>CM033452.1:9632704-10132704 GCA_019425755.1 Amaranthus cruentus
GATAAAATATAAACTTATTTTTATTACATAACAAAAAGATAGAAACTGCTATAGCATGTCATTAAATAAGGTAAGCAATTAAATAATTTTATAGTAATGAATATATATAATTATTTTAGTCTCCTATTTACTATTATTAATATTTTTTAAGAAAAGAAAAATATTAATCACCCATTAACTTCTGTGTATATTCCAACTTATAAAATATATATTTTTTAAATAATGTATATTTTAAATTAAAGCATTAATGAAAAGAAAGTTTCATTTGCAAATCTAATTTTAAATTGTTTATATTATATATTAGTAGGAGTATATTTCATAAAGTAAATCTCACTAAAACAAATTCGTTTCCCATTTCCAATATAAATTTATATCATTTAAACAATTGTGACTTTTTAGTATCTTCGTTTTTGAAATTTATCACAGTAATCACATTATTATCATTACTTTATATCTATTATTACATTTTAATTAGTTCCTCCGTTTCAAATTACTAGCAATATTTACCTTTTCATGTAATATTTGCACTAATTCAATTCTTAATATCTTTAATTTTACTTTATAAAAATTATAAAAATTTAATACTCCCTCCGTTCTTTTAAGTTCTTCAACCTTACTATAACGGGTAGTTTCAAAAGTTCTTCCACTTTAGAACACTTTTTATTTTTGAAAAGTTTTCATCCCACTTTTACCCCTTAAAAATACACTTTTCTTACATCACACTACTATTTAATTATTTTTTCTTTCATACTTCCAATACAATCATTACTTCACACTACTATTTAATTATTTTTTTTCTCATAATTCCAATACAATCATTACTTCTCACTACTATATAATTAAAATAATACACACTAACACCAAAAATTTCATCTTTCTTAATATTTTTGTGAAAAACCTAAAGTGGAACATCAAAGAAGAACAGAGGGAGTATTAATTAATCTTTGCAATGAGATAATCAAACAAGATCTCACTAAACTATGTATTAACTTATAGATTAAGCATTAACTACAACAAGGATGACAAGTAAATAATGTAAATATTGCTAATATTACAAGTAATTTAGAACAAAGAAAATATATTTTACACACTTACATATTCCACGTCTTAGATTACTAAATCTGTCCCTTTTACCCATCGTCTGGTAGTGTTATTTGCCTTTAATTATCGCTCTTTAATTTCTTATTTACTTTTGTCTTTATTTTAGTTTTTTGTACATATTCTACTAACTTTATTTGTAAGTTACAGATTTCGCGCTCTTTGAAGACCTTTCTCGAGTCGGAGGACTCTTTGACAGTACTCTCTTCTATGGGTATGAGTTGTCGTCGTTCTTCCCTCCCCATACCCTACACATAGTTTCTATGAGCGAGATACCCTGGGCATGATCACGAGAACACATATATAATTACACCACAACATTTAGGATTGGGAAGAGTTTTCAGCGGTTAGGTAAGTAGTGAAAACCACAGAATTTGGTGCTAATAGATGATAGAGAATATATAGTTTAATGTACTTCAGGCTTATGAAGCTTCATCTTTATGTTACTTTCAGCTTTCAATATATCAATTAAACCGTCATATTATTCTTTGGTCCTAATTAGCTATTCTCCCAAATTAAAATAATGCTCAAAAATCCAAAGGTTACTAATTTTATAGACTAAAATGAAATAACTATGACCAATAACTATTCGTGGAATGAGTTCTAAACTAATTGATATAATGAAAAATCAACTAATATTATACCTATTACTTTTTGGTAAAAGCAAAATTTTATTACTCCCTTTATGTCTACTTTATCTTTTGCACGCATTTTTAGTAACTTTTAAGCTTTAATATCTCTAAGTACGTATCATAAAAATTATAAAAATTATATATTAAAAAACTTCAGGTCAAGACAAATCTAACAAGATCTCATGAATATATTTTATCTTCAATATATACTTCAAAAATTTAATTTAAATTTCTCTCTTTTAAAGTGGACAAATTTAAAATGGACAAATTTAAAGTGAACAAACAAAAAGAAACGAAGGGAGTAATAAGAACCAAATTAATTACAAAATTATTATGATGCGAGAGAGACGAAATAGCCCCTATCTCAAACCCTTATAAGAAGAACCATACAACAACATTCAAAATTAACAAAATAGATTGAAAATATCTCAAACAATGTTAGTAATTTTCACTATTTTAAAAATTACCTAGAATAATCCAAACTATTCATGATTTTCCTACAATAATCTCACTTATTGATTAACCATGAATAATCTCAATTTTCAGGGACATTTTCCAAGAGTAAACTCGGTGACCGGATGACTTGCTAGAGCAAGTTTTATTTTTTTTAAAAAAAGATAAATTAAAATAAAATGTTAAAAAAATATTCATAGAAAATTTATGATTTTTTTATTATTTAGAATTTTTTATGTAAATTTTCAAAAATATTTTCTAATTTTAAATTAATATTTAATTTATTGTTTTGGTGAATTACCTGCTATAGCAGGTCATCGGGTTACCCAAGTTTACTCTAGGAAAATACCCCTCAAAGTTGGGATTATTCATGGTTAATCAATAGGTGGGATTATTGTAGGAAAATTATGGATAGTTTGGATTATTGTAGGTAATTTTTCCCAAAAAATATGTTTATGTTTATTTTATTCTACACTACTTCTTAATCTTCATTCTACAAAGCCACACTCGTTACTATATATACACTATCCTACCCAATAAATTGTTTTATTTAAAAATAAATAATATAAACATATTTATTTCAGCCCATCGAACAAAAATCAACTTATTAAAATATCCTTTTATAGTTAAAGTGAATTCAAAGAAAAACCTAGTGTGTCACCAATAGATCCCACTCAACTACTTTAACTATGTGAATGCAAATCAAATATTTTCTTTCTTTTTTTTTTTCAAAAAAATATTCCTTTTATTGAATGTTTATTGGCTTATAACGGACGATTTACCACACTAATATGTCGACAAGTAGGTTTATGGGCTTGTTTGTTTGGTTCAATAATTTGCTTATAAAATATATTTTCTAATACAATATTAGTGGTTGGGTTCAATGATTTGCTTTTCTATTGCTCCATTTTATTTATCACTTGTTCATATATTGTTGTCTTTTATCATTGTAGGTTCTTTCTCATAAATTTGAATTAAAGTTAATATAATTATAAATATATGACAATAAAGATAATGTTGAAACTGGTATGTGTTAGGATCAGGAACCTTAATCAAAGTTAAAAATGATTGCTAAGAAATTAGGAAACAGTGATTAGCTTTTAAGATATAGGACCCACAAAATAGTGCCTGATTCAGGGAAGAAACAATTTCTTAACATGAAGGATAATTCAAATGTGACAATAGGACGGTGCATTTAATAAAAAGTTGTCTCTTAAGTGTATCTATTGTACCTAGCTAGGTTATTCAAATGGTAATGCCAAGAGATTACTTTTTCAATAGTGGGACACGTGTCGTACGGTATTTTGGGATTGCTTAAGATATCTGCTGATGGACTTTGGGACATTTCTTTTACAGTCCAATGATGGGTTATAAATACTCTAATTTTCACTAAAACATAATTTATTTTCAATAGGATATATTTAGTGACATTTAATTTAGATATCACTACTTTAATTTTCTCATGGTATATGTATAATGGATTTAGTGATATTTAATTTATTAGACCCGTTAGCAATATAATAAAAAATTATACCAAAGCTTTTCGCAACATAAGACTAAGTGACATTTCTCATAAATGTCATTATAAACTACAGAACAATTATATATATGTTGCTAAAGGCCAAATAAAGTTTTACTAAATCACTTTATTATGGAACTTAAAAAAATTATTAAACTAAAGATGTAAATTAGTGATTTTTTTTAATGCTACTAAATCCTATGTCGCGAAAAGTTTATTTTGTTGTAGTGTTTATTAGGTTTCAAAATCGGGTGTCGGGTCGACCCGGATCCGGAAATCTGGGTACCCGCTTTTTCGGGTAACTAAAATTGCGATCCGGTTCTGAACCGGTTTAAACCGGGTATTCGGATTTCGGATACCCGGTTTAAACTGGGTCGGAAACCGGATACCCGGTTTTGTTAGAATGCTTTTTTTATTTTTTATTTTTTGGTCGTTTTGTCTTTCAACCATATGTTTGTATCTCAATTTTTACTTAAAATATTTTTTTATATAAAATTCAAATACAAACTCTCTAAAAATCTTTAGCTTAATTAGTTATAAAAGATTAATTAAGAAAATGAAAGAATAATATTTTTGTTCATGGGTTTAAGTAAGAACAATTATAAATTTCAAATATTGACTCTCCGAAAATATTCAATCCAAGGTTAGCTTAAGAGATATCATGATCATTTTATTTACGAAAAAAGAAAAAAATAATAATTAAATAAAACCGGATACCGGATACCCAATTTCCAAAAAGTGGTGACCCGGATGACTTGCTATAGCAAGTGTTATTTTTTTAAAAAAAAAGATAAATTAAAATAAAATGTCGAAAAAAATGTTAAAAAAATGTTCATAAAAAATTTATGATTCTTTTATTAGTTAGAATTTTTTTATGTAAATTTTCAAAAATTTTAAATTAATATTCAATTTATTTTTTTGTTGACCTACCAGCTATAGCAGGTTATCGGGTTACCCAAGTTTATTCTAGTCAAATACCCCTTAAAGTTGGGATTATTAATGGTTAATCAATAGGTGGGATTATTGTAGAAAAATCATAAAAAGATTGGATTATTCTAGGTAATTTTCCTTTTTTTATATATCTTCACCATTTCTGTTTATATTTCATCAATGGCGAAAAACAATGATGTTGAAGAAGACAAAAAAGTTAAGACTAAAGAAGAAACATAAGTTAGTGTCTAACCTAATTATAAAGTTTGTAGTTTAATATTTTAATATTTTAAATTTGTTTGTTTTTTTTTTATTTTACTTGTTCTTGATTTTAAGGTTTTAAAAATTGGGAAAGATAAGTTATGGTGTTGTCTTGGCTTCTGTCACAAGGAAGATCAATAAGATTCTTTCTAAGGATCAAAATGACAATTCTCAACAATCAAATGTGGTTGATTAAGTACCCAAACATAGGGCTTATAGTAGCTGAAATTATGATATTATGTATTTGGATTTATAATATTGTGTATTTGAGTTTATAATAGTGGTATTTGACGTATTGTTATGTATTCATATTTGGGATTATGCTGGAAATATAATAGTGTGTGCTTGGATTTATAATATTATATATATGGGTTTATAAAAGAATGTATTTGTGTTTATGATTGTGCGTAGTTTATAATATTTTGGATTTAAGTAATGTTATAATCCCAACTAAATAATGTTATACCTCCAACTAAACAATGTTATAATCGCAATTAAACTATGTTATAACCCCAAATAAACCATGTTGTAATCCCAATTAAACAGTGTTATATTCTCAACTACATTATGTTATAAACCAACTAAAAATGATATAATCTACACTACACAATGTTATACTTTCAACTACATCAAACTATGTCAAATGTTCACAATTATAATACCAATTATATTATGTTATAATCCTAAATGTAAATTATTATAACCCCAATATACTATGCTACAACCCCAAATATATTATATTATAACGACAAATATATTACTTCTATGTTATAATCCCAAATATATTGTTACTACACAATGTTTACTCCCAACTACATCAACCTATGTCAAATGTTCACAGTTTAATACCAATTATATTTTGGTTATATCCCAAAATATATGAATATATTACCACAAATGCTTTTATTATAATTCTCCAAAAATTAGCCATAGTTGTCTTCCTCAAAATCAATGTTTTCCACCATTGATGAACCTTAATTAAAAAAAAATCAGAATAACCACAATAGCTTTTATTACAATAGCTTCTGAAAAATATCCCAATCCAGACTTTAACACCGACTCGTCTCTTGGCGATCGGTAGTGATGGCCAAAGTTTGGATTGGGCCGGTTTCGGTTCCATCTGGAACCTGACCCGAAAATTTTCTGTTTCGATTCCGATTTCGGGCGGTTCCAAACGGTTCCTTGGCGGTTTATGAGGCGGCTCCGGCGGTTTCAACTCCTGGGTCGGGTGGGTCGGACCATCGGTTCTATTCTTTTTTTCATTTAATTTTAATATAAAAATACTATAATAATGCGGACGTACCTTCGTTGATTGCTTGATTATTAGCGAAATTCATTGCTTGTCATCGTTATTAATATATTTACTAAAAAGAACGTAAAAAATAATTAATAAGAAACGATAAAGATGATTAATAAAAAAAGGCAGAGAATGTATCTGAACCTAGCTAGTATCTGATAAGTGCAATTATTTGCACTCATCATTTATATTTTTGTGTTCCTTTTTGATGTTTAGAGGCGATTTAGGGTCGTTTTATGTGGTTTCACTCCATTTCGGTATCCCATGTCCAATTTGTAGCCAAATGGGTGAATTATAGTACTTTTGAGTCATTTTTGTGGGTTTTTGGTGCTAACCATGTTTACAAGGCTCAAAGAACGTATAAAGCTATCAATTTTGTCAAGCCATGAAGAGTAAAAGAGCAAAAGAGTAGATAAGTGTTGTTAATGCAAAAGTTTTGAGGTGAAATTTGATACATGTCTACTCTTTTGGCCATAACTTTTTATAGTAATATTGAATTAATACAAGGTTTACGGCATTGGAAACTAGACTTCAAGAGCTTTCCAACGGTATATTATATGTCCGATTCCGATAACCGAGAAAGAGATGGCGATCGTTTGAAGTTGATGTAGTTTTCCCGTCCGAACCTCCGAGTCGGCGGTTCTGTCCTGCTATAAGGCAGCCGACTCGGCTGCTGCTTCTGATTTTTCCGTGCATTCTGTTCTAATTACTTTAATTTTCTGTTATTTTCTTATATCTTTTTTTAATTAACTTCTTAGGGTTTATTAGTGGGTAATTAGAGGCATATTAGGTTAAGCCTCCTTGAGGGAGCATGAGGGAGGGAGATTGAAACCTTCTTGTTCCTCCTTAATCTTTCTCCATTAAACACCATTTTTATTCCTTGTAAGCTTTTAATTTCTTGTCTTTCTTATTAGTAGTTTAATCTTTCTTTATCAATTTTGTATTAGTTTAATCTTTCTTTGTCAAACTTTAATTATTTTCTTAGAAATTGTCATTCATTAAAAGTAGTATTGTTCTTCATATTTTTTGGCTCTTGGATCTTTAATTGTTTGTCTCATAGTTTAATTATTGTTTTTCCTTGCAAATTTCATTATTATCATCTTTTATCATGCTTAGTTTCATTCTAGGGTTATTTATTGTTTTTATCATGATTAGTGAGTAGATCCATTTTCTAGGGTTAGGGTTTTGAACCTATTAGTTGAGTATGATTTGATTCTTGAATGCGTCTATGAAACTAAGGATTAAAGTGGTTAAATTGTGCTAATTAACCCTAAATTAAATATGCTTTGTCGGACTAGTCAATAGAACTAGCGTGTGAGATTGGGACCGAGTTTGCTTTAGGGTAAATTTTAGTTAATCTTATTATTGCGTTCAATAAAACTAGCGTGTGAGAACCAAATTAATAGGGTCTAAATCTAATAGTTAATCAACAGAGCGAGAGTTTGAGATTAACAAGATCATGTTTTACCACGAATTTAATCCGACTTTTCATAGACACTAATGAGAATTAATCATATAAGACTTTAGGGGATTCCCAACACCCTAGATGCTTTCATCATATAGCTTAATCTCATATTTCTTATTGCATTTTTAGCTTGTTAGAAAACAACCAATCAATCTTTTTTCTCCCCAAGCAATATAATCAATCGAAATTACCAAGTTTCTTGTCCTAGCTTCCTTGTGTTCGACCGCGACTACACGTACACCGTGCGCTTGCGGTTAAAATAAAATTTGCTCATCAAGTTTTTGAAATTTGCTCATCAATATCCCGAAGGAATACTAAGCTGCCTACGTATCCCAAAGGAATCAAAGCTCACGTAGTTCTTTGTCATACCTTTTACTTGTAGTTGTTGAATGTTGATTGATCGTTGTCCGATATTCATGATCTTATTCGTCATCGTCATCATCACCTCGTCATCATCACCTGGTTGGTTAGATGCTTCCGCTGACTATCCTCCCGACGATGATGCAGATGTATCCATCATCATCCATGGATCATCATCGTTCTTTAGTCCATGTGTTCGGACCTCCGCTTGATCCCAATTTTTCTTGCAAACACATATTTGAATAGTATGTGGAGCAATACGAGGTTTGGTCCGGTTTCGATTCTTTAGTCATTTTCGTCTTGATCCCAATCTTTCTTGTGTTCCCGATTTTGGGGCGGTTCCATGGACCCGTTGGTCCGGGTGAACCGACCCGCGGTTCTGACGGTTTTTTCCGGCGGTTTCACGGTTTCGGCAACTTTTTCCCCGGAGGGTTCACGGTTCCGTGGTTCGAGCCTGTTCGGAACCTGTCGCGAACGGTTCCGATTCCGGGACCGGTTTCAAGCGGCTCGACACCGATTCGGTTTCGGGTTACCCGCTCCATGGCCATCACTAGTGATCAGAAATCACACGTTTCCAAATCCTTCATTTCTTCCAATTCCTTGATAAAGGACTCTAGTTTGAGTCACCGATGCATCAACACCCCTTTTCTACCAGGGCTATATTTTCTTAAGATAGATTAAAACTATGTTCGGATGAAATTATAGGAAAGAAGAGAAATAAAGGAAAGGGAATGAAGGGAGAGAGAGTGATAAGAAAAACTTTGGATGTTTGTTTAATGGGAAAAACAAGGAAAAAGAAAAAAATATAATATATAATTTTCTTTTTAAATCTTTTTACTTTAGGAAATTAATCCCTTTAAATCCTTCCTTGTGAACTGCGTGCTTCCATTTAAATTTGTAATCCATATAAAAGAAATTGTATCCCTTTAACAAATTTCCATTACTTTAATTCTTTTAATCCAAACTAAGTGTTAGTGATAATAAATGATGATGATAGAGTTGATATGTTATCAATGTCGTTATATAATAAAACTATCACAAGGTATCAATTTTAGACTCATATACTGTTATTTATAAATTGAACAAAATAATACTAAAAAAATGAAAACATTCTCAATTTGATAAATAAAATATTTCCTCCGTGCTGACATATTCGCTACATTTCTATTATTGACACTATTCATCGTTCAAGCAGTTTTTATATATTGCAACTTATGTGTAAGAAAAAATATAGGCAAGTGAGATCTTGTTTGAATCCTCTAATCGTATACTTTCATAATATTAATTTTTTATAATTTTTACATGTGTATAGTTTAATAAAAAAAATTATCAAAATAAAACATTAATCAAATGTAGCAAGTATAGTGGAATAAGAAAAGTAGAAATCATGTAGTGTACTTCCTTCACCTAGCACCTACTACAAGCCACACATCAGTATTTAACCCCGTTACTATCTTTCCTTCCTCCTTAGCAACATTTGAAGTTGCCAAAAACACACAACTTAATTCCTCTAAAAAAATTATTCAATAAAGAGAAACTATAGCAAATATTTTGGTTTTTTTTAAAAAAACAAAATGTATAATCATTTAGTATCTATGTTGAAATTTTTCAAAAATGAGCCATTAACTATGGTTATGTTGTTCATGGCACCAATGTTATTGGGAATCATGATCTCAATGCTAAGGCGAAAACCATACCCACCGGGTCCAACGGGTCTACCCATCATTGGCAATATGATGATGATGGACCAGCTAACCCACCGTGGGCTAGCCAAGTTAGCCCAACGTTATGGTGGGCTTTTCCACCTCAAAATGGGCTTTGTTCACGTGATGGTAGTATCCAGCCCGGAAGAGGCCCGTCAAGTACTTCAAGTCCAAGACAATATCTTCTCGAACCGACCCGCTACTATTGCTATAAGTTACCTTACTTATGATCGGGCTGACATGGCTTTTGCCCATTATGGCCCGTTTTGGCGTCAAATGCGAAAACTCTGTGTCATGCGTCTATTTAGCCGTAAACGGGCCGAATCATGGCAATCAATCCGTGATGAGGTTTATTACATTGTACAAAACCTAGCTAGTCGGGCCGGGTCATCAGTTAACGTAGGTGAACATGTACTTAATTTTACTAAGAATATTACTTATCGGGCCGCCTTCGGGTCGAATTCTTCTGAATGCCAAGAAGAATTTATTGCCATATTACAAGAGTTTTCGAAACTTTTTGGTGCGTTTGATATAGCGGATTTTATACCATATCCTACATGGCTTAACCTGAATGGGCTTAAGGATCGTCTCGTTAAGGCCCGGGGTGCATTGGATGGGTTTATTGATAGGATTATTGATGATCATATTAGTAAAAAGAAAGGTATGAATGGACATGTAAAACAAGAAGATAAAGGTGAAGAAGATATGGTGGATGATTTGTTGAACTTTTATAGTGAAGAAGCTACGGTTAATGAGTCTGAAGATTTGCAAAATGCTATCAAACTCACTAAGGATAATATCAAAGCCATCATTATGGTAAGTGCTATTTTTGTTAATTTTTTATAGGAAAAATTACCTAGAATAATCCAAACTATTCACAGATTTTCCTATAATAATTCATTAACCATGAATAATCCCAACTTTGAGGGGCATTTTCCTAGAGTAAACCCGGTGACCGGATGACTTGCTATAGCAAGTTTTTAAAAAATGTTAAAAAATGTTCATAATTTTTTTTTTTTATTATTTAGACTTTTTTATGTGAATTTTCAAAAATATTTTCTAATTTTAAATTAATATTTAATTTATTTTTTGGTGAATTACCTACTATAGCAGGTTATCGGATCACCCAAGTTTACTCTCGGAAAATACCCTTCAAAGTTGGGATTATTCATGGTTAATCAATAGGTGGGATTATTGTAAGAAAATCATGAATAGTTTGGATTAATCTAGGTAATTTTTCCTTTTTTATATAACTATTAAAAAAAACTCTAAAGTTACAAATTTACCTTTAATAGTAAGTATTAAAAAAATTGCCATTTATATACTCCCTTCGTCCTTAAAAGATTGTCCACTATGAGTTTTTCACACAAATTTTTAAAATTAGAATCTTTGTAGTAAATGGGTATTATATTAATTAAATAGTAGTGTGAAGTAATAATTGTATTGGTATTATGAAAGAGAAAAGATATTTAAATTAAAAATAAGATAAAAAAAATAAGGTGGACAAACATAAAAAAACAAAAAGAGTATCATTTTCATTGAAAATGATTTAAAATTTGTTGTTTATTTGTAATATAGTACCTTTTGACGACAAGTGAAGATGATCTGATTATAATCAAGTCTTTGACTTGTAATTTTTGAGACAAATAAATTACAAAAGATAGTTTGACTACTTCACGATGTCGAAAGTTTAGTACTATCCAACAAAAGATATAATAGATAATAAATTAATTTTTTATTAATGGTGAGACTTAAACTACTTTTATGAGAGTGAAAATTAAAACCTTCATCCATTAGGCTCACTTAAGATTCCCCTAAAACTTCACCTTATAATTCAAAAAAGAAAAAATATAATCAACTCTGTATAAGACCGTTATTATGACACAAAACATATAATCAGCTCATTTCTCAGATTGATCACTTTAAGATTGTAATTTATCACTTTAGCTTATAAGTGATAGCTTTAAAATCACTTCATTTTGGGATTATAATTGGTTATTTGAAAATTGTTATTACAAAAAAATACTCTACACCGATTGAAAGTTCCGACTAACAAAACAATCGGAAATTTCCGACTGAAAAGTGTTAGTTGGACTGAATCTCTTACTGTTTTGTTGATAGTCGAAAATTTTCCAACAGAACTTTCGATACAACAATGACAGTCGAAATTTTAAAATTGGAAAAATGAGGAAAATTCTCTGCCTTTTACTTTTCCGAATACATATATTTTCCACTAAATGTTAGTCCGAAAAAATTCGTGTTCCGACTAAAATTAAGTAAAAAAAATTATTTTCACATTAGAAAACGCATAAGTTTGGTACAAGCCACAACTTATACAACGGATATATTAACCTTAGTCTTTTACACAATATTTGGATAGAGAGAATTAGAGGGAGAGGAAGGATAGGGATTTGGAAGAATGAAAATATCTTGTTTAGATAACAAAAATGGAAGAAAGCAATTAGGAGGGCTCTTGTTTAGATAACAGAGGGAAGGAACCTGGAGGGGAATGATTTCGAGGAAAAAACATATTTTGTTAAGAATACAATCTCTTCTAAGTTAGAAAGATTAGAAGGGAAAACACTTAATTGGTTCCTTTATTTTCCTTTCATTTCCTTTTAAACAAACGATATGCACTCTCGTTTCATACCCCTCCCCTTTATTTCTCTTCTTTCTCTTTTCTTTTCATTTTTTCATTTTCCTTCTAATTTGCTATTTAAACATAATATTAAGTAAATTTACTGAAGGACGCAATATCTCATGCAGTGGCTCACTTTCACTATTCATGCTTCCTTGCTTATTTTTAATTTGATACAACTCATTCTCACCTAGGACTGAACAAAGTTTGGTCTAAATCGTAAACCAAATCGGATTAAAACTGTAATTTAAGTATTTGGTCTCTACAGTCTAAATGGTTCGGTCTAATTTTTTTTATATTACGGTTTCCATTTCGGTCTAGATTTAAAATGTTCAGAACAGACCGGATCGAAAAACTGTCATATATTACGGTCTAGTGTAAACCGTAAGCCGTAGACCATTAACCTTATGATATAGGACATAAGTTTTTTATTTATTTTTTTTTCGCACATAGATATAGGACATAAGTTGTTAGGCCGAACTTTAAATATATATTTCAGCCATTTTTTTTAAGGAATGGTGAAAAGAATGTAAACTAGAAAGTACAAAATCCTAATCTCTACTTCAATTGTTCTATTCTTCCAAAGTAGGATGGGCACGGGTCTTGGACCTTAAGGGTCTACATCCGATTTGACTCTAATTTTAAAGGTTTGGGTCCACTTATTTTTGAACCCTATAGATCCAGGTCGGATATGGGTCCATGACTTTAGGGTTTGGGTCTACATATTTGAGACCCAGGTCCGAGCCATGACATCTGTTTTAAAAAATCATATATAAGCTATCATGTGTATTTAATTGTTTGATTTGAAATTTTATTGTATTTTTTAACATTGCATGATTTTGAACTTGTCGTTTAAAACGTGGTCGTTGTTTCTATACTTTAAGAATTAAAAACTTGATAAATACTTCGTTATAAAAACTTGAACGTTGAAAAACTTCATATATTTCTCTCAATCAGTGTAAAGTATTAGAAGACCTCGATAGTTGAAAATTGTACTTTATAATACACTTTTTAAAAAAATTTAGGAAAAAAAATTGTTCTGGACCCAGATCCAGACCCTAGACCCGTTAGACCCTAAGGATTTGGTTCCGGGTCAAAAAAGTTTAGACCCTACGAATCCGAATCCGAATTTGAATTCAATAAAAAATTAGATCTGGATCTAAATCTTGCTGGATCCAACCCAAATCCGACCCATGTCCATCCATATTCCAAAGACTTCAAGTTTGCGAGCTGCGGCGCATGTAACTTTACATTCTCTAACCGGGTCAAAATTTGTTCTTATTCTCTAACTCTACATCAATTGTTTGATTTTTTTATGATTAATTTATTTGCGTTTGGTTCAATTTTTTTGATTTTTTAGTATGCAGTTTGTTTATTTTTTTTCTTGATTTTTTGTATGTAGTTTGATTTTTGGGTTTATATATGTTGTTTTTCGAATTATTTTTCATATTTTTGATTGATACTTATGAATTTTTTATTTTGATTTTTAGATTTTGCTACTCTTTTTTTAGCATGTCTTTAGTTCTTATAATTAATAACAAAAATTATTTCATTGTTTGTGTACTAGTTTTTAGGGCTAAAAACAAACTTTAAGTTAGAATTAGTAGTAGAGTTTATGTACTGCTTTTTATAATTTATAAGAGTTTATTAATATTTAGGTACATATTGATGAATATATTATCTTAGATTCTTAGTTTAAAAACGCATTAAAAATGAAAAATCAAAGACAGACCAGACCAAATAATTGTAGAACGATTTGGTCCGATCCAATCTGATGTTTGAATTGATCTGGTCTGGTCTTAAAAATTTCTAGTTAATATTTTCTAGTCTGATCTGATTTTTGTGTCAAACCAAAAACATACAAGACTGGACTGTGTGCATCCCTACTCTCACCATATTAAGATTCATGTAATATCATCATATCATATCATACAATCTGATAAAAAAAATTGTACAATTTCACATGTCATCTATTATTGATTCGCCGTATGAAATATAATTCTTACTGGCTAAAGTTAACATAAATCCATTCCTTAATATATGAATAGTATATCACAATTAAATATGTTCTTTAAAAATTTTCTTGAAATATTATATTTTTGTATTTAAAAGCTAAATAAGATTTCTAATTAAAATTTAAGATAATATATATTTGTTTTTCATGTAGAAGTATTTGCTAATCAATAAAATTATCAATCTAATAAAAAAAACTGTAAAATTTCACATGTCATTCTAATAGTGATTCGCCATAAGAAATATAATTCTTACTAAAGTTAATATAAATTCATTCCCTAATATATGAGTAGTATATCACAATTAAATATATATGTTCCTTTAAATTTTCTTGAAATATTATATTTTCGTATTTAAAAACTAAATAAGATTTCTAATTAAAATTTAATATAATATATAATTGTTTTTTATATGTAAAAGTATTTGCTAATCATTAAAAAAATTTCTACATTAAAATTTTAAATCATACAATTTAATAAAAAGACTGTAATATTCCACGTTTCATTCAATAGTGATTTGCCATATAAAATAATTCTTACTTATGTTAACATAAACGTATTCCTTAATATATGAGTAGTATATCACAATTAAATTGTTCTTTTAAAATTTCTTTAAATATTAGATTTAATTTTTTTATTTAAAAGCTAAATAAGATTTTCAATTAAAGTTTCTAATAATATAAATTTATTTTTTATGTTGAAGTATTTGCTAATTAATAAAATTTTTCCATTAAAATTTTAAATTCTAAAGTATTTCATTAAGAAACAAAAGATACATGATAATCAAAAATTATTTAAAGAATGACATGTAATCTTTATGATAACGTTGTTGAAAGATTATTCATACTTTCCTTAAAAATATGAGAACTTTATTTAATATTTATATTAACAACCAAATTTATTTTATTAAAAGCCCTATATATAGTCTAAAATCTCTATTTATTTTATAACATTATAATTTTATATTGACAACATGTAATTTGTATAACTATTTAAAATTTATATTATTTATATGTATTTTTATATAACAAATTCGTGCATTGCACGAGTTTATATAGTAGTATACTAATATAACACTCAACACTCACAAGTCACAACTCACTAATGAGTTGCTCACTGCATATATTGAAGTTTGGGACTTCAACATATAAAAAAATATTTTTTGTTCTAAATCAAATAAATGATACAATTTGTTTTATATATATATATATATATATATATATATATATATATATAGAGAGAGAGACAGACAGACAGATAGATAGATAGAGAGAGACTTATAGTATGAATGATGATAATAATTTTTTATAGTCACTTTATATACATTAAAAGATATATGTTTTATTTTAATAATATTATTTAAATTTATGACATAATATATTTTATATATAACATAGTGACTTTTACAATTAAGTTTTTTTTTGCTCGATTTTAAATTTAGATTTGTTTATCTTAATGAAATCAACATTGTAGAATGCTTCCTAGCATTCTTATTATGAATACTCTTTTATCTTTATGGAGTACATGTATAATAGTAGTCTTATATTATTAAAAATCTACTATGTATATTATATATAATTATAACTATTAGAATTTTTTTTGTTATATGTTGATTCATTCGTGGTTGTTATTAGAATAAAATAATATTTTTGAGACATTAAAATTCTAATAATTGTATTGTAATATTAATCTAATTTGGGAATGTTTGGAATAAATAGGACGTTATGTTTGGTGGAACTGAGACAATAGCATTAGCAATAGAATGGGCTATGACAGAATTAATGCGGAGCCCCAAAGACATGAAGCGGGTCCAACAAGAACTTGTCGATGTTGTTGGTTTACATAGACGGGTGGACGAATCTGATCTTGATAAACTCCTTTTTTTCCGGTGTTGCATGAAGGAGACCCTACGCATGCACCCACCATTCCCACTCTTACTCCATGAAACATCTGAAGATGCAACAATTGGAGAGTACCACATTCCGAAACGGTCATGGGTTATGATCAATGCATGGGCTATAGGTAGAGACCCGAATTCATGGTCCGATCCTGATACATTCAAACCTGCAAGGTTTGTTAAAGAGGGTGTACCTGATTATAATGGAGGTAACTTTGAGTTCATACCATTCGGGTCGGGTAGAAGGTCTTGTCCGGGTATGGTACTCGGGTTATATGCACTTGAAATGTGTGTTGCTAATTTACTTCATTGCTTTACATGGGAATTACCGGATGGTATGAAACCTAAAGAACTTAGTACAGATGATGTTTATGGACTCACTGCACCAAAAGCCACTCGACTTATTGCGGTACCCAGTTCACGTTTATCTTTCCTCTTCAATTGATCATCCTCATCATAAGCATCATCATCATGATTTGATCTTATAAATGTCATGATTGATGAAGAAACATAAGTGGCTTCATTAAAGAGGATTGCAATAAGAATTCAAGAATGTAGTGTGTACTTGATTTCATATTTGGTCTCGTAAATGTATGTATATTTTATTCTATTTTATGTAAATGTAAAATTATACTCCCTCCGAATCATTTTAGTTGTCCCATTTGGGATTTCACGGATTTTAAGGGTTGAGTGGGGTCCATTAAAAAGGTGGTAGTTGGGTATTTTAATTGATTAAATTAATTGTAAAGGTGGTAGTTGAGTATTGGAAATTGAAAATGTGGGGGTATTTAGGTAAAAAATAGATAGCCAAAAAAGGAAATGGGACAACTAAAATGATTCGGAGGGAGTACTTTTTTTGTCAATAAGGTGGGTTGAAAAAGTGAAACAGTCGCATTATGTGATCACTTTTAAAGCATATGTAATTACTTTTAAGGCTTATGTGATCACTTTTAAAGCACATGTAATTACTTTTAAGGCTTATGTGATCACTTTTAAAGCTTAAAGATATTGGTTTTGTGGTGGTGGTGGTGGACTAGAAATTTAAAAATACTCACATGTGACATAAAAGTGATCACATAGGCTTTAACGGCCCATATGGTAGGTAGTAATAAAATCATGGTAATGGGAATGAAAATTAGTGTAATTTTAGTTGAAAATTCACTTGACTACCTTGATGGTCATGCTTGTCCAACTTCAATCATCTCATTTTATTCATAAAATTCAATCCAATGCATTACTATTGGGAGAGGTGATATTAGGTGGTAATGAAAATTTGTAAAGCAAAAAAACCTTTTTGTAATCAATGTTTCATTACCATGAAAATGACATGAAACTTTTAAGAAAATTTTACACTATAAATCATTGTCATTACCACCATTTAATACCACTAATAAAAAGGGTCGTGAAAGTAATCACTTATACTAGTTAAAGTGATAGAAAACATACTTTAAAATTGATCACATACATAGGCGGACCTATGTGGTAACAAAGGGTAGCATAGGCTACCCATACTTTTTTTAAAAACAATTAATACTTTTCCTTTTAAAAAAATTATTACCTTGTACTACTCCACTCCAACAATATACTGCTCTCACAGCTATACCCTACGGCCCTGCCCATAAACCCACTACCCAGGCAATCCAATTACCCTTTCCCAATTTCATCTCAATATCTTGCCCAGCTGCCCTGACTATAAGTCTGGCCAGGCGACCCACCTCCCTAGCTTTCATTTTGCGTGTCGGCAGTCGGCTGTCGTTGCTTCCACTGGACCACCATTCTTCGGTTTTTATTGTAAGTTTATCTTTAAAATTTTGATCTCTTATTTAATTAATTTTGTATTTCATCACTTAAAAATTAAAATCTTTAATTTTTTTGTAGGCTTATTCTTTTTTTTTTTGAAGGAAGTAGGCTTATTCTTTTAATGATTATTTCAGGGTTTAGCAATAGAGATTATATAATAATTGTGAATTAGATAATCGCACGCTTTTTATTTTAAAAAACAAAGAAAAATAAATTGTAAATTATTGGTTATTAATAGCATATATTATAGCTAATATTTAATTTATTTTGATTTCAAAAATACTTTTTTATAAGTTATGTATGATGTTAAATAATATTATTTTTAATATTATTTAAATTTTTGATCACTATAAGATTGTAAGTGACAAATTATTATCTTTAGTTTCCAAATTAAAAGTTAGCAAATTATTATTACAGAGAACAAAGTTGCAAGTTGTGAGAATATATTATATTGCTAGTTTATTGTCAAACATGTGAACAAATTATTAGCAAATTGTGAAAAATATATTATACTAGCTCCTATTCAGCCTAAATGTCCCATATTTTGTTTGGCACTATTCACTCATCACTCTTAATTTGTATTTTACTTTTGATCTATAAGTTAAAACATAGTCATGTGGGATCTTGTTTGATTCGTCTCAATACAAGGATTATTAATATCAAATTTTTATTAATTTTAATTAAGAACAGTTAGAGATATTAAGATTTAAAATGTTGCATCGGCAAGTGTGAAAAACTAAATTGAACATTTAGGCTGAATAGGAGGGAGTATTATATAATGATTCTACAAAAATTTGCAAAAATTAGTATTGCTAGTTTATTTGTCAAACGTGTGAGCAAAGAAAGTGAGTATAATTAGACTTTAATCTCATTGTAAATTATAACTTGTAATTTGGAGCAACGAAATATTTTTAAAATGCTCATTTTATAAACAAAACTCTCGGTCGTAATTTATTTCTAACATGTTGGTGAATCATGAATGGTGCTACCTATACTTTTGAATCCTAGATCTGCCTATGATCACATAAGCATTAAAAGTGATCATTTAAGCATCAAAAGTGATCACATAAGTATCAAAAGTGATCACATATGTTTTAAAAGTAATCTCATAAGCTTAATAATTAATCATATATGTTTAAATAATAATCACATAAGCTATAAAGGTGATCACACAATAAATTAAAAATAATCACATAGACCTTAAAAAGTGATCACTTAAGTACTAAAAGTAATCACATATATATGCCTTAAAAATGATCACATATTCTTTAAAAGTAATCACTTACAATAGGGAAAAAGTGATTACATATGCTTTAAAAGTAATCACTTACAATAGGGAAAAATGATCACATAGGCTTTACAACTGATCATATAA
Source organism: Amaranthus cruentus (assembly GCA_019425755.1). Taxonomy (NCBI): domain Eukaryota; kingdom Viridiplantae; phylum Streptophyta; class Magnoliopsida; order Caryophyllales; family Amaranthaceae; genus Amaranthus; species Amaranthus cruentus. The sequence continues at coordinate 9,652,145 of CM033452.1, forward strand.
GCTTTAAAACTAATCACATAAGCTTTAAAACTGATCACATATGTGGGCAGTGGTTATATGGGCTGGATTATTATGTCATAATTAAATATATGACCACTGCAAAGTTAATTTTGTTGTATTAAGATTGGCGCTTAATATTCACTTTGAATAAAGAGTGTGTGATAAGTTGAGATTAAAACGCGTGACTTTTTATCACATTTATTTTTAATATCATTTAAAAAAACCAACTCAAATGAAAACATTTATACTACCCACATAATAAAATACATAATTATGGGGTAGAGAGGTTAGTTGAAAATTATTTTTCATACTGTTTTGTAAGAAGACAAAAATTTTAAGACTTGCTCACCTAATAACCGACCATAATACTCTTCATCTTCTAGATGACATCCCTCAAATTGATATTAAATTGGATGTGCACGTGTTAATATGTTTCAATGTATGAGTATATACTCATTAGAATTTTAATTTATATATTTTGTAGAAAGTAAGATATAATTAAAATTATGTAAAAAGTAAATGTGATCATCATCATATTCAGTATATCTCGTTTATAGACAAAACTACGGTAAAAGTCCGGGGTATTATAGACGGCGCCTCATACCTTTAAATGTAATATCTCAAAGAGTCAGCTGTAAAAAGTAAATGTAATATCTCAAAATGAGACGCAGGAACTACTTTTATTTCTCTTTTGAGGGAAGTTCTTTTTTTTTTTTGAGGGAAGTTCTAGGTACTACTTATTCCTTCAAATCATAGTTACCATCCGAAAAAGGAGTCATGACTTGTTTATTTTAACCTTATTCACATATAAAAAGGCATTTTTCAACTTCTTTTTTTTTGAATAAAGGCATTTTTCATCCTTTTGTGTTTACTGATTGGGACTAAAGGTGTTCAACGGGGCAGGTAGGGGCGACGGGGCGGGTCAAAATTTAAATGGGCCGGGTCGGGGCGGGTCGTGTCAAATATTAAACGGGGCGGATTGGGTCAAGTCCGTTTAAATCCAACCCACTTTGACCCTTTTTTTAAAAGTTAATAAAAATAATTTTTTTATTATATTTTATGACCTGTTGAGTCGATCCACTTATGTTTATAATAATATCATTTAAAAGTAAAAAAAAAGTGGCAAATTTTTTTTCGCAATTAATTCTTATAATTATCCGACCCGACCTGACCCGTTACACCAAGACCCGCTAATGACCCGCCCCGTTATTAACCCAACCTGACCCTTGACCCGTTGGGTCGACCCGTCCCGTTGAACACCTCTAATTGGGACTTAAGGAGTATAATTTGGTGCATGTTTAGGTTCTATATAGAACAAGAAATATCAAACTTTTATCCCAATGAGTTTGGTGCAAGTTTGAGTTCTATATATATCGATGTTTTTGAGTTATAACCTATTATATTTTAACTATATTTTATTATTTTACTTAATAATTCATAATTATGGCTTGAAAATTTTGTTTTTTATTTACCATCATTGTTATCAAATCTAAATTTGTATTTATATTTATGAGAATACATAATAAAAAAAATACATTAAGACGAATCTAACGAGATCTCACATAGATATATTTTCTCTTATAAATATGTATTAAAAACATTAATCAAATTTCTGTCTCTTTAGGGTAGAATATTCCGAATGGGAAAAACAATAGAAAACGGAGGGACTATCAATTAGCTTACTACTTCACCAACCGCCATATACTCAAATTCTCTGGTCAATGCTTGTTTATCCTAATTAGCTATTCTCCCAAATTAAATAATGCTCAAAATCCAAAAGTTACTAATTTTATAGACTTAAATGAAATAACTATGACCAATAACTATTCGTGGAATGAGTTCTAGACTAATTGATACAATGAAAATCAACTAATATTATACCTATTAGATTTTGGTAAAAGCAAAATTTTATGATGCGAGAGAGCCAAAATAGACCCTATCTCAAACCCTCATAAGCTAAACCATACAACAATATTTAAATAAAAATGAAAATACCTCAAATATTATTAGCAGTTTTCACTATTTTAGTTTAGAAATTATTCTAATAAAATAAAAAATAGGAAAAATTACCTAGAATAATCCAAACTATTCATGATTTTCCTACAATAATCCAAGCTATTGATTAACCATGAATAATCTCAATTTTGAGGGGTATTTTCCTAGAGTAAACTTGGGTAACCCGATAACTTGCTATAGTAGGTAATTCACCAAATAAAAAATAAAATATTAATTTAAAATTAGAAAATATTTTTGAAAATTTACATAAAAAATTTTAAATAATAAAAAAAATCATAAATTTTTTAGGAAAAATTACCTAGAATAATCCAAACTATTCGTGATTTTCCTACAATAATCCCACCTATTGATTTACCATGAATAATCCCAATTTTGATAGGTATTTTCCTAGAGTAAACTTGGGTACCCCGATAACCTGCTATAGCAGGTAATTCACCACAAAAATAAATTAAATATTAATTTAAAATTAGAAAATATTTTTGAAAATTTACATAAAAAAAAAATCATAAAGTTTTTATGAATATTTTTTTAACATTTTTTTCGACATTTTATTTTAATTTATATTTTTTTTTAAAATAAAACTTGCTATAGTAAGTCATCCGGTCACCAGGTTTACTCTAGGAAAATGCCCCTCAAATTTGGGATTATTCATGGTTAATAATAGGTGGGATTATTGTAGGAAAATCGTGAATAGTTTGGATTATTTTAGGTAATTTTTTCAATTTTTTATGAATATTTTTTAACATTTTTTTCCACATTTTATTTTAATTTATCTTATTTTACAAAAAATAAAACTTGCTATAGCAAGTCATCCGGTCACCGGGTTTACTGAAGGAAAATGCCCCTCAAAGTTGGGATTATTCATGGTTAATCAATAGGTGGGATTATTGTAGAAAAATCGTAAATAATTTGGATTATTCAAGGTAATTTTTCCTAAAAAATATGTGTATGTTTATCTTATCCTACACTACTTCTTAATCTTCACTCTATAAAGCCACACTCCTTACTATATATACACTATCCTAAGTTCCTAACCCAATAAATTGATTTATTTAAAAATAAATAATAAACATATTTATTTCAGTCAATCGAACAAAAAATCAACTTATAATTAAAATATCCCCTTTAAAGTTAAAGTGAGTTCAAAGAAAAACCTAGTGTCTCATCAATAGATCCCACTCAACTACTTTATGTGATGGCAAATCAAATATATATTTTTTTTCGAAAAAATATTCCTTTTATTGAATGTTTATTGGCTTATAACCGACGACTTACCACACTAATATGTCGACAAGCAGGTTTATTGGCTTGTTTGTTTGGTTCAATAATTTGCTTATAAAATATATTTTCTAATACAATATTATTGGTTGGGTTCAATGATTTGATTTTCTATTGCTCCATTTTATTTATCACTTGTTCATATATTGTTGTTTTTTTATCATTGTAGGTACTTTCTCATAAATTTGAATCAAAGTTTAGTCTAATGTGTATAATAAAGAAAAAATTGAATTGGATAAAGTTAATATAATTATAAATTTATGACAATAAAGATAATGTTGAAACTGATATGTGTTAGGATCAGGAACCCTAAATCAAAGTTAAAAATGATTGCTAATAAATTAGGAAATAGTGATTAGCTTTTAAGATATAGGACCCATAAAATAGTGTGTGATTCAGGGAAGAAACAATTTCTTAACATGAAGGATAATTCAAGTGTGACAATAGGACAGTGCAATTAATTAAAAGTTATCTCATAAGTGCATTTATTGTACCTAGGTTATTCAAATGGTAATGCCAAGAGATTACTTTTTCAATAGTGGTACACGTGTCGTACGCTAAGGAGGTTAACTCTGTTTAGGACATTAATTGAACTACTGGAGGATCAGTTGGCAATCGACACTAGGGGTGTAACCGTGTAAGTAATTTGGTGAAAAATCGAACACCGAACTAAACCAAATCGAATAAGTAATTTGGTTCGACTATATTTTAAATTTGGTTTGGTTTGGACTAAATTTTAATTATGATTCGGTGTTCGGTTTGAACTCGGTTTGGGTCCAACAAAACCAATAAACCGAACAAACCCAAATTTTAAAGGCATGTTATTTCTTCTGTTTGATTTGTTTGAATTTTTGCTCTTATTTTTAGATTTTTGTTAAATGATTTTTTCCCTTATTTGTTTGATTTGGATTTGTATCGAATCCAAACAAAAAACCAAACTTTCACCCCTAATCGACACAATAGTAAAAATCATTTAACAAAATTCTGAAAATAAGGGCAAAATTCAAACAAATCAAACAGAAGAAATAACATGCCTTTAACATTTGGGTTTGTTCGGTTTTTTGGTTTTGTTGGACCCAAACCGAGTCCAAACCGAACACCGAATCATAATTAAAATTCAGTCCAAACCAAACTAAATTTAAAATATAGTCGAACCAAATTACTTATTCGAAAAATCGTAGAAGAATTGGTTACCTCATTTATGGCATAAACACTACAACAAAAGAGACATAAATGAGTTTATGTAGGCTAGTAGGTATCAAGGATATGGTATGTAGGCTAGTAAGCTAAGTTTCTCGGTAGGCATTAAGAATATTGTAAGCTGACATTTTAAGTACTTTTTCGGTGGGCATTAAATATATTGTAAGTATGCATTAAGGATAATGTAAGTAGACATTAAGGATATAGTAAATAGACATTAACATTTATGGGCTGGACCTGAGATACATCTCTCAAAGAGACGGTCTCTAAGAACACTAACTGTTTTACTTTTTATTAATTACCATTAATTTTTAGACTACGAATTAATATTTCATAATTAACACGTGAAAAGCTCTTATTGTCTCACTATTATTATAAGAATAATATGTACATTCAAAAATAGAAGAATAATAGTAGTACATAAACTCAACCGAAAAAGCTTTTAGACGGACATTGTTAGAAACAACAAATAAACGAAATATAAAATTAAAATTTTTTAAAAAAATTCATTGTGCATAGCTCAATTCGTTGTTATGAACAACGAACAATCACTTTTTTAATTTTCTTTTATTTAAAAAGTATAATTTTATCTTCCTTTTTATTCAATGTTACTACAAACAATATCATGATACTTGTTTTTTAGACTTTTAACATGTTTTTATCTTATTCGCTATTGATTAGTGAACAAACCTTAAACCTCATATTCGGATACGAAGATGCTTATTTAGGAATTTACCTAAGACCAAATGTATATATTTTAATGAAAAAAACTTATATATTTCAAATTATGTTTTTTGAAGGAAAATGGGCCTACTCTATTGATCACGAAGAAATTATAAGTCTATTTAACAAATCAATAATCCAACATAAACAATAGATCGCAACACCGGCTAACTAACCAGATACGTACAAGTTATAATGATAAAGAATAAAGATGTATTGATAAATAACATCACTAATAAGTGTTATAAATTGCAGCTAAATAATTGGACTGCCATGAATTTTACACTTTTCACCTCAACTTTTTGAGCACAACAGATGTGTGAAAAAAAACATCCACATCTGTTGATATTGGCCTGTTATGTTTATCCTGTACCAAAATCTCATATTTTCTTTACTGTTTCTCATGATGACATGAAATATGAATATTAGATCAAAGCTACAGTCACCTTGTTAAAATAGATGCTATGCTGATGTTGGAATAAGACGACAGGCAGCGAACCACCTCATAGCAATATACGTAGCACTGCAAGGCCAACAGCCGAGATCGATACAAGGGTACCTATGCAGTATTTGATCACATCATATTTTGCAGCCTCTAATTGTGCCCTTAATGCATGAATTTCCTGAATATGAACCATTAGAAGGTATTAGAATACATACCACGGTTCTTTTAACATTTAGATGACATTTTTAGATATTCTAACCCTGTCTAGTTTGTTCGTGAGGTTATTAGTTTCTGCAGTTTGATTTGCCAACTCATCTCGTATCCTCCTGCAATTTATGTCACCAATAAAACTATAGAACTATAGGATTGCTTACATTAAGAAACAATAGATGGATGATCATATTATGTACCCTTTTTCAAGATTCAAATCCAAACGCTGCCCAGCAGTAACTTTGTCGATTTCATACCTGCATTATATTTCAGTACAATTTTGTCAGGTAGACAACGGAAAAGAACAGATTGGATATGAAACAGGGAACTGAAACAAGAACTGGTGTCACCAACTGCAATGCATATGCAATGCAGGCCAGCTGAAGGTAAAAGGTTGGTTTGATGACTCGTGACTCATGAGTGCAAGTTGTAGGCAGCGGAACGCACCGAGCAGTTATCAAATAGTGACGAGTCGGTGCCTCCACTGCTACAGAGTGGATTATTGGCAAGAGTAATTTCCCGGAACCACCGAGTCGACGGCTTGATGCCACATTCAAATTCTTTTTGTCAGCTTCACGTAAACAGCGGCCACGCGAAGGAGTTATAGTTATATTAGGATTTTACTGTTACATTAGGATTTTGATCATTTCATGTATTTAGAAATCTAGTTGAGGTAAAACATTTATAGTACAGATATACTTTGCTTAGGTTATTGAATCTTATAAATACCCATGCACTTTCTTCACATTCTGTTTTAAAGATTTCAGAACTTTACTAGATGCAAAAGTGCTTACAAGTTTGCTTGTCGATCAAGTGTACAAATGGAAAACCTTTGTCAGCATGAGCATCCTCAGATTGCTTTTACATGTTTGAGTGTTGGCAAGACTCCCATATTTCAAAGCAAGTCTTTTAGGTGGTGAGGATATCTCATTAATTAGGCTAAAAGCGATAGTTGTGAACTTTGCAAGGTAAGACTTGGATTGGTATTTTCATATCCTATTATGAGTTGTTTATTCATCACAAAACCGGACACTTCATACCCATAACCGGTGCCCTGGAAATCAGGTAATCCAACAAGAAATCAGGTAGTTCAGGTGTCTTTGGTCTAACATCACGGAACAACATTAAAATGTACGCCAATCCAGCACCATATCAGGAAGCAATACTAATAACGAATGCTCTTATACGTCCATAAAAAAAATCAAAAAAAAATTAGTGGATCCATAGAAAACAGTGTAAAAATGCGATAACGGTTGCGATCGCGGTAACGGAACGCTAATGTGGTAACAGGAGTGATGCGGTTATAATATCGTCTAAATATCGGTCGAAACCATAAGATATCCCTTCATGCGGCCCAAAACGCGTTTTTTTTTTACACCTTTACAACGCGGAAAATATCGGTTCGTTTGTTTTGAAAACCTTTACAACGCGGCCGATGCGATGCGATGCGGCCTTGTTTTTATTCTATAATAGAAAAGATCTGCAATTCTTAAAGAGGAAATTATATTTTAAGCAGTTGAGTATAGATAGACTTGCTTTTCAACTCCCCCCACCTTTGGTGGAAATGGATTTCGAATTTTCATTTTTCAGTGCATTCTAAACTTCACCTGGTTGAAAGTAGAATGTCACTTGTTAGTGAATGAACATGTTCATAAGTGATTTCAATCAAAATCCTCTTAATTTCTTAGGAGTACGAATTTCCATGTATAATCTAGATCTAGAGAGACGATTTTAGGTCTCGTAATTTCCTTGACGCTGGTAAGTTTTTTTTTTAACACCCTAGTAAACGACAAGCATCTAGCGATAAACTCAATGAAACCCCTCCTCTCAGTAAAAAGCAGGTACAATGGAGAACACAGCCAAAACAGAGTCCATGACTAGATTTCTTGAATTTTAACTGACCTCAATTCACTGCGCATCTTTTCCAAGTCACTCTGGAGTTTCTCTGCCTCCCGTTGCAACAGAGAAAAATGGTGTTCCTGCATAAAAAAATTTAAGAATCAAGTGAACTTTAGAATAAATATGGTCTTTAGTAAAATGATTCATCTAATCATGTGCACTTATTATTTATGAGAAGTTGCACAATATGTTTGCTATCAAGGTCAATCGGAAACTAGTAAAAGGGCAAGGTTACGTGCATCCCACCCCCCTACCCACAGTGGGATTAGGGTAATAGAATGTTGTAAGTGAGATTCAGAATAAAAACTAACTTTGATCTCTCACATACATACTCTAGAGAGAATTAAAACAAATGTTCATCAAGTTTAGCATGCGGCAGTCATATAACGAATGTATAACAAACTAGCCAAGACCCGCAAGTCGAGTTTGCCTAGTTATTCCTCTTATTCAAATATTCCAAAAGCCATCTAAACATTATAAGGTTGGCTGTTTATATAGACTAAGCCCAACAACATATAACAAAACCAAAAGACTAACTAATAGTAAAATGTCAATAGTGCCCCTGGACCCTTTGACCCAATTCATAACAGAATCTTCCTATACTGAAAGAGTATCACATCAAGTTTTCAGTCCTCTTGCACAATAGCACAGACAATTTGGTTTAGGCAAAGTACCTCAACAAATCAATGAATTCTCGGCATAAACAATACACATTTTCATCATGGAATCTGGAATCTAGATTCTAGACTAGATTATATTAAGTTTTTTAAAACATAACATCAACACCACCACCAACAACAGTGTCAGAGCCTTAATCACACAACAATGTAGGGTCCACTACATGAACTATAACGAAGACCAAACACTCTAAATTAAACAAGACCAGAAACCTCAATCCTTACTCGTCAGTTTTTGTTTTCTCAAAACTAAAATTGTTTTCAATGTTTTCAATACTAATTGTCGATTTTACTACAGGTTTTCAAAAAAAAACCTTCAATAACAGGTTATATTTTGATTTTTATCAAGAAAATCTACAATCATAAAGCAATTTATCTTCTTAGTAATTACTATTCCCTTTTACTCACCCTTAGTCTCTTTTGATAAAGAAAATTTCAATCAATTAATATAACAACCCCATGAGATGGTTATTTTTCTACGTTGTATGGTTTATCTAGAAACATGACAATTGCAAGCACAAAATCCTTTTCTTCCTCTCCATATTCCCATCAACCAACAGAAATACTCATAAAAGTGGCTTTATTTGGAAACAATCAATGAGACTGACCGAAAAGCAACCAAACACAAGTAATTAGGCTCTCATTACTCATAACTAAGAAGACAAATAATTAATCATCTAAATGTTTGACCATCTTTGTCAAATAACAATGTCAAATATTTCGAAAGCAATGCCAAAGTCTAACCCAACAATATGGGGTTGACTACATTAAAAAAAAAAAAACACAAAAAAAACAAAAAAAAAAAAAAAGCAACATAAGATGTTAGTAAAAGTTATACTTTATTTGGTCACATCTAGAGGTGTTCAACTGGCCTGCCCCTTTTCAGCCTTTATCCGGCCCGTTTTTAGAAGGGTTATGTACGGGTCGAGCTGAAAACAGGCTCTGTCATTGCTAAATTTGACCGGATTGTAAGAGGGCTTAAAAAGGGCTAAAATGGGTCTTTGTAAAATTAAAAAAGGCTTTAGTAATGTATTAAAGGTTGTTGCACGCGTTGAAACAGTTTGAGATCGCTACAGTACATTACTATGAAACACTGAGTTTACGTAATACATTTCCTTGCATAAATGTATTATTTTGTACAAATTTAGAAGCAAGCCTCTTTTGACATCTGCCAATCTCAATTTGTAGTCAATAAAACCATATTTATCAGTGTGGCCTTCAATAGTATTAGTGTTGGTTACGGAATAAGTAGCTTAAGGCTTGATATTTTGGTATCATCACACAATGTCAATTGTAGTTAAAATTAAAGTCATGTGGAAACAACTGCTTTCATAAAGGTGAGGTCAATGTGTCTTGTATTTGAGGGAGCTTTATTTTGCTTTCTACTGTACATATAATATGCCTGTTAAGACCCTTGTGAGTTATGATTATTTTTTTTTTCAAAAAAAAAAAGGGTCGGGCGGAACTTTGAAAGCCCTAAGACCCATATCCAGCCTGGCCCGTTTTTGTTTAAGCCTAGCCCGACCCTTATCTGACTCGTTAAACACCTCTAGTCATATCTAACACTAATATACAACTAAGAAAATCAATTTCAATGATAAATATATAAATTCTCCATCATTATTCATTCTTATGTATAAGCATATGCTCTTTTAAATGTCAATTCTTGATGTACGACAGTATGAGTATGTCACCCTTTACTCTTGACAGTTTAATGTCCTGTTTGTGCTCAAGATTGGCTACGTTCATCTCCTATCCCATTGTGTATTAAAGAACACTTGGAAGAAGTAGAGCAAATTGAAGAAGGTAAATTTTATTTATTTATTAATTTAGTTTCAATATATCACGTAAATTCTAATTGTTTGTGATTCCTACACTTGTAGAGTAGATCAAAATGTCTATTGTTGATGAAGAAAAAGATGAGATGATTTCGGAGACGGTTGAAATTGATGATTGATGCATATGATATGATGCTCAAAATGGCTTTGTTTAGTGATTTGCAAGGATTTGTTTAGTATTTTGCAAGATTTTGTTATTTTGAAGAACATTATGCTTGGTATTTTGAAAGACTTCATTTAGTAATTTGCTAAGATTTTGTTATTTTAGAAAAAAACATTATGCTTGGTATTATGTATTAATTTTTTTCTTTTGTAAGACATTATGTTTATTATTATCATTTACGTATGACTTGCTATTGTCTAAATTATGGTGATTACGCTCACAATGCTATTTGGTGTCAAGGCAAAATTTTGGTCTAGAAAAGCTTTGTCAGTCGGTTTGGATTCGGTCTATTAAAGTAAATTGCGGTTCGGTGCCTTGCATTTAAGCCACATACACTCAATCATATGTTCAATATCTCCCTTTTTAATCATATATATTAGATTGTCTAGAGATAGTCATTTGATTTACAAAGCAATAAGACAAAAAGCGCAATTCGCGATATGCTTGGTTCCCAAATACTTAAGAGTAAATTAGAAAATTTCTCGAAAAAGATAAAATAAAATATCCAAAACATTACATCGAAACTCCCAAAGAATATACCATATGAACAGTTGAACATCTTATGGTTTAGAGATTACAAACCAAGGGTAGCAAAAATAAGAAATTTTGTAAATGGAAATTGTTCGCACAAAATTAATTTGAACGTCCAAAATAGTTTATGAAGTGTTCTCCCAACGCTAATACTCCATCCAATTAACTATTGTTGTCCCATTTGGTTTTTGCACGTTTGCCAATGCACAAATTCAGTCGTAAATATCTTAAATTGTGTTTAATTAACAATTATAAAATGTTGCTTTACTAAAATTTAGGGGAAAGTGTAAAAAGTAAACTAAACATTGCTCAATCCGCTGAAAATAAATCCAACTATTGTATAATTTTAAATAAACCCACATATTTGGCATAGTTGCTGAAAATAAACCCAATGATTGTTTATTCTTAATTCCTAATTTACCAAGAAGCTTTAAAGATGGATACAAACAATGGATCAGTTTATTTTTAGCAAATATACCTAATAGGTAGTTTTATTTAAAAAATAAATAATAGGTGGGTTTATTTTCAGTGGATCAAGCAAAGGTTGGCTTATTATTGACAATTAACCTAGATTTTACATTGAAACGAATCAAACAAGACCCCACTTGACTATGTTTCGACTTATAAATTAAGAATAAAATACAAATTAAGAGTGATATGACGATTAATATCAAATAATCAAATAGGATAATAGTAGTGAATAAGAGGGAGTATCAAACTTGTTGCTGTTTTTTCAAACATGTTGGATTAACTTTAGTGTCAATATTGGTAGTCTCTTTTAACTTCATTTCTTAAAGCAAGTAATGATAACAAGGTTAGATCCTTAACCATCTAGCTCAAAAGACCCATTAAAGCACTAGGCAATGTCTTTTGAAAACATCACAAAAAATATAACACAAATTCAATTCGAGAACTAAATTATGATAAAAGAACAACTTCACAGTTGAGACATTATAGTTCAAGACGTAAAAGTCAACTAATGCTCCATAAAAATAAATCCTAGCACATACCTGTGAGCTCTGTACTTCAGATTTGAACTTAGCCAAGTTCGCCTCCTGTGTCATCTCAAACTACAGAAAACAAAGGCACAAACAGTAAGAGTGAAATCTACAGATGAGCAGCTTTTATTCTCAAGGTTGCTCAAATTCAACTTCGAAAGGTTTTGCTATGAACAAGTAAGAAGACTGAAGAAGCATCTAAGTCCTAAAGTTCATTGTTCTCTTGAACACCTATTATACATATACGGATATTACCACTGTTCAGATATAGCAATCTGACAATGTGCACAATCACAAATCTCACTATAGGAACTAACATTTATGGTACCAAACAGAAGACAGTCAATCAAGTTTGTAATCAGGGCTACAATTGAATTCTTCACCTAATCACAAGGCAAAAACTGCTTACATCAGATACTCTCCCAGTCTGGCCAACATCAACAGGAGACTTACTAGACATAATCGACGCACAATAGACACGAATCTATTCAATTGCAAGTATTTACAACACAATTTTATTTCTCGTTTTTTTGAGTATCTTAATCTTTGGCCTCCATCCTATCACATCTCTGTCATGGACTGACTTGTCCAATTAAAAAATGGTAGCAATGGCAGAATACAGAATGTATGAATGTGCAGATTATATGGAAAAATGTATATGACTAAATGTAGAAATTGAATGTAATGTAGTGTAATGTAATTGTGTAAGAAGACAATTATAACCAAGAACGGTTACAAAGGATAGTATACAAGCATTCGAGAGGCTTGTTCTCTCCAAAAGAGTATTAAACTCCACTTAAAACTATTACATGAAGGAATGCCTAATTCCCTTCCCCATTATACTCATTTCTAAGTATTAATTTATCACTAATTCCTATATTACCCTTTAATTCTACAACTAAGACTAAACTAACAAATGTAACGTTCGCCACAGTTTGAAGTCTTTCCAGAGTGTTTTTCTCCCACACCCAGGTTTCCAATAACAATGCAGGGGATCACTATGATTAAGGTCACAGTAGTGATAGGGTAAAAGAAGAAGGGCCTGTAATTTTAAGCAAAAAGGATGGTATCAGTATTCAGTGGGCATAATGATTGAATAACTATATGTAATGCCATTTGAAACCTAAATTGATGCAAAATATTAGGTGATGAGAATTGCAAAAAATTTGCAGCCAAAAGTCAATAACGAATGGAGTAGTCAGTAACCAATTCTAATTCCGTTAAAATTCTAATTAAAAGAACAAAATGTTGACTTGCAATCCAGATCAAAAATCAATGCAATGCCTTTCTATGTAGACATTAGTCATTACACAGAGTTTTCCAATCCAATCTCAAATTTCCATAACAAATGTAGAGTTCAGCTTCAACATGCGAAAACTAAAAGCAAAGAATACAGGTGTAAAAGAAGTAAATAGTACCAAATAATTCAAAAAATTGAAGAAAAATCCGACAACTAGAAATGTAAATCAACGATTTAAAAATGAAAAAAATATAGAAAGAAGACATACTTTCTGCATTTCAGCCTTAGTCATAAAGGAATGCGACACATTATCCAGACTATCGTGAAGAACCTCGGTGATTGCAGCAGTAATTGCTTCAGCTTGTTTCGACGGAATACCTTGAGCTTCTAATTTCCTTACCTGGTCACACAAACAATTTACAGAATTAAATCAAATCATTGAAACAATCATCAAAAGTTAATGAACAAATTAGAAAGAGAAACTTACAAGTGCTAAAGTATCAACGAGAAACAATCGTCTACCATTAGAGTTTACAAGTTGAGAAATAAACTTGGCGTCAATGTACCTACTTCCGTAACGAAAATGCGAAGAAAACGACGATGAACACAACCGATTATTAGCATTAGAAACATTTTTTAGAGAAAATAATTCGTTGAATTTTCTCGAATTTAAGCATGAATTAGTACTGAGTTGATGAAATCGTCTGCAAATTGTATAGGCCGCCATTGTTGTTCACTAAAATCAATCAATTAGGATGTCAAATTGAGCAAACAAAACCCTAGTTTATCCCTCTAGCAAAAGATTCGTTTTATCTTTAATGGAAGAGATGAGATGAGGTGAGACTTGAGAGGTTGAAGAAGGGAAATGCAAGGGTTAATCGTTTATGTGTTGGAACTTGGAACTCGTGAAATATAGATTGAAGATTAAGCCAATTATTTTACTTGACAAAAAAGTTAAAAGACAACACCTACGAATGGAGTACAATAGAAGTTAAAAAGAACGTGTTTGAAGTCGGGTTATTTTCATTTGAAGAATTGAATTAAGATTCAAGGGTCTGTTTGGTAGATAAGAATGGGAATTGTGAGAATTAAAATTGAGACTTAGAATGAGACTTTACGTGAGACATTATGAAAAAATGTCTCATATCTTTGTTTGGTAAATGATGAGAATAAATTGAAAAGCGGTTTATAAATACAATAAAAGTACAAATTTTAAGTCTCAACCCAATGTCCTTCCCCCTAGGATATGAAAAGGTGGGATTTGGAGGGGATGAGACTTAAAGTCTCATGTCCCTTCTCCACAACCAAACAAGGAAAATTATAGTCTCACAAAAAAAAGTCTCATTCCCACCTTCAATTCCCACCAAACAAACACCCCCAAGTTATTTGTGTGTTGAGTTGTTTTTGGTTAATTTCAGATTCAATTCAAAATTATTAATTTATGTAGAGGGATAGATTAGGATTTAGGTGCAATACTTAAAGTAAAGTGATAAAAACAGAAAATCAATTTTACGATGTATATATATTCACTTAAAGAGGTGTACATATTCGGCTTTAACTTAATTATAATATTTTAAAAAATATTAAATTATATAAAAAAAATTTGTAGCTTAGTAAAAGAGGGGGCGGAATGTATTTTTATGCTAGTAAAAGCTAGGTCCAAGTAAAGGTAAGAAATTGACTCAGTTAGATATAGCAAAGACGAGGACGAAAGAGTCCTGTTAAAACATGATGAAGTACAAGGGAAATGTGGAGGAAGTAAGAAAAGCACTCAAACGTATGAAGAGAGCCAAGACAGTTAGCCCCCATAACATCCTTATAGAGGTGTGCTGGTATTTAAGGGAAGAAACATATGATGGATGACTAATCCTTTCAATGTTATCTTGAGGACACATAGGATGCTAAAAGAACGGAGAAGCAGCACAGTTCTCCCATTTTATAAAAACAAAGGAGATGCACAAGTTTGCATGATTATAGAGAGATATAACTTCTTAGTGACACATTGAAATTGTGTGAAAGAGTGATAGAAAGGAAAATCATATAAGAGACGAAATTTAGAGAACCCAGTCCAACTTCATGCAAGGGAGATCAGCTAGTGAAATTATTCATATTTTGAGGGGGTTGATAGAGCAATATAGAGAGTGGAAGAAAGATTTGCATATGTTGTTCTATATTGGGCAAGATGTTTGTAACACCCCGGCCCCTCGGACTGCCGGTGACTACTCATGAAGACTGTAAACTGGCCCCACAGATCAACACAAGTCTTTCCAGCGCACTTTACCCTCACTCTTGCGCATCTAGGAAAACTTCCTAGGAGGTCACTCATCCTAATATTGCTCCCCACCAAGCACGCTTAACTGTGGAGTTCTTTTCAAACTATGAGTAGTCTATCAATCCCTTTTCAAACTAAATCTGGGGTATCACACTCACCCCAACTTAGGAATACAACATCCTCGTTGAATTGAAGTTTTAGGATCTTTTTCCCCCGCTAGGTGCGCTGAACACGCAATCAGCCACGATCGCAGGGTTGCTCTGATGCCATTTGTAACACCCTGGCCAAACGAACCATTGGTGACTACTCAAGGAGACTGTAGACTGGCCCCACAGACCAACACAAGTCTTTTCAGCGCACTTTGGCTTCACTCATGCGCACCCGGGAAAACTTCCCATGAGGTAACGATGGTCTGTTGGGCCGGGTATTACAATGTTATCACTTGTACAACTAAGTTAAATATTTAGGGTCGATTATCCAGAGTATTGGGAAGATAGGTTGGGATGTAACCCATCGAAAACAAGTGGGTTGGAGTGGAGAGCGACCATTGGGAGGTTATGTGATAAGAAATTTTCCACTAGATTAAAAGGGAAATTATACTTAGTTGCCTTTAAGCATGCACTATTGTATAGCAAAAAAGTCCTTCGGGAAAAAAATTAGATGTGGCGATGATGAGAATGCTAAGGTGGATGTGTGGGCACACACAAATGTATAGCATTAGGAACCAAGAGTTAAAAGAGAGGTTAGAAGTTGCCCCTTTGTCGAAAAAGTTGCAAAAAAACTAATTGAGGTACTCTAGACATGTGAAAAGAAAGAACGTAAAAACACTAGTGAAAATGATAGACAAATTTATTGTAGAGGGTAACAAAAGTCTAGAGAACCCAAGAGAACAAGGGGAGAACAAATAAATATCGACTTACGGGAGTTTCACCTCTCTAAAGACTTAACCATAGACGGCGTATCCGTGTTTTAAACTATTGAAAGTTTCCATCCTTTTACCCAATTTTACCTTAACTATTTATTCAGTTGCCTATAAACTTAAAAAGAAAGTGAAGTTAAAAGATATTTGTTCAGTTACTGTAATTATATATAGGAAAAATTACTTTGACTAATAAAGCTTTTTGTTAATTTTCCTACAATAATACCAACTATTGATTAACCATAAATAATACCAATTTAGGATTTCCAAAAATAATACCAACTTTAGTTTATTAACTAATTATTCATAGCGAACGAGAAAAAATATAAATTATTAACGACAATTTTTCATTTTCAAAATTCAATTAGAATTTTTTTAGTTCTCTTGAATCGTATCGATGATTGCCATATGACTTGACCTTTCTAAGCAATTAGCAACGTTACCTCCACAAATCAGGCAGCTTATTACATGTCGTTTGGATTGCAAAATTTCTACACTATATTGGATAAGCGTAGCGAAAATAAAATAAATCACTATATTACATGGCTGAGATAAGCCTGAGAACAAAACGATACACACTTTTAACAATTGGCATAAATAAGGGAAGAAGCTCGAACATTAAACATTGTTACTAAAACTTGTGTTTGTTTTCCTGTAAATTAGCGAGACTACCTCACTTTGGACGCCTGTAAAGTATATCGTCAATGCTTTCTTTCACGTAATTTCCCACCTTCCGCATGTTTCTAGCCACTCCGGATGCAACAAGTCCTGCATTTCTTTGAAATCTGCACAATACAACAGGATAGTAAAACTTGTCTAGTTAGAAACTCCGAAGGATTTACAAGTATACAATCATAAAGATGGAAGATGACTGAATGATAATAAAACTTGCCTAGTTAGAAACTCCTCCCCCATAGGATGAGATGTTTTAGGTGGTCGATGTTGATGATGCCCATGGTCGTCTGTCGGAGAAATGACACAACAGATGAGTTATTACAAAGATCATGAACAAACTTTTTCAATGTTCTAGACTAAACCTGTTAATTTTTTTCAACCCGAAACACAGACGAAAATCAGTTGGATCATAATACTCGTAACCCAACAATATTGACCCGTGAAACAAAAATGACCCAGCCTGAAAAACCACAGAATGAAATATATGTGGTTCATCAATATCGTGACATGAGAGGAATTTTCCAAAGCGTTCAACAATATTCATCTGAATCCCGAGATTAGGAAGAAGATAAGAGGCTTATGACATACTTCAATTAATGCCATATACAGTCTTACCACCTGAATTCTCTCTCCTTTCGGAATAGGGTTTTCTAAAATACCTGACCAATATTCATGTCATATTAATGCAAAGTTGCAATTGACGATAAACATGTGTAAGAATTCCAATTAATTCACACAAGATGAATTGCCAAAGAAATGCAGTCAATGCTGAAGTCTGAAGCAAATATAATTTGTATGCCCGACTGACAATCATCAAGAAGCTCCACGTCAAAACTAGAAATTCAATATACATACAACCAACAAATTTGCAATCTTCCATCCAAATCACTATTGCTCCACTCAAACTCCCCTCTGGCCTCTTGGAAAAAATCTTACACTCAGTTATTTTCAACATCCCCTAACCTCCATGTTTCCATAACATTCCACAACGTTAATGCCATTAAGTGGCTTTAACATGAAATTTAGGGGGGGAGTGGATGTACACAACATTACCCTTGTAATGACAAAGATGTTTTCGATGGAAATTTGATAGCAAACATCATGTATCACATAAATCAAAATGCACATTATTTAATGAACCATTTGAGCCTATAAAGGCAAAAAGTCTCCGCTAGAAAAATTCAAGATATAGTCTTGAAAATCTTTTCAGTGCAACATGAACGTTTAGAAGTTTTCTAGAAACCAAAGGATCAAAATGCCATTCTTGAATCATGAAACAATATCAGGTGGCTCTCCCTTCATCAAGTGTACCAGAGAATCAACACCTTATTAAATGAGATTATCTTATTCCCTTTCTACCCCCACTCGCTTAGCTAAAATAGCGCTGAAGAGCAATCATGTTGCAAAAACAAGTGTTACAAATTGAGTGAGACACTTCAAAATATATTTAAACTTCAATATTCAGAAAATTAGGACGGCCTGAAAATTCACAACTTCTAAAGTAGTTAAGTTCTGATAAGCAGTCAACATGATATACACAAAATGGATAAACAAACCTGAGCAATGCAAAATAACTAACTCCAACTTACAAGTAATGTGCCGCCTAAGTCGCTACTGAAAAAATAGGCAAAAGAACTTTCCAAGGTAACAGGCTTGGGGTGACTATGATAATATGATTTTAGCATCTAGATTAACTAAGTAGTTTGCAGTAGAACCAACAATGAGAGTGCCACTGTGTGATCAAACCACCTCATCACAGGGGTTTAGCTCAACAGTACAGAAATTCACAGCCAAGAATGTTCAACCAAATAATAAGATAAAATTTTCCAAAACAGAAATAATAGTTTCAAATTTTCTCAAAACTACAACGAAATTAATTTTTACATAACAAAGACAATACATGACTAATGAACAGTGATCAGACTGCTTTACATAGAAGTATATAACTTACCCAATATGTCCGAAAACTTCATTATTTGAAATATTGAATTCTAATAATCAATGTTCACCACAAAACGCTAAATCTAAAGTGAATTTGATCATATATCTCTAATATCTCAACATAAAGCCTTATTTGAATACAAAAGACAGGTAAGGTAAGAGAGTGAAAGAGGCGTAGCTACAACATTCCATGTTGACATTGGTATTTCAAAGTTCATAATAAAATAAAAGAGGAATAGAAGAAAGCAAAAGGGGAAGTGCCTAATCACCATATTGATGCCGGTCTTCCATCTCTGCCTTCCGGCAGCCATAGAACCCATGAGTCATGCAACATAGAACCCTTCCTCTTAATAGATCTACCCCCACTGGTGAATCACTACCAACTACCGAGAAAGAAAACACATAGATGCATAGAGAAAAGGACTTAAGAGCAAAGAAATTATTGTAACAAATAGAGAGGGACAAAGATTTTCTAAAACAATGCTTACAAAAACACTAGAAGTGGTTTCATTTGTTCCATTTTGAGACTGTAAAATTTGGACAATATTTTTTCAGCAGCACATCCAACATGTTTTGTTACTTAGAAACAAATAAGTTGGTATACAGGAAATCAACACAAAACTAAGGTTGCAAAAGCTATCTTAAGGCAACACAGTACTACTCTACTCTTCACTCTTCGGATGGACTATGATACCAGGCTACCAGGAACAGGAAATTCTTCACTACCATATGGAACAGAGGCTACTAGATTAAATTTTACAGCTCGCCTGGGTAGTGGGTTAAAGGGCATAAATAATACGAGTGCAAAAAACTCACGAAATTTGGGGAGCCTGGATAGAGGGGGATATTTGATAGAGTAATCTATTACCTTAATGTGTGGAATAAATATTTTCCACGATCCCCCCTAGAGCAATTAGTTCCCCTACACTTTTCTCTCCTCTCCTATTACCCCTGATAATTTTCCAAACATTTGAAAAGGAGAATTTTCTACTAAAAGTTGTTACTCTGTAAATTTTATACCTAGTTTATTTCCACCATAATGAGTTTTTTCATAACAGGCGAGCCTAGAGTTACTACATTGGTGGCACTGTGGCAGAAAAATGACCTGACAACTATATATATAATTCTTCAATATCACACAGAAATATTAAGACACAGTTTCCTTTGGTTTCAGATTTTTACACTTTACATCAAGTGAAAATAAAGTATATTAAGCCAACAAATCCATTCAATGATACATGTAGGAAATCATCAACAAGACTCATGCAACACATGCCATAGAGCAGCAGGGGTAATAAACTACTCACATACAACTAGAAAAAAAAAAATCAGCGTACTACACAGTAGAAGCTACTCATCTTACCTTCTCTATTGTGAGCAGGGGTCGGGGCATGATGATCAGTCGGTCTTTTGTCCACCAAAAACTGTCAAAAACAGAAACATGGTAGAAGATTAGAAAAACAAAAGACTCAACAACGCAAAATAAAAGTACATTCCATTAAGCCTATCTATGAGGCTGCAATTCAAGATTGATCACAGATCAGGATTGAGGAAGCAGAAGATTAACATGATATCTAAGGATGAATCCTACCTTAAAAGTCTTCCACCGTTCCATGCATACAATTCAAATGGTTTACATCTTTTTATATATTGATATATAAAGTATACAAGCTATAGAAGATGAAACACTGAAAAGAACAGAAAGGAAAGGTCCCAACCTCGACACCAACGCAAACAGGAAGTTCTGCTCGCGGCTTTTGATCACCATCTAAAGGAGCATCTTTATTTTGATCCATATAAATAGAGTAACCAACACAAGCATATTTAAAATCCGTGAGACTTCTTCCTTCCTTAGAAGCTTCGACTTCAGATTCACTTACAATATAGTTAGGTACTGAATAAAAGAAGAAAATAATCAGAAAAATGCCAAAATCATTACCTAAAATTAAAAAAGACTAGAAAGGGAGCCAAGCTTCCAAAATATCAAACCCAGTTTGAGAACATAAATCGCCAAAAATGCCACCATACCAATAGACCATTACAATCCACTAGAAATTTCCAACACAATATGTAGCAAACCGAAACTTGCTAAGACACCATAATCAATTCTTGAATTGAAAAAGTGAGTTTGCATGTCCCAACAAGTTTTATAAGAAAAGGCATAATCTTTGAAATCAAGAAGGATAATCCAAAAAATGGATGACCCATTTTCAATAGAATCAAATCAAACACTTAGCATCAAGATTTTCAAAATTAAAGGAGTATTAATCAAGAAGAAATGAACAAGCCAAAATAAAGTTAATCACAAACCCTCAATTCACAAATTGGGCTAAAACTTCAAGCTAAAAAACCCTAAAAAAAGTGCGCATGCAACCCTAAAAAATATCCTCATTTCACAGATTGTGAAAAAACTTGGAGCTTAAAAACCCATAAAAATCGGCGTCATACTCATTCACAATCCAAAACAACATTGAAAATCAAAGCAAGAAAAAAACCCCAAACAATAAGAACCTTAAAAATTTAGTAGGTATACAACCTTGTTGAAGAGAGCGAGTGATTCCTACACAACGAGGATTGCGGCCTTTGGATTTGAGATGGGAAGAAAAATAAAGAGTGCCTTTGCAAGATTTACCCTTTCTTACTCTTTCAGGTTCTGTTTGTTTAGATGAATTATCCATAACCATTTTCTCATCTTCCTCTTGTTCCTTCTCTCTCTTCACCTCCATCTTTTTTTCCCTTTCTCTTGTTCTTTCTTAATGTAAAATATTAGAAAAAAATTTCGATTATTGCCGGAATACCAAAAATGTAATTTTTCTGGAACGAATTCCGATTAGCCAACCAATCATGTAAGTTGAAAATACGGTGAGACGGAGTAACACCCATAAATGGTCACACATTGCTACTCAAATGTGATCCACTCGAAAATCTTAACCGAAACCGAAAGTTAAGTGCGACCAATTTTAATAATCGACATATAACCGTGAACCGAGATAATCCGAATCTAAAGTCACCGACCGAGTCATATCTGACCCAAATCATACGCGAAATCGAACTCGATCTGGCTAAAATCGACTTATCCTGAACCAATGTTTGATCGAACTGCTGTAAACATGAATCAATTTTTAACATAGAAGTATGATCGACTCATATTCTTCCATCTTATTAGTTAATATAAAAAAGTAATAAATATTTATAAATACATAGCTTTATATATTTAGAGTCAACAATCAATAGTCAATGTTTATAAAAATATTTTTAATCAAATCAGGAAAACAAATGATAGAACTTAAATTTTATTTTAGAGTCAAACAAGCAAAAGTAACATAAAGTAATAATCACTAATTGATTTGCATTGTAACTATTTTTCCTTAAGCAAAGGGAATATGATTATCAATTAAAAAAGACTAGCAACTTAATCTAATATAGACTCGATCGATACCCGTAGCCAAATTCTACACGGAAAAAAAATGCTTGAACCAATCTTAACCCAGAAAAACTGAACCAATTATTAACCAATGACAAGCTTAGACCGATTGACACTCGATTCGAACTTCAACCAACACTGAATTGGTGCAAACCCGATATCTCGAATAACTGATTTCCAACTGACTTGTGACTAACTGACCCAACTTGAGTGTGACCCACCGCGACACGTATCCGAATTATAATCGATCCAAGATGTAATCGAAATGAATGAAACTCGTCCGAAACCGACGCGATAACTCGAATGAACACTTATACTTACTAACAATGAGAAACTCAATACCCATATTTTTCTCCCTTGCCTTTCTTTTCCCTTCATGATTGACCTCCCTCTTGCTCTTTTTCTCTTCCTTTTCACCCTCACCTTAAAGAACTAGCCACCACATCCAGCTAACAGTTCACAGCTACGAACAACCACACCCAGCCAATAGTCGGCAACTGCATGCCAGCCCACAAGCGCATGCTACCACCAGCCACAACTGTCCTCTATGGGCACCCCTCCCCCTTTTCTTCTCCCAATTTTATGAGCTTCTCCTTCTTCTTGTTATATTAGTGTTTTAATATAAAATGTTTTGGGTAAATTCATGAATCATAGTTAAATTAATTTATATCTTGATAGGATTTGTGATGAGTAAGTGTTAAAATTGTGATTTGAGCACGGATAAGTTAGGGTTAGTATTAGGGATGAAAATAAAGGTGATATAAACTATTTTTATGTATTTTGTTGATATTGTGGTATTGGGACAACTTTATAGAAACTTTTGATAAGTGTTATTATTGTTTAATAATGGTTCTGTTGATGACTAGAATTGATTATGGTTGTTAGTCGCTTTTAACAGCTGTTAAATGTTAATTATTATGCAAATGGCGGTGAACATGGTTATTGTTATTGGTTTGGTGTTAATAAAAATTACTAATAAAGATTATAGTGTTATGTGTCGCTAACGGTGATTAATTGTCGGAGTAGAATCCGTTTATTGTGGATTTATTGTTGATGTT
Organism: Amaranthus cruentus; assembly: GCA_019425755.1. Classification (NCBI taxonomy): domain Eukaryota; kingdom Viridiplantae; phylum Streptophyta; class Magnoliopsida; order Caryophyllales; family Amaranthaceae; genus Amaranthus; species Amaranthus cruentus. The sequence continues at coordinate 9,675,652 of CM033452.1, forward strand.
TTATTGTTGTACTTAGTATTCAATTGTTGCCCAACTAATTGCTTTTATGGTTATGAGATGTCTAAACTACTAATGGCTTTGTCCTTATGCTTTGTCAGTTCAAATCTTGAGGAATGTAACAAATTCGATTGAAAATCATTATCAACATGAGTTGGATCATTGAAATCAAGTTTAATACATTGCATTTTACAATTTAATTCCATATAGTCTTGTTTTATAGCAAAAGTGTATAAAATGAATCTTTTCCCCTTGAACATACCTTGTTTTAGAATTGCACTGAAAACTAATAATATGGTTAGATTGAGTTGATGGTATAGTTCATGAGTAAACATGTAGTGTGTTTGGTTAGAGTATGTACTAATATGAGTTGTGACTTGTAACAATGGTAGTGGCCAGTGGGGTACTTCTTAGAGCAAGTAGCTCGTAAATAATGTCAAGTAGACTTACAAGTCTTACTTTAACGTGTATAGGTGCCCGATTCATAAAAGGGGCGTAAGAATCTCTTTTGTAGTGATTGTTGTGACTTGTTGTCTTGCAGTTGCAAATACATACACGAAGTAGCTAACCCTTCATAGTTGCATGCTTCTTAAATATGTTTTCATTGAGTAACAATAAGATATAAGATATGTTGACTAAGATTTGCTTTTACACGTTATTAAGTTGCTATTTCAAATGTGCATTAATATGTAGAAATGGTAGAAAATGAGTTTTGATGAGATATCAAGTTGGTTGTTTATCGATAAGTTGTGAATTTTGTGAATTTTGTTTTTGAATGGGATTGATCCCTTATTGATGAAGTAGTGAAATTTGTTAGCTGTAATAGGAATGAGTCCCTCATTGATGAGATATCAAGTTGGTTGTTTATGGTGACTCTACTATATTGATACCCCAGTTGGTTTATGTAACACCCCGTTAATATATCATCTAAATAAATAAATGTATTTTAGGCAACTAAAATATATAAATATCTATAATTTGATTCGTCATTGTTTAAGTGTTGTTGTACGCGTGGTTTACTTTCACACGTAGCAAGTTTATCACGTAACGTATTTTATCGTCTTACATTTAATTACACTATTGAATAATTTATTAATTAGAAAAACAAATACATATGGGCATGTGAAGGGGTGGTAACTCCTCCCTTAATGCAATCATTTGCATATAAATTAATTCACTTCTTAAACATGCTTTAACCTTTCATATAGAGGTGAATGTTAGAAGCTAAAATCAGAATTTGTCCTTTCATTTGCTTCATTCCATTCGAAAATTAGAGAGAAAAGAGAAAAAAAATTCATGGGATGTTTTTTTTGGTGTTCAATTGTTCTAATTTAAACCTTTGATCCTTAAATTGTAAGTCTTCATAATTTTTTAAGGATGCATTTGGAAACACACATTTCATTTCAAATTGTGGATTTCAATTGTAAAATAATAATGAAGAATTTGAAATGACAAGAATTTGAGTGTCATTCTCAAATCCTCATTTTAATTAACTACTTTTATAACATTGGTGGATTTTGCTCAAATCCAAATTTAAATTCTTGTTATTGCCAAATACTAACTTCAAGTTAAATCCATATTTACAAATAAAGTCATTATTCCCAAACATACCATAATAAAATTATAATTTGCTATAAGTAGTTTGTCCATAATTTTATTTTATTTAGTTTTAATGATTCATAATTGTTTAACAAAATTTCAATTTGTTAAAGAAATTATATTCATATTTTTTTAATAATAATAATTTTTTATAAATTCATATTCCCTTAACAAGATTTCAATTAGTTAAAAGGATTATGTTTATATTTTTATTTGATATAGATTTCATGAACTCATAATTCTTTAATAAAAATTTCAATTTGCTAGAAGAATTAGGTTCATGGTTTTTAATTTATAATATACACAGGAAAAAAATTGGATCAGTGGTGTGAATATATTATTTAAAAGAATGTTTATATTTTGTTTCATGATTATATGTGTGGTGATGGAATTTCGTATATAAGTATATGCATATTTTGTTTTAAGAAATTTATTATAAATTTAGTTGATTTAATTATTTTGATTAAAGGGTGATAATGTGTGTTGTCGTGTTACGGTTTATGTGGTGTGATCGAAAACCGTTGAATTATGGAATGAGATTAAAGGAATTTATTTATTTAAAAAAATTTGGACATAAAATTTCTGCCTCGGGAAACACGCTTTAAGGCTTTGGGTTTGGGTGCATTTCGTTTGTTCTTTCGCTTCCAATTTAATTAAAACTCGTTTAAACGCTAAAATTAATTTAAAATAGTAAATGAGTGTTAAAAATTATGAAATTTGGTACCTAAGGTAATTGATATATTTTGGACGCATGGGTGAAGTCAGATTTACTGTTTGAAATTTATAAACTATTCAAATTTATAGTTTGATCATTTAATATTAAGAAGTATAGTGATGCCTTTATGACATAAACCGGATTAGATGTATGAACACGTACTAATACGTGATCTTTTTTGTGTGTTTTTGTTTAGGACCTCTGTTCATAAAAGGTTGAAATACCGCATGTGTGGTGATTGTGTATTGGATTGTCGTGCTTTTAATTAAGGTACACGCTTAGACCATACTTTTGTAAGTGATTATATAAAGTAATGTTGTATTGATTCTATGATTTGATGTTGTATATTACTTAAGGCTTAGACACCTCAAATTATTTGAAAGGAGTTTAACATACAATAGAAAAAAATACCTGTAAATTTAATGGAACGGAAGGAGTATTACTTAATTCAAATTGTCTTTCACATTTGTAAAAATATATTTTCACAAGTATATATACAATTAGTTGAAAAAAATCGATATTATTTTTATTAGGGAAATTATCAATGGTGCCCCTGAGGTATGCGTTTTTATCAATGGTGCCTAAACTTAATTTTTTTTTCCAATGGCACCCCTGAGGTCTAGTGGTAATAACAACCGTGACACTTTTGCACTTTTATCCGTTAAATACACGTTAGGTTTGAAATTTAACCTAACCATGTTTAATTGTTGGATTTTTATATACCCAGGTGTTATTTCATTTCAGTAGCTCGATTTTCTTTCTTCTCTCTTCCCTATCATCTTCCTTCTCCTTCCATGGCTACCTCATCCAAGAACTCCTCTTTTTGCGGCAGAGTGTACTCTGGTACCTCCGAAAGACACCAGGCAATCCCCAATGTTGAAGCTGGTGATAGCTGGGTAAGGTTGAAGAAATGCGACTGTGATCCGTCTAAGTTTTATGATGTTAGGGTTTCCGGTTCAGTTACCAATCTTAGAAGAATCTACTACAAATGTATTTCGTGCCAAGCATTTGAATGGGGCTATTCGTATGATTTGAAGAAAAATCTTTATGAAGCTACACTTACAGATGCTCAAGGGCCTGCTCCTAATGTCATGAATAGAGATGAATTAAATGAACTCAAATCTACTGTTTTAGGGTTGTGTAATAAGGTTGATGGGTTACTTAGGGTTGCTGACTTCATGAAATATGTTGTAATGGTTTTCTTGTTTTTGTTGGTTGCTGTTATTATTAAGCCCTAAATTGTGTATTCTATTCCATTAGGGCTATTATTAAGCCCTAAATTATGTACTGTTGGATGTTGGTATTATTAAGCTAATGAAAAACCATTTTCTATGTAAACACTGTTTTTAAATATCAGTACTGGATGTTGCTATATTACATTGCTTCCAATGATTAAGTTCAAATGTCATTCAACCACATATAATACAAGCAAAAGTTAGTCAAATGCCATACAACCATATATAATACAGACAAAAGTTAGTTCCTTAAGCTAATACAGTTTACATGAAAATTAATCACAGGTGGATTTTGCCCTTTCCCTTCTTTGATGCCTTGGACTTTGGCACTGATTTCTTTGTGTTTACTTTGGATGTTGAGGCTTCATCAGTGTTTCTTTGTAGTCTTTGTTTCTTTGTTGCTCCTCCTTTGCAAGTGGGCTTGTTGTGCCCAAACTCCCCACATTTTCCACATTTCACAGTCTTGCTCCTTTTTCCCTTCCTCTCCTCATCATCAGCTCTCCTCCTGTTCCTACAAGGTCTTCCAACTCCTCTCTTCATCACAGGTGGCATAATGGTAGGATAATTTGTAGCTGGCCATTTATCTTGATCAGGTATGGGCTTAATGCTTTCACCATAGGCCAGCTTATACTTTTCAACTGAGTACCATTCATGCACAAAGGACTGTGGATCAAGACCCTCATGAAGAATAGCACGCATTGCATGCTTACAAGGTATGCCAGTGAGTGGCCACACATTGCAAAGGCATGTGTGTTTGTTCAAACTAACTGCAAGAACTGATTTACCCTCACTTACTTCATACTCACCTACACTAGACATGAAAGCCCTGCAGGACCTACTGACATTACACAAAGTCTGCACTCTCTTCACAATATTTGGACACAACTTCTCCCAATCAGCACATTTCTGCCTCCTTGTAGCCAACCTAACCATTATTACCCTCCTAATCCCTTCTAACAAAGTTAGCACAGGCTTGCACCTATCACTTCCTAAGGTTGCATTAAAGCTTTCAACAAAATTTTTTTTGTTAACATCACACTTCAACTGTGGATCAAATTTATGTTTTGTCCACCTATCTTGTGGACCCAAGTCAGATAACCATTTCCTAGCATCAGGATCTTCTTTGTCAAGCTCCTTCATTGCCTTGCCAAATGTGAATGTGGAGAATGCCCCACATGCCAACCAGAATAGTTGCCACATCTTAGGACCAGAGAAATTTTTCTTCTAATTCGCACTAAGGTGTTTGCAACAGTACCTCCTTTGCACCTTAAGCCATAAATCAGTAATTGCTTTGTCAATACCCTGCATTTGCAAACCAAATTATTGAAAACAATTAGATGGATGAACATTGTAGTTGATACAAAAAAAATGAAACAATTTACATACCTTCTGCCTGTCAGATATTATGCACCAATTGTCTCCTCTGTGACTTGGTTCAAGAACATGCTTCAAATGCCAAATGAAAAACTTTCAGCCCTCTTCATCCTCACTTGAAACAACAACCCATGCTACTGGAAAAAGTTCATTGTTGCCATCTAGGGCAATTGCAGATAACAAAACTCCTCCATAGTTACCCTTTAAATGAGCCCCATCAACTCCAATCACACTCCTACAACCAGCAAACAAGCCATCTAAGGAAGCCTTGAAACAAATGAAAATGCTCTTAAAAACCAAGGGTGTGTCTGGATGAGTTGGGGGCTACCAAGCACAATTTGCATGTGACCCTTCATTTGTTGATTTGATTACATCATAATAAGCTGGCAAGGAACTGTATGATGTATCATGCCCACCATTTATGATATTCAAAGCCATGTTCCTTACCCTGTACAAGCCTGCTTGAGCCATCTCAACACCATACCTGGACCACAACAGCTCATTTAAGGCTTACCTGGGATGTCATTATTAGCCCTGATATCCTCAAGTAAGGCATTGCATGCCCATTTAACAGTCACCATACTGTTTCTAGTTTCTAAACCCAAACATGTGTGCTCTGCATTTTGAATTTTTTTGATAGCCCAAGTAACCCCATCAGGCAACATATATGCATGCAATCTCCAATCACAATTTGCATAACTACATCTGGCTGTGTACCTATGCTTATCAGCCTTATCAACTACCAATGAAAACCCAGATTGTGTGCAATAATTCCTAATAACATCCTTCAGATGGTGCTTGTCAGTAAACAATTGCCACTCTCTAATCACAATGTTGCCAAATGTCCTGTCTTCATATAATTGTCCATTCTTATACACACTGTAACACCCTCTAAATTAAGTCCGTACAACTTAAAGATAATTTGTTTAATAAAAACAAAACTTAACTTAGAGAGTGTTATCGGACATAAAAAGAAAAGACTTAAAAGAAATGCGGTAAATTTAAAGTAACATTCTAAGCGATCTTATTCTAAGCATCCTCACTCAAAATTCCCTTAAAGATTAACCTTCAAAAATAAAAGAAAAACAAGAAAGACAAAATAAATTCCTTCCCAAAAATCAGTTTAAAAAACAATTTAAAATATAAATTTAAAAAAAAAATTTAAAAAAATTTAAAAAAATTAAAATTAAAAAAAATCAGTTAAACTGAGTAATTCGACTCCATTTATCCTTTTTAAATTATTCGACCGTAATTGTTTCCCCCCCAAAAAAATTCTTTTAATAATAATAATGGCCAATCACAAGAGTCCCTAGTGTGCACACCCCTTCTACTTGGATCACAACAAATAGAAGGAAGACAAACAGAATATATAATATAAATGTAAATAATACAGTTTGTGGGTAGCTATACTAACCCAACAAAACATACTGTTCAACACCCCTACGGGTTACATTTTTCTCATAACATATTATTGTTAAAAACTTTATAAAACAAACACAATTTAACTTTACTTTATATCACTTTAAGATTTAACATTATGTTAAGCTTCAACCGAAAGTAATCATAATCGGTTTTTAGATCGAAGAAATAAATTAAGAAATATAACACAAGGAATACAGGATTTCACAACATTTTATAATTAATGCTAATGAAAATATCGATCGTATTAATATATTTTAATAGAGTATATATCGTATGTATACTCGTATTAGAATAACCAAATTATATTTTATAAAGGTATATTTATAATTATATCGGGTAACGGATAGGAGTATAATGGACATCGAAATTACCTCGAGTATTAATCGTATATATTTTATAAAGGTATATTTGTTCCTACCCAAGATTTCCTCTTCCCGCTTTAGAATTCTTTCCATGTTACTTGCCTTTGCATAGGCTTCCAAAAGAGTTGAAGAGGTTCCACCACCAAGTTTCTTTTGAATCTTAAAGCTTAGCCCATCTTCATACTTTTGAGCCATCGTAGCATCATCCGGAACTATGTTAGGGCAGAACCTAGCATACTCCATGAATTTTTGGGTGTACTCCTCCACACTCATGCTAGGTCTTTGAGTAAACCTAGTAAACTCACTGCATTTTTGCCTCCTAATGTGGTCGGGGAAGAAGTGATCCCTCATAGCGACCTTAAAGTCCGCCCAATTGAAGTTGGGTTTTTCACGGATCATCGGTCCTTGGGTTTCCCACCAACGATCAGCATCCTCTCGAAGATAAAAGGTTGCTTGATCCACTTTTTGATTCTCAGGGGTACCGGTAGTGGTGAAAATCTTCTCCATATCCCGTAACCAATTTTCCAAAGTCGCCGGATCTTCCCGTCCAACAAAGATCGCCGGCTTCAAATTGGAGATCATTTTCGCCATCATTCCTTGTTGATCTTCCCCTCCTTGATTGTTATTAAGTTGACCTTGGAGGAGAAGACCAAAGTTTTGGGACAATTGTTCCAATGTCCTTAAACGAGCTGCCAATTGGTCGGGTGTTTCAGCCATGTTGTTGGGTTGACGTCTGCGTGAGCGAGTATAGACAAGATAGGTCATAAGTCACCTATACAAGGGATAATGGTAATATTACCATCTAATAAACAATTTTAAGAAAATTTTGCATAGGGTATAAATATATATATAAGTATACCAAGATAAAGGAAGCATATATATAGTTCATTGCATAAACCACTTAATTCAATAACGTTTCACAACCCCCAAAAAAAAAATATCATAAGTTCATGGTTCTTAGACCTTATTAAAAAATGCATAAACCACTTAATTCAATAATTTCGAGCTTCCTTCACCTTCTCGATCTTCATTGTAATTCCATTCTTCGACGGCGTCGACCATAGCAAATTGGAGAAACTCAGGGGTTAAGAACCACCTTCCAGCATGAGTATATCTACTTCTGTTGGGTCTACCATTGATCATGACGTCGCTATACTTTCTTCGTATAGCCGCCAATGGTCCCCTAGAAGGTAGGGTATACAGCAAGATGTGAGCTTGACGCTCGGGTGTCGTAATCGATTGACCTATTTTGTCATTCATGTGGTAACTGAGAATGGCAAGCAATAAACCGTGGACGAAATGACACACATCTTCGCCATATCTCATACGAATTGAGTATGGGGAATTGTCATTAGGTCCGGTACGTTTTCTTGCGGTACTTTTTCTCGCGGTTAGTCTTGCCATCTAAAACAGAATAATATGAAAACATAAGCAATCAAACAATTTTATTCAAATAAATGAGTAAATCTAACCCATTCTACCCCACTCTCAAAATTATGTCAATTTGTCTTAAGTTACTTTAAACCTATACTTATTTATCAAATTACGTCAAGATATGAAGATCTTAACTATATTTAAACTTGGCTCGATACCATTTGTAACACCCTCTAAATTAAGTCCGTACAACTTAAAGATAATTTGTTTAATAAAAACAAAACTTAACTTAGAGAGTGTTATCGGACATAAAAACGACGTGGAAAAACATCATAAAATCATTTAAAATAAAGCGGAAGGTAAAATATTCAAGTTACATCTTGATAGAAAGTTCATAAAAGAAAAGACTTAAAAGAAATGCGGTAAATTTAAAGTAACATTCTAAGCGATCTTATTCTAAGCATCCTCACTCAAAATTCCCTTAAAGATTAACCTGCAAAAATAAGAAGAAAAACAAGAAAGACAAAATAAACAAAAATCAGTTAAACTGAGTAATTCGACTCCATTCCGTAAAATTCTTTTAACAAAACAATTTCAAAATATAAATCGACTTTGAAGAAATAAACAATTTAAAATAAATAGTTTAAAATAAATATCTTAAAATAATTTATCCTTTTTAAATTATTCGACCGTAATTGATTTAGATAAGTTAGAGGAGGAATGTGAACGCTAGTAGGCCGGGACTAATCCCTGTTATCCGCCTACTTCAACAAAGGTCGTCACCTTAATAATAATAATGGCCAATCACAAGAGTCCCTAGTGTGCACACCCTTTCTACTTGGATCACAACAAATAGAAGGAAGACAAACAGAATATATAATATAAATGTAAATAATACAGTTTGTGGGTAGCTATACTAACCCAACAAAACATACTGTTCAACACCCCTACGGGTTACATTTTTCTCATAACATATTATTGTTAATTTTACATCCATTAAAATTAACCGTCATAAACTTTATAAAACAAACACAATTTAACTTTACTTTATATCACTTTAAGATTTAACATTATGTTAAGCTTCAACCGAAAGTAATCATAATCGGTTTTTAGATCGAAGAAATAAATTAAGAAATATAACACAAGGAATACAGGATTTCACAACATTTTATAATTAATGCTAATGAAAATATCGATCGTATTAATATATTTTAATAGAGTATATTTTAAAATCATATCAATCGTACTAGTATTAATCGTACTAGTATTAATCGTATGTATACTCGTATTAGAATAACCAAATTATATTTTATAAAGGTATATTTATAATTATATCGGGTAACGGATAGGAGTATAATGGACATCGAAATTACCTCGAGTAGTGGAAAAGGCGTCGAAAGATATGAACTAATAATTCGTTGCGTTTATCGATCTCCCGAAATCTCCGTCTACAATATTTAGGTCGGAAGGAGGGTTAGATAGTCTATTTGTAATACCCCTTTAAGGAAATAAAATTTAACTTTAAGGTAAAAGGTTTAAATAAATAAATTTGACAAAGACATATTTTAAAATACCTTACAAGTATAATTTTACTTCTAAAATTGTTAATATTGAAATAAAAGATTTAGGGAATAATGGATTAAAATAATTTTAAAAGGTAAAAGAGATTTATACGAAAACGGTAAGATGAGTTTATTTAGTCAATGGAATAATTTAAATAAAATGAGTAAAAGTAAATAAATAAAAGTAAGAGAAAGAAAGAAAAGTAAAAAGAAACAAATAAAAGACTACAAAACTAATTAAAGAGATTGATTTCTACAAAACAGAAAAAGGGAGGAAGAGAGAGAAAAAAAAAACTTAGAAAACTCAAAAGCCATAAAAATGGCGTTGAGATCCCGAAGTCAGACAGAGAAGAAGAAGAAGGAAGAGCCATTCGTCTACCAAGCAATCGAGGTAGGTTATCTCAGACCTCCTTTACCATTCTTCACCATTCTTAACCTTCATAACTTTCTGGATCAAAAACGAAATTTAGGGTTTTAAAAGACTAAAGAGAGAACTAGAGATTTTTGGTTTCTTACCAGGACTTAGAAAGAGGGATGATTTGTGTCTCTAGGGTTCAGAATTAGGCTTAATTTATAGGTAAGAATGGGGGTTTAATTGAGGAAGGTGAATAATTAATTGGAGAAGGTGAATAAGCTGATTGAGAAAATTACTCTGGTGAGTAATTAGGCTGAGTTATTTGGGGGAATACTTGGGGAATAATTAGGGTATAAAATTCAAATTTCAAAATTCAGTAAAATATTTGGGGAATAATTCTGATTTTTATTTTCTGAAATTTGATTTTGCATTTTTCTGAAATTATTTTTATTCTAAACAATAATTTGAAATATTTTGGTATCAAAATTTTGGGGTATTACACACACTCTCACTGTCACTAGTGTGCAATGACATGGATGGAATGAAGGATTCATCATCACTTTCACTTAGTAAGGGTCCTGAACTAGATGCAACACATTCTTTTTGCTTAGTCATTTCAACTAGCCTTGGAGACCTTCTAGTAACCACCTGCTTTATACCCTTTCTTCTCATAGTACTCTTTGGTATTCTTTTACTTACAGTAACTGTTGGAGTCTTGGTTGGGGTATCCCTAGGCTGGATAGGTTTCTTTACTGATTTTTTGGGTGATTTTTTGGGTGTGGCTTTCTCCACATGAGCCTCCTCAGTAGCTTCGTTTATCTCATTCAAGAACTCCACATTTTCAAGTATGACATTATTTATGATACCAAGAGATGGTGGGGGCTCCACTACAATGCTCTCCATAGATTTCTTCCTTGGTCTAAGGACAGGGAGTTTGGGTCTGAAGTACCCCTTTGGTTTTTTGGGTGTTTTGGGCTTTATAGTCTGTAACGGGGTTGGAATGGGCTCCAGTACCATATCCTCAATTACATGTTCATCAGGCTGTACAGGTTCACCAACATCAACTACCATATCCTCAATCACATCTTCTTCAGGTTGAACAACATCTTCAACTACCATATCCTCAACATTTTCAACTGGTTCCTCAACATGGTTTACATGTTCTACAGATTGTACATGAGTGGGGTCTACATCATCATCTACATTCAAAACAGGCTTCTCATGGGGTACACTAGGGGTTGGAATTATGACGACAACATCATCATCTTCATCACCATCATCAGATTCAACAGGGTTTAGTTTGGGCTCCATCTCTTTCTTTTGTGCATTTTGCTTTAGTGTTTCCCTAAGTCTCCTAGCATTATCTAACAACACACTAGGTTTAGAGTCTCCAACTTTGATGCAAATACTTTCAACTCCCTTATTTCTGCTTAACATCTCCAACAATGCTTTTGTCATCAACAATCTGAACGTGTTTCTTTTTGTACAGATAACTGAAACTGGGATGCTTAGGCATCAAATGTCCCAAAGACTCAGCTTTATCCCAATAATCTATGATCATGTCCAACAAGTTGACTAAGTCTACATCCTCAACAAATACTTCTGTCTCAATACCCTTATACACAAACTTCAACAACACACAATCATCCATTTACTGTAACCAACAAACCAAAAAAAACCATCAACAATCATAAATTGCACCAAAAAAATAAAATTTCAAAAAAGCCCTAATTTTTAGGGTTCATTCTTACAGAGAACAATTCAGAACAACTTTAAACACCATAATTCCCAAAAAAAACCCTAATGCTACCACATTTTAAGACGAAATATGGAATAAATTGCTCCATTACAGTCGGCATTTAGGGCAAAACACAACACAGAACAAGTTCTTGCATGTACAGAAAGAAAAGTAAAGAAGAATCGAGATCTTACCAGCGTGAATTCGAGCAGCAAAGAGGAAGAATTATCGTCAACAATGGCGTGATCAAGCAAGGAGATGATGATGATGATGAGAACACAGAGAATGATCAGGAGGGAAAATGAAGAGCCAAAAGAACTAACTTAATCAGATATAAACCATGGTTTGGTTTTATTTGAAAGTTAACGTTAAGTTAACGGAAATAGTACAAAAGTGTCACGGTTGTAAATAGCCCTAAACCTCAGGGGTTCCATTGGAAAAAAAAATTAAGATTAGACACCATTGATAAAAACGCATACCTCAGAGGCACCATTGATAATTTCCCTTTTTATTATTAGTCACAATGTATATTTAGTTGGAGAACGAGATAATAAAAAGGAAAAGTTGGAATTTAGTGACGAGAGTTATTATTTTCAATTATTAAATTATTAAGTTTTTCGAAATCGTATAATAATATAAAATTAGAATATGTTTGTATTAGCTATTTTTAATTCGAGAGAAGATTTTGTATATTTTCAAACCCAAAATTGATTGCATTATTTTAAAAAATTAGTTTTATGAAAATGTTATCCGATACATTTAGAATAACTTTTCATTAAGGGTAAAAAATCAAAAAAACAGTTTAGGTCGCTGAAAAAAAAAGTTGCTTATAAACAATGGAGGGAAAACTCGATTATTAAATTATCAATAACTTTTACTTAAAATATCACATTAACAATATTATAAATGGAAAATTATTTTGAATTGGCGAAAACATCCTGATGATTTCTTCTGAAAATCTTGAATCAATTAATATCAATAACGTTTATGTAATGTGATATATTTATTTATTACAATTACTTCTAATATACTTTACTGTCCGATAAATTAGAGGTTAGTTTTCTGACAATGATTAATGATTAAATGAAAAAAATTAATCTAAATAATCTTACCTTCTATCCATACAATTCAAATAAATATGTTTTTCTTGATTTATTTTATTTTGAATAGTTTTCGGTAAAATAATAAGTGAAATGGAAATAAACTAATATTACAAAATTATTTTTTTTTAATTTTGATTTATCACTACGGTATCCACCTCCAACTGCTAGAATATAGAAATATATTCTTGGTATCTTGTATATTTTGTGTATCTTCGTTATTTTGCAAATTATCTTAGAGAATACGTAGAGAAGATTTTGTAATTATTTAATTACCATAATCTTTGTAATTAGGGTTATATTTATACCTATGTCTTAACGATGAATGACAAGCAATCATTTTCATAATCAAATCATTCTTATATTATAGATGGCAAGCACCAACTACTATGATTGTTTTGTAACAGCCCGAGTCTTAATCACATTTCATAAAATACTTTTTTCTAACATAGCGGAAGACTTTTGACAAATTACTTTGGTTATTTTATCCTCAAACCAAAGGTTTAACCAAACAATTCAAAGGTTTGAAATAAAATAAAACATTTGAATAAATTAAACAACTTTATTTAGATTCACATAAAAGCCATTTTATAAATATCTTTTAAAATAAATAAAGTACTTAAATACAAATATTATTTACAATGAAAATCAAATATGTAATTCATCTCGAGAGAAGTGGTGACCACACTTTGCTGCGCTACTCTGATCTCCAACCAACACCTGCAATACTCATAAATGTACTATCCCTAGACGGACAGTTATTTAGAGTAACAACAAAAACTGTGTAGTATCAGCAACCACGGCTGAGTAGTACACCAAACAATGAAGCCTTTATAGCACCCAAAAGGGACTCCATATAGCACTTAGGACTTTACATAAATAAGGACGGACGATGAGAATCAGGTCAACTATTAAGTAGAGTATAGAAACTTGCCAACAATTTTACAAGTACAGAAATATGTGCATTTCAATAATTAATATGCAAAAATAAGTACATTAAAACAAAATATGCAAGGTGTTTTATGTAATATAAGAGATTCATTTTTATGTTAAATTTATATATTTAATTTCTGGTCCTTCTGCTTGAGTACCAGGGCGTGATTTACTAACACTTCTGCTTGAGCATTAGGGCGTGGAATCCAAATATTTATTTAATGAATGCAGCACATATGATCTTTGTTTGATATATGTAAGGGCCTGTTAGGGTGAGGTAAACCAAAACCCCTAACTTAGTGGGAGTCGTCACTCCTCCGGTATGATGTTGCTCGAGCCACAGGTCAGGTTAAATAACCTTACTGTGTTCGCCGTATTTTACGTGCCGGAAAACACGTCCCACGTTTTTTACATGCCGGAAGCATGGTTCGGCATTTCCTTACTATCAAGTCCTTTTATTATCATGTTACTGTTTTCAAATAAATGCAACAATAGAATAGCACATACAATATAAACAAAATTATAACAATTTACATCGAATCAATATTCACACACAATCAAACTAACATAAACCTTAATCTAAATTCTATAAAGAAAACAATAATCCCAATCATAATTACAGCTAAAATCGACAATCAAACTCAATTAAATACTTAAATTGTTTTGCTTGAATAACTTCAATCAAACATTGCAATCAAAATCACAACATTATGATATAAGTTGATCAAAGCTCCATTATTAGGACTTTATATCAAATTATACCACAACTTTTAGATACTTTAAAGAGGATCATTGATTAGAGTTCTACCTCAAATAGCAACTTCAAGTTCAAGAAAAGCTTTGAGAAGAAAAGCACAAGTATGTACTCGAAAATGACCGAGCCTGACTTCCTCTTCAATATGCTTTACTCTCGAGTCTCGACCCAAATAAACTCAAACCTACACTATAATCCACCCAATAAACCCAATAAAAAGCTTAGATGAGCCCAAAAACCACATTAGAATATTACCCATTAAATTGCAAAGGGTTTGATCCAAATTTATAAATCCCGTATTAGTACCATATCAGGACACCTGGTAGTATTTTAGTCATAACTTCCTCATACAAACTCATATTGAGGCGTTTCAAGTGTCTACGCGATTGCAACTCAGAGCTCCACAATTCTTATGAAGACACCAAAACCCAGAAACAATCACAACGACCCCAAAAATGCCAAAACAGAATTCTGTTTTCTCGATTCTCATGACAGCACTGTTAGTATTTTACCATTTTGAACATAACTCTCTCATACGAACTCATATTGGGGCGATTCAAGTACCCACGCGATCGCGACTCGGAGCTCTACAATCCATATGAAGACACCAGAACCCAAAAATGACCAAAACTATCTCAAAAATAGCTATGCATACACGGACAGAAACTTTGTTATTAGAAAGGATATATTTTTCTACTTTTTGCTTCATGATAAGGTGTTGGGAAAATAATTTTTATAAGGAAGGAAGTCAAAGAACACATATTCCTCATATGTATCTTGGATAAGGTTAGTGGCATTCTTATTTCTCAACAAATGACACATGCGTGGTTTATGTGTCTTACACACATAATTTCATCCATTTATATTATATTCAATTTTGATCGTATAGCTTATTTTTATCCCAAATTTAATACGACTGATATCCTTCAATAATAAAATATTATTTCGAGTCCCAATAAAATAACATACTTAAAATTTAATACCCAAATTAACTTAATTAATTACTATTAATTAAGCCGCTAAATTAGGGGCTGTCTCATTCTCCCCAACTTAAAATAATTTCGTACTCGAAATTACCTTATACTTGAGAAAACATATTAAACTCATTTTCTCCCCAACTTAAGGATAATCCTTAAATAGTTCAACATCCAATACTTAACTGAAAACCTCAACTCCGACATTCGACAGCCATTCAAGTCTAAAAACAATGTTTATGATGCAATCACGAATCAAAATAATTTTCAAATGCACAAAACTCATGATGCAAAATACATTTGCACATATACAAGTGCACATATAAAATCGCAAACTGATAATCAGAATTTTAAACATTATTAGCAACATTTTAAACTTTTAAACTAAGATGTTTTGACAATCTACGAAAAACTTGATAGAGTTTTTCTCCGAAAAGAGACAGATAGTTTTATTTTCAAAAATCAAATTTGTTTTCTCGTCAAACTAACTTACTAAATTTCCATATCAACTCTTACGTTATATACGAATACTTTTTAACAAATCTTTACTTGTTTTAATCATTTTAACTATTTTGTATCCTCAATTTGAAAAGTTAATTCTCTAATTTACTTGATTTTCCCAAATGACAACAAAACTTCACTTAAGAACTCTTATGACTCACGATATACTTCGAAAGTATCACTTTAAATTACACATTTCGCTAATCATAATCAAATAGTTCGAACCTCAATTCATTTGTATACCTTTAACGACGTATTAAAAGATTTCTCCCAACACTTTTGCCTTTTAACCTTTAATAACTTATATCTTCAATTTTGATCATTTAACTTTACTTATTATGCATTAACATTCACCTTTAATACATAACCCTTAATATTTTAAGTTTTCAAAAAAAAATTTTTCTCAAATAATTTCCATACTCTTGACATTCGATTTCATACAATTCTTGACTTTTACTTTGATCACTTGATTCACTACTGATAGTTTCACGCAATCTCAACAGTCAACCCATTCAACTTTATCCTTTAATGTATCTCCCAATCACGGTTTTATCATTTTTTTTATTTTTATTTTTTTATTTTTTTATTTTTTTATTTTTTATTTTTTTATCACTTACTTTTTATCACTTTGATTCATTTAGCTTCTAACAACCTTCATTTCTGTAAGTACATGCTAACCTCAACTTTTTCATCTTTATAAACCTCATAAGATCCTCAACCATCCAAATTTTAATTCCCTAAATCATTCTACAACATCATAAATTATTAGAATTTTTCCTTAAATTACAACTTCACACTCACCTCAATTGCGTCCTCTCAATTATTCACCACAATATATAGTTTACGACATTGTTATCAAAATCAACCTTTGTTTCTTCATCGTAACTTCCCTTTGATGAAATTCTCATCCGTATATCATTAAATAGATAATGACCCCAAATACTTTTCTACATTTCATATCCCTTATTGAGTTAGAACATTTACATGCAAAATCTCCTAACTTTTGATACTTCCAAAAATACTTCCTTTAAACTCTTTACTTCGCATCATTCTTACACTTCACCATTATAATCCTCGATAAACTTGGTCCTCAACTTCTTACACCAGTTATCCGAGTATATATTAGCTTTTGAAACAAAATCAAGAAAACGGTGAATCGATTACATTTAAACTTGAAACTTTAAAACTTTTAAAACAAATTTTTTTTTTTTTTTTTTTTTTTTTACACAACAAGTAAATAATCACACAAAATTCACATAAGATCAAATAGATCATTCAATAAATATTCCAATGAAATATTCTTAACTTAAACTTCAATATCCTGTAATACTTCTTTCACCAAACATCAATCTCAACTTACACAATGTGAACATTAACTTTTACCTTTCGTCATGACTCTTAACTCAAAGAAAATTCGAAAATGTCAAAGAATCCTTAACACGTAAACACGTAAACACATTACACATGTAACACACAATCACATATTTACCTTCCGATTATCAAAAGATACACCCTAAGGCTCGACTATCGTATTCTCTCAGGTGTTCGAAATTCGTTTTTATCTTAATAGTAGTTAGATATGAGGATCCGAGCACTCTCGTATAACTTCAAAGACTTAAATCTTAAACTACGCTATCACAAAGGCAATTACCCAAAACTGAAATCACATCTACACTCAGCAATCATACAAGTTTTAAAACAACTTTTACGATTCACACAATTCAAAACTATTTAAATGCACAAAATCATATAATGCAACATATAAGCGCATATAACACATACTATTTTTCGAACTTTAGAATATAACACATACAACTCAAAATAGCGCAGTCTCTCGAGTTTAGAAAATCAATTTCAAAACTTTGTACCCGAATATGAAGATTCGAGCACACTAGAAATAACCTGGCTCTGATACCAATTGTAACAGCCCGAGTCTTAATCACATTTCATAAAATACTTTTTTCTAACATAGCGGAAGACTTTTGACAAATTACTTTGGTTATTTTATCCTCAAACCAAAGGTTTAACCAAACAATTCAAAGGTTTGAAATAAAATAAAACATTTGAATAAATTAAACAACTTTATTTAGATTCACATAAAAGCCATTTTATAAATATCTTTTAAAATAAATAAAGTACTTAAATACAAATATTATTTACAATGAAAATCAAATATGTAATTCATCTCGAGAGAAGTGGTGACCACACTTTGCTGCGCTACTCTGATCTCCAACCAACACCTGCAATACTCATAAATGTACTATCCCTAGACGGACAGTTATTTAGAGTAACAACAAAAACTGTGTAGTATCAGCAACCACGGCTGAGTAGTACACCAAACAATGAAGCCTTTATAGCACCCAAAAGGGACTCCATATAGCACTTAGGACTTTACATAAATAAGGACGGACGATGAGAATCAGGTCAACTATTAAGTAGAGTATAGAAACTTGCCAACAATTTTACAAGTACAGAAATATGTGCATTTCAATAATTAATATGCAAAAATAAGTACATTAAAACAAAATATGCAAGGTGTTTTATGTAATATAAGAGATTCATTTTTATGTTAAATTTATATATTTAATTTCTGGTCCTTCTGCTTGAGTACCAGGGCGTGATTTACTAACACTTCTGCTTGAGCATTAGGGCGTGGAATCCAAATATTTATTTAATGAATGCAGCACATATGATCTTTGTTTGATATATGTAAGGGCCTGTTAGGGTGAGGTAAACCAAAACCCCTAATTTAGTGGGAGTCGTCACTCCTCCGGTATGATGTTGCTCGAGCCACAGGTCAGGTTAAATAACCTTACTGTGTTCGCCGTATTTTACGTGCCGGAAAACACGTCCCACGTTTTTTACATGCCGGAAGCATGGTTCGGCGTTTCCTTACTATCAAGCCTTTATATTATCATGTTACTGTTTTCAGATAAATGCAACATTACAATGGCACATACAATATAAACAAAATTATAACAATTTACATCAAATCAATATTCACACACAATCAAACTAACATAAACCTTAATCTAAATTCTATAAAGAACACAATAATCCCAATCATAATTGCAGCTAAAATGGATAATTAAACTCAATTAAATACTTAAATTGTTTTGCTTGAATAACATGAATCAAACATTGCAATCAAAATCACAACATTATGATATAAGTTGATCAAAGCTCCATTACTAGGACTTTATATCAAATTATACCACACCTTTTAGATACTTTAAAGAGGATCATTGATTAGAGTTCTACCTCAAATAGCAACTTCAAGAAAAGCTTTGAGAAGAAAAGCACAAGTATGTACTCGAAAATGACCGAGCCTGACTTCCTCTTCAATATGCTTTACTCTCGAGTCTCGACCCAAATAAACTCAAACCTACACTATAATCCACCCAATAAACCCAATAAAAAGCTTAGATGAGCCCAAAAACCACATTAGAATATTACCCATTAAATTGCAAAGGGTTTGATCCAAATTTATAAATCCCGTATTAGTACCATATCAGGACACCTGGTAGTATTTTAGTCATAACTTCCTCATACGAACTCATATTGAGGCGTTTCAAGTGTCTACGCGATCGCAACTCAGAGCTCCACAATTCTTATGAAGACACCAAAACCCAGAAACAATCACAACGACCCCAAAAATGCCAAAACAGAATTCTGTTTTCTCGATTCTCATGACAGCACTGTTAGTATTTTACTATTTTGAACATAACTCTCTCATACGAACTCATATTGGGGCGATTCAAGTACCCACGCGACCGCGACTCGGAGCTCTACAATCCATATGAAGACACCAGAACCCAAAAATGACCAAAACTATCTCAAAAATAGCTATGCATACACGGACAGAAACTTTGTTATTAGAAAGGATATATTTTTCTACTTTTTGCTTTATGATAAGGTGTTGGGAAAATAATTTTTATATGGAAGGAAGTCAAAGAACACATATTCCTCATATGTATCTTGGATAAGGTTAGTGGCATTCTTATTTCTCAACAATTGACACATGCGTGGTTTATGTGTCTTACACACATAATTTCATCCATTTATATTATATTCAATTTTGATCGTATAGCTTATTTTTATCCCAAATTTAATACGACTGATATCCTTCAATAATAAAATATGATTCCGAATCCTAATAAAATAACATACTTAAAATTTAATACCCAAATTAACTTAATTAATTACTATTAATTAAGCCGCTAAATTAGGGGCTGTCTCAGTTTTATACAAAATTTTATTTTACAAAAAATATTCAAATAAAATCTCGACAAATATCATAAAATGAAAAAATATTTTCGATATGTTTACCATATATTGTCTGATGATAATTAATGATTAATAAATTAAAAAATCAACATAAATCATTTTACTTTCTACCCATACAATTCAAATAATTTTAATTCCCATTCTACCCATTAGTGCCATTAATTATTTTTCACTATTAACTTATCACCTTTAATTTCTATTTAATTCTTGATTTATAAGTTAAAACTATAAGTAGAAGAGGAAGAAAGAGCTCAAGACCATCTCAGATTTCACTTTTACTTCCAACCATCATCATATCATACAATACTATAAAGATGTTGAAAAATTTAAAGTGGCATCCTCTAAAGAGGTATGACAATTGGAAAAATATCATTGGATAAAAAAATCTACATGGTATATTAGTTAATTTTTAAGTAGTAATAGCATGACTAAAAATGGTAATAAATAAATTGAAACATATAAAAATAATCATATTATATCAATTTCTAAAAATCTGACGTACATTATTTGATATAATAATTAAAGAAGTGAAGAGTTTTTTTATTATAATTTATCATATCATCATATACAATACTATGAAAATGTTGGAAAATTCCAAGTGGCATCATCTAAAGAGGCATGACAATTGGAAAAATATCATTAAATAAAAAAATCTACATGATAAATTGGTTAATTTTTAAGTAGTAATAGCATGACTAAAAATGGTAATAAATAAATTGAAACATATAAAAATAATCATATTATATCTATTTTTAAAAATCTGGCGTACATTATTTTGATATAATAATTTAAGAAGTAAAAATCTGACCATCTCTCACAAGGATTTGTGATAAAATTATTGTGACAAAATTCAACAAATATCTCATTAACAATATCATTTAGAAAAAAATCTGACATACATTTTGTTCGGAACCTAATTAGAAAACAATGACATAAATTATTTTAATACACATTTTTTAATTAAATGAATACTACATTGAATTAAAGTTTTCATCAAAATGAATTTATATAGAAACTTCAATATTTCTGCTTTAATAAAACTAGCATATTTGTGTATTACATGTGTACTTAAATAAATAAGTTAGTTATTGAAATTTAAAGTTTTGTGTATAGATTATTAGATATATAAATTTATATTGTTTAAAGCTTCTGCTTTAAACATTTTAAAAAAAAGATTTAAACATTATTTCTTAAATATTTTCGTTTGGTGTTTGTAAATGACAATACAATAATTTTTTTTTAAGTCATTTACAATGCTATAAATTAAAAATTAGTATGAATTCTAACTTTTCAATTGAATTTATATTAATCAAAAGATTAACATATTCGTACATTGTATGGGCACATATACTAGTTTTATATGTTTTCGAACTTACTAATTGATTGAGAAGCTATTGACTTAACCCCTACTGCCTATGGATTTGACCCGTACTTGCCGTCTTACTAAGCTACGCCGTGCACTTGCGGTATTAAATTTGTATGACGTAAAGTCCCGATTAATATGGGTGAAAGTGAAGGAATTTGAAAGAAAATGTGACGTTTGAATTAGGTATGAAAAAAGTGGAGTATAATGTAGGTTAACAAAAGGGTAAGAAATGAAGGAAAATAGGTTGGATCAAACTAGCAACTAGATCCATACAATGCCCAAGTCCCTTAAGTCATGCCTAGTGCGCTACAAATCCACAATCTCATTAATCAACATGAATGCACAGTAGAGGCTCAATAATTACTCACGGGTTTAAAATATGTGCACAATTACCTAAAGGCGGTGTCACAAACCAAATTCTGCTCGATTATTGTTTTGAAAACTCAAAAGAAACTCCTACCAACACCACCAAGCTGAATTGATAGAGCATATGGATTGCCTACTTGAAGGATCGTTTCTGAAATGAAAAAAAATAATGCTAGCATGACAATTCTATGACGCCCAAGCAAAAAAAAAGAAAAAGAACATACTCTTCTTTTGTTCACATGTTTCAATTGATATTCTGGAAAGGTGAATCGTTTTGGCGATTTTCTCTTTGTTTCTCTTTTGATTGGAGATCTTGTTTTAAAAACCTAAACTTCTTGAGCGGATGAGAAACTTGAGAAATTAGGGGATTAGAGGGAATGATTACATTTAAAATGAAAATTGAAATTACGCACGAGTGATTTTACCTCTATTGCGTTAACCAAAAGATTTTTTGTCTGTTGCATCTTCTTGGAGAGTACTGATTGCGGAAAGGCTCATGATGTGGCCTCTCCACTGCTATAGGCTCAGGCTAAGGCGTCTCCTTTATAAATAGATAAGAGGCACAATTAGAGATTAGGTCAGGGAGGTTTGGGTTAAGAACAAGGAAACCACCGGGCCTATCATTTATAGTCATGTGGGACTTTGTTTGATTCGTCATAAATAATTAATATCTGGTTTTTATAATTTTTAATTAAAAACAATTAGAGATACTAAAGGTTTAAATGTTTTCTCGGCAAGTGTGAATAACCAAATGGGACTAATAGGCTGAATAGGAGGTATTATTTAATTATTTTATTTTTTTTTTAAATTATGAATATTTTCGGTAAAATAAAAAACAAATAAGTTTTTCTCGATTTATTTTGAATAGTTTTCGGTAAAATAATAACTAAAATGTAAATAAACTAATATTACAAAATTATTTTTTTTTAAATTTTGATTTATCACCTACGTTACCCACTTGTGCAATTATTATGATAATTTTATAAAAGTTTTATTTTACACAAAATATTCAAATAAAATCTCGACAAATGTCATAAAATTATCTTAAATAGAAAAAATATTTTCGATATGTTTACTAAATATTTAAGGTCATGTGCCAAAGTCTGAATTTACATGTGTTTTTTTTAAAAATACGTTACAAAAGTTATAAAAAGATGTGTGTATTCAAAACAAAAATACTTTTTTTTTCGTATCGTCAATACATGCGAAGAAAATCTATATTGTTTTTATTTGGTCGTTACAACTTCTATTTAATTGTTGGACAGAGTTACGTGAGATTAAAAAGCAATAGTTAAAATTTAATAGTACAAGAAATTATTTTAATTAACATTTTTCCAAAATAATTATTTATATTGAGTGTTTAATGAGATTTATTATATCTCATTATAAATATTTATCTTGTAAACAAACTATTTTTAGGTAGAAAAATCGCAAATGAAAAGTTAGCCATTACTTCAACTCACTTATCAAGACTTTTGAATGACTTATATAGCAAACAAAAGTTTACAAATATTTTTGTTATACGCAAAGGAACGTAGATTTTATTTTCTTGTGTAATTATTTGTCTTTATAGATTTTATTTTCTTGTGTAATTATTTGCCTTTATTTGTAATGTGTTAATGTTACTATTATCTCTTTCATGTTCAACCGATAGAAAATCAATTGGAGATCACTTAAGCATGTCCTTATGTCTCTAATAAAGAAAGCACGCACATCTTAATCTTTTCAAATAACCTCAATGATTTTTGTTAAATTTTAACATTTAAGGAGAATTTTCTCTTAATCGACTTCAATTTTTATAGGTGTTTTGATTGTGAAAGTGAAGTATCGTGAATACCTGAGTCAACGTCTCTTTCTAATCTGACTAAAAAGTTTTGCATAAAAGCCCTTCACCTCTTATGTTAGACGATTTCCAGCGAGTAGAGAACAATAAATACAATGAGATATTCGTAAAATACATATATGAATCATGTCAATGGTGGTAGTACCGAAAAAATTTTCTAACAGTAAAAATGTGGGTTATTCTAAGATATGCTTACCACTTAATAGTAGGCAGTACGGTAGGTCATGTACAAGAGTGCAAAATAATAAAAATAACAGCCCGTTAAAGCTTTCATTAATCTACAACATTCTTAAACTGTACAATACAGGTAACAAGTCTCCCCAAGCTATATACAGCTTCTACAAGTTCACAATCAAATGAGGTCGAAACTCCACATCAAAATCTTTCCACACGATCTTGTTTTTCGATATGTCGTACTAGCTGTGAACCATTAAACAGAAGACGGTAAAATCTAATACGCTGCAGCACATAAAGAACAACAGATGGCGGGAAAATGTTTGACCACCAATGCACGTAATTTGTTATGCTTTCACTAGGAACATGTAAATATAAATAAACTGTGAATTAATATAGATCGCTTGTACAAGAGTCGATATAAATCAAAATTTATCTTAGATTACTTAACAGCCTATACAGGAACGTATTTCTATGATTACATTATTTACATTTATCTATATGCGGTGTTTTTCATTCTGACTTCCCCCAAGCAGTTCCTTCCCGTTAGTTTCAAGGGTAAGGTTAGCTCTTCTGGGGCCAAAATAATTTTCACAACATTGCTATTCCCTAAAATATGGAATATAGCAATAGATTACTCTGTACTATTGGATTGCCTTATTCAACCTCGTTGTATTATCTGTAGAATCAATGATTAATTTTGCGAAGTTCCCAACTACCCTCTCCATCAATCAGTCGCAATTCCATTGCGTGGAATGGAATCAAAGCAGGACGCTGCAAGAAGAAAACATTGTCAGACACGGTAGCTTAAATATAAATGATTGGCAACACATCATACATCCACTAAGAAATGCAATCAGACAAAAGCTTGACTCGATTGTTCCACTTCCAAATTTCAATCACCAGGAGGCTAGGACTCCCAGTGTTCCAATAGGCATGGGCCCAAAGTTGAGGTTGATTCCCCCCAATCCAACAATCAACAAAAAAATGGTTGACAATTCTTTTAAGATGTCCAAAAAGAATAAACTCTTTTGCGCTGCCCCATGTTACAAGTTTTTGAGATAACTATGGCCAATTGGCCATAGTATTATCTGCATTGCCTACAAAGTGGTTTCCGAAGATCAGGAACATACCTAAGATTTTTATCATGGTAATAATGCATGTGCTTTAAGGACAATACAAAATATATCTTTTAATCTTTTCCAAAATAAGTTAGAAAATTCCTAAACATACAGCAATTTTAAAATTAATTCTCGGAATATTATCCATGAAGTATAGGGCTTGACTAGGCTTTATTCACTGTTAAATCACTTCTGTTATTAGCAATTTTACTAAAATCGCTAATGAAGTTAGTTCTTACCAAAAAGTCAGCATAGAACCCCAATTCCCATTGGCAGACATAGAGAGTTGCAACTGGGAGTAGCGGTTTTCCTTTTACATTGAAAGGTTGCAGGCAGATTAGAAAATGTTTGATGCATGCCAAACATAGACTTGGAAGGGAAACCGCATACCTGAGATGAAGTAATAACTGTAATGCCTAGTTCATTAGCGAGATTATATAACTGCTCCTCCACATCAATGCTTGTTGCACTGTCAATTAAGAAGTCAATACTCCAACAAAAAAAAAACACAGTGACACAACCCATCTTGTATGTGAGGATTGGGATCAGAAATTATGGGGACAAAAAGAGCAAACACAACATTACGTACTTGGTGCATTCATCAAGGACAGCGAATTTAGGCTTGTGGAAGAACAAGCGTGCCTTCAGCAGACAAAAAGATGACATATAAGCCAAGATGTTAAAGAGTTAATATTTCTCATAGAGCTAAGATTCTGAGCTGTTACAAGATGTAGAACTTACCATCCCTATCCTCTGCTGTTCTCCTAGAGAGAGAACATCTTCCCAATTTAGAATAGCACTCAATCCACCTTCCCTCTCCAATAGATAGAGCAACTTTACATTTTTTAGTATGTCTTTCAAGTGCATATCCAAAAAATCCGAGGAATTGCAAGTACGATGACCTGAAATTAACAAAGGAAAGTTCCTTGAGGGATTTGAAAGCATGTTGCAAACACAATCAAATGTCATAATAGAGTATAAACTCTATTTCAAGCATTGTAAAATCTATAGTTCAAGATGACTCTAGATTTCATCAGTTAACATCAACAACCGCAACAACAACATCCTATTACCCCAATGCCATTAATTGGCTCCCACCTGGGGTGGGGTTTAAGGTCAAATGTTCACAACCTTACCCTTGTAAGTGATAACACTAACAATGAGGTTGTTTCTGATTGACCATTGGTAGCAAAGAACTATAGATCTTTGGTCATTTTACTATAGTCCATTATAATCTGAAACCAAAAAACTATAGATCTTTGGCCCCATTGAAATAAGAGACATATCATTTAACATCAAATGAACAAAATAAATACAAAAGGATAGATTCTTAAAATGGGAACTAATACTAGAAATAATGAATCATGATCAAATGAACGGATAAAAGCATCTTTATCCCTGAAATTGTAGCAGCAAAAGAACAAAGAATATTCTACGAGCGGGATACACTGGGTATGATGATGACGATGATGATGATGATGAAAAGAACAAAGAATACAAGATCAAGATCATTAAACAGTTTTATGTCAAGTTGGAATGAATAGAGTAGCTTAATAATCAAACAACTGCATACCTCCATGTCTATGTAGTACGCTTATCTGTGCTTCCTCCCGAGACAGAGGATATATAACCTGATCCCTCAGCGTTCCTAGACATGTATATGGTCGTTGCGGAACAACAAAAATGCCACAATCATATTCAATTCCCCTTTCATAAAGTTGCCTTGGTTTGGTGAGTCTTCCACTAACAATGGGCCAAACACCACGAAGGATTCTGAACAATGAACTTTTTCCACTCCCATTTGGACCTAAAAGGAAAAATCGTCAGATATTACAAGAATTAGATGAGTGGTAAGAGATTACAGGTTGATCAACTAACCCGTAACCAGAAGACTTTTTCCTGATACAATGTCACATGTCAATCGTCTTGCCAGCAATTTCTGGGATGGGGTGATAATGTCAACATCAGAGAAAGAAATGGTATCCTCGGAAAGAGTATAATTTTCTTCAGAAGCCAATGAAGTATGAGAAAAGTGATCTGCAAAAGCTTTTAATCAGCGGAAATTCATTTCTTCCCGGTCAACACACTACCCAAAAATAGTTCTCTTGTATTTAAAATTTTTAAAGAGGAAGAGTTAGAGTAATATGTCATGTATAACAAGGCAGCTGAATTTTCAGGAAAGGACATACAATTATTATTTTTTCAAAAGAAATTAATAAGAAAAAGTAAAGACATCTAATACGTATTTAATGCAGCAAGAGGGTTCACTCATTTTCACAAATGTGTTTGGCCAAAGTCGCCAAATCAATCCTCAAACATCTACATGGCATGAAAACAACATGGGGCAATCCAAAATTATTTCAATATAACTTTCTGCTTTGACAACAATTTATAATTACTTTAAACTATGCATGTCTGAATATTCACATTGTGTTGTACTGTTCAATGTCTAAGCCTCTATAATACTTAGAGACAAGCAAATGCGTATGTATCAGCATTGCTGTCCACAATGAGAAAGAATTTTGGAATCTGATATTGATTGACAATCTCCACACACACGAGTGCATACAAGGCTTTAGAGCTTATTAGGGGAAAAAAATTACAAATTCATTATAGTGCAAAAATAAGGCAACATCACCTTATCACGAGTGTATTGTAAAGGTTTTTGAGTTTACTATAACTGAATCATAGGCCACATAGACTGCAAAATTAAAGATGACTGATGGGTAAAATTTTACGAGTTTAGTACCGCATCCTCCCCAGTTGGGGCGGGTATGGGTATGATTTTGGTGGATAGTGGGTGGATATAGGCATGAAAAGTCATACCCGCCATGTGTAGTGGGTAGCTGGTGGGTATGGGGTCTTACCCGCCCCAGACCTAGTCCCATAGCCACCAATCCTATATCTATAATGTACTAATTAATATCAATTTTGTATATTTTTATTAAAAACTATTGACAAAAAATTAAGAATAATTAATTTTATTTTTATTACATTGTATGTTTTAAACAAAATTAAAATGTACACTTAAATTTGTAAAGATTTATGAAGTATATAACGCGAACTGGGAATGAATGTGAAACGGGTATAAGGTGGGTACACCCATGATGGGTATACTCAGTTGGCATTGTGGGTGGGGATGGGTTAGAATGCATACCAAGGTGCGCAGATGTGCGTATGAATATTCTACCCATAATGGGAGGTCGGTATGAAAATTTTAGGTGGGTATGGGTATTGGGGAGGGCATACTGCATTTACTCGCCCACTTTGCCATCCCTACACAAAATTACCGGCATGGCCCGCAAAATTCAATATACTTTTTAGGATAGGATGGCTGAATAGGAGAAAAAACGAAGATCCTTCCAACAAATAGAACAATTACAACATCAGACTACTTTCTATCTAGTTACCAGCTTGTGCGGCATCTAAAAACTCTTCCAGCTCCAGAATTCGATTGATTCCACCAGAAAGCTCAACGAATTTCTTATGCAACTCAAGAATATCACCAAAAGCTAAAAAGCTTTGTGAGACAACTGATGCCAAAAAGCGCAATGCATGAGCAAGATCACCTGAAAAGAAAATTCAGAAAGTAAGAATGCAAATATGATCCCAAGTCCTCAGATATCGTCAATCTTTGAGAACTAAAAAGGACAAATTTTTGCAAAATATTGATTCACTGCACATCATAGGTTATATCAACAAAAGTAGGTGTGTTCTAAGTCTAACAACACAAAGCTTGACAATAATAAGATACTCAGATAAACTACAAAGAACGTAGTGATATAAAAGTGAAATAGTGTTCAGAGCTAATATCATATTGATTGCTATCCATCACCTTGAATGGAAGTCAAGGACCGGTCCCCCTTATGTTCCATGGCATATAATAAGCTCAATCCCCATGTAACATTATGCGGGAGCTGCTTGGTGACAAAATCGTCAAGTATACCATAAAGCCACTTCTTCTTCATCAGAAGCAACGAGTGGTTCAGGAGTTTCTCAAATTTTGCTTCAACCATCTACAGTGCCAGAATAAAGTAATAATGGAAACATCATCCAGTTAGCAACAGTACAGGAACACAAATGTTACCTCAATTTTCAAAAGGACTAAGATCGTATCACAAAATGCAGGAGAGTTTTAAAAAAAACATATAAACATTGATGAGTCTTAACAGACATTCTATTCAATTACCGGTAAGTGGTAACTTGAAGGCATAGGCAAAATATTGCCCACATCACCGTACCTTGTTACAATGTTTTTTTAGCTTGTTGTAACTGAATAGAAGCCACGACAACCATGCAATCATTCATATTGACTACTAAATCTGTTATACAACCATTAACGTCATCACATTTTAGCACTATTCCCTTAAGGGGCTATATATCACAAAACCACAAACATAATGAGATGTCGCATTGGACAACCTTTACGACTCGGTTGATAAAATACGATGTGGCCTTGTAAAACACTATGAATGAATCCACGTAAAAGATATAACTAAACTTATATAACTATATTAATCACTAGACCTTGTGTTCTAGTTGAAAATAATAAGATAAGATTCCAAAACTGTACTACATCATTATATGTCTTATGTTTCAACAAAATAAAGAATGGACTCATATTGAGAAAGGTAGACAGAGGAGGAATATGGTGAGGCAAGTGGGAAGAGAGATAAGAAAATGTGAGAGTAAGTAGGAGGAAAGAGAAGAAAAAGTGAAAAAAAATCAGCATTTATTCTATTTTTTAAGACAGGATCTGAAACACTATTAAATAGGTTATGCCAAGTAGTTTGATTTTTCGATAAAAACTTCACTAGATCATCAAGTCCAATATTGGACATCAGAGCAGCACATATCAAGGACAATAATAAGCCTTATTGCCTTGTCTCAGTTGGAGAGCAAGTGCAAATTTTCAGGAAAGGTACTGGGTTCATTCACCTAGCCCTCCTCTTTCCCTCGGCCTACCCTATAATAAAAAAGGATAATACTTCATCAACATCAACCTTTTCGACATTCAAGTTCCTTTCTCTAAGTTGTCCTCTCTTAAACAATAAACAATAACCCTCAGCCTAAATTGAATAAACCTCTTATGCCTGTCAGGGAGGCACACAAATCACAACAGTTCCTTGACGGGGTTGAGGTGAGAGAGACAAACAGGATTAAATTGATCTTGAGATCCCTATCCCCGATTTTCGATCTTTGGTTTAGAAGTATTAGGGCATCGATTACATTTCCTGGTTCTTGATATTAGAGTTAGTGTAAAATTAACAAAGCTAAAGCATCCTCTATTTTTGCAGTGACTGATAAGAGTAGTCACTTGCTAATGCATATCATGTGATAAACACCACATCCAAAGCTTGGGAGACTTTGACCCACACAAGAAGTGAGAAAATTCCATTTCAAAGGGCACCATGTTTAGCCCTAAAGCTGCTAATAGGGTCACAAAGGATATTTGACCATGTATAAGGAATGTAAATTCTCAAGGTTCTTGGAATTTTCATGATAATATAATCAATGAACTAAATCATTTGAGCTTCTTGTTCATGTGCAGTTGCAAATGATGTTTGCAATCAAGGGTCAAGAAAAACAACCTATTTCTTATCACAAGGATCAACATATGATATTGAACCCCAAACCACACCTAGACGGTAGAGTCGATTGCCTTTACAACCCGTTT
Organism: Amaranthus cruentus; assembly: GCA_019425755.1. Taxonomy (NCBI): domain Eukaryota; kingdom Viridiplantae; phylum Streptophyta; class Magnoliopsida; order Caryophyllales; family Amaranthaceae; genus Amaranthus; species Amaranthus cruentus. The sequence goes on from CM033452.1 coordinate 9,706,481, forward strand.
GGTAGTTGGTAATAAACGGTGGTAATAGGAATGAAAAACTAGTGTAATTTTGGTTGAACAATCTCTTAGTTACCTTGATTGTCATGCTTGTCCAACTTAAACCATCTCATTTTCTTTATAAAATTCATTCCAATGAATTACCTTTGAGAGAGGTGGTATTAGGTGGTAATGGAAATTTGTAAACAAAAAAACCTTTTTGTGATCAAAGTTTCATTACCATGGGAATGATATGGAACTTTTGATGAAATTTTACACTATAAAGCATTCTCATTACCACCATTTAATACCACTAACCAAACTGGCCGTTAGGATAATGGCATCTTGAGAATAAGGACCAACTAAAAATTAGTGTGGCAATCAATCTCTGAAGTTCATTCCTGTTTTCTTCTTTCTTCATTCACAAGTTCCACAAACCTCATTACAAGTGCCACACTCTGATTATAGTAGCCTCTTTCACTTAAAAATATGTCCTTCAATTATTCACTACTACATATCCGCATCTCATGACTGTTGCATATGTGATTTGTTTGTTCAGGTTGGCATTAGTTTTAAGTGGAAGCTTCTTCCTAGACTAATTATCCCAAAGTCCAGGCCTTAAAAGTGTTAGTGTAAACAGTTTCTTTATTAGTCGTTGGTTTGATATTGTAGTGCTCTAGATTTATTTCCAAACATTACCGGTATACAACAGATGATTTATGGTCAATTAAATAGATAATACTCCTGTCCAACAAAACAACAAACTTAAGGCAGAGACACAACATGACAGCACCATTTCATTGCCCCAGTGTCATTAAGTGGCTCCTATATAGGATGGGGTTTGGGCGGTCGGATGTACGCAACCTTACCCTTGTTATTATACACTTGTTAGTGACAATAAAGAGGTTGTTTCCGATTGACCCTTGATAGTACACATCATCTGCATTGTTAAGTCCTAGAATGGGAAGTGGCAGAGTAAGGGAAAATAAGTAAGGAAGTATTCATAAAGAGAGAAAAAGATAGATGAGTGGAAATACAGAAGGGGAAAGGATATTGAAGTTCTTTTTGAAACACCCTAAAAAGAAAAATGTGAAGTTAACCCTGGAACCAAGAGAGAAAGAACAATAATATTGTGCTGTTTTCTAAAACAGTAAAATGTGCATCGCAGAAAAAGAGTAAAGAAAAGGTAAAAGCAGGGTTTAAGCCTGTAAAGAAAATTACTAGCCAGAGACTTAACCCTTCTCCACACCTGAAGACATGTCAAAATCATAGCTCTACCCTTCTAGTAGTCCACTCTAGAAGGGCTGCTTATTTTTCCATTTTTTGGAGGGAAGGGGAGGAAAACGGAAACTAAAACCATAGTTACTCACCGCCTTTTCCCGAGCACCTCCTCCAAAGAAAGCAACAGATTCAGCATGTGTGCGCAACCTCTCATGCATAAACCTAATAAAATAGAAAAGTGAGAAAGACATGAATCTCAAAACTAGATATCAGATTACACAATCAGCAATGAATATAACAAAGAAGTAACAACCTGAAAGTTCCCTCGAGAGTTTGTTGTTGACTTGCAAGTTCACCGAACTCTGGAGTAACACTCCTCAGAAATCCAAGTCCAAGCAACATATATGTATATAATATAGCAACACCCCTTCGGCCTGTTAATAGCTTCATTCTCCAAGTGAACCTTCAAGATTAATCACATCCAGTAAGGATGACATAAAAAAGACAGCTTCTTGAATCAAATTCTAAGCAGCTAAGCTGCAGTTAAATCTTGAATCTATTGCTAGTTATCGTTGCTTACCACAGAATGTCAACCGTTGGCTTCACCATTCCAGTAACAAGCCCTGATATATCTTTGGTTAACTTTTCTAAATCGTGAGTTAGTCTCTGATCAGCATCTATACTTTTGTTTGACATTTGAAAAATCTGAAAAAGGAAAACATCTGAATGATAAAGTTCACTGTAACAAAAAAACTTCACTATAATTGAGAAGTCACACCCTCTCAATCAAATATAATGTGCTTGCAATGCTGCACATTGTGACATTTTGTCTTTAGTCAGAATTGATGGGCTCACAAGCATAAAACAAAACAAGAATCGGTATGAATTATACTATACACGAACACATTTGCTCTGAATTTACCTTGTAAAAAGCATTTCTTCTCAAGTAATTCTTGAGTAAATGTTGAGTCAAACGGATCCTCCATCCAAGGGCTAATCTAGCAGTCAAGTGCCTGAACACCACAAATCAAGATCGAAAACAAAAAGTCACTGACACAAGCATCATCATGCTAAACTTATATCAAATGAAAAAAAAAGTAAAACCTAAAACCACAGAAAAATCAAGCACAAAGTTGTAAAAAGAAGCAATAGCACAATGTGACTGACAAGTACTAGAGTGCAAAAACAATAATTTAATGTTGGAAACAAGTAAAATCTGTTACCAGTCAGAGGGATAAAAAAACCCAAAGAAATGGTAAAAGCTAGAGCGAGGAATAACATCAGCAGGACAAAATCTAGCACATATCTGGTGTTAGAACTTAGAAGACACGTTTAATGGGTACAATTAAATTTTGAAACGTCACCTTTGTTTATGTAATGATGCAATTATGAAAATTCTGCATCAAGCACATAAACTTTCTTCAATAGTCCATGTAAATCCCATCTCAAGTAAAACTCAATACGGAGCAGTTTGGTAGGGGTGAACCAAGAAAGGGAGAGGAAATTGTATTCCAATTTCCATTAGTGGATGTTTGGTTATCTTACGAATTCTTTTTCGGTTGTTCCCCATTTTCCCTTTTCAAGTTCCCTCAACCTCATGTCCCAAGTAGGTACTGGAACCTAAGGACTACATCATCCTTCACCCTTCTCCCCAATCTCACAAGATGATGCAAATCTTCTGAAATGGAAGGTTCCAGACATTGACTCCATGTCTAATGTGTATAAAATTTGCAAACACATGAAACAGGATGCATCTTGGGCTTGGTTAATTAACACAACCCACCTAAATTGGTATAAACAAGTGCGGAACAGAGTCCATTCTAGAGTTCTGCCTCATGCAGCCATTAAGATCACAAGTCGCACAAGCAACACATATTTCAAAATTATTCCTTGTAATCTGGATCATAGATGAAATAATCTATTTATGATGTCATCTTATTGAGAAAGTGATGCCCCCAATTGTATGATTTGATAAGGTTAGATTGAATCTGATTCTTTCATAAGCGAGAAATAAAATAAAATCCTCCAGAAGCGTAAAGATGTATTCATAGGACACTTTCTAGAGACAACTACATCTGAGAAAAGGCTAAAAGATACATCAGAAAAAAAAAACGATTCAATAGAGGCAAGGTGGAGCCATGTATTGTGATACCAAGAAATATGACCTTATAGAAGGAGCAATGAAAGAAGAAGCGCCACTTTGAAGAATGCTGACCCCTATTAATCGGACAAAGGATGCCTTATCTTGCTCCAGAACAAATTTTACAGTCGTCCCTGGAGAAATGTTTGCAACAGTTAAGGGTTTGGTAGTAAATTATTGTACTGGATAAACAATGCCCCTTACCATTCAAAGACGCAATACGATCTGAAACCCATGTCCTAGAGACAACTAAAACTGCAACTGCAAGTAACTGTACTCCTTGTTTATCAAGCACAGTAGGGACCTGGAAAAGGGATAACATCACCTCAAGTCAAACTAAAGTCCTTAGCACAAGTTTGTTGTTTCATGACAGGAAATCTTATGTACACTGACACAAATAAAGACTTGTTCGAATAGCGCTAATGTGACATTTTTTAAAAGCACATTGCAGGACTTTTTCCTTGAGAGTTATCCAATAACTTAAAAGAAAAGTTGGACTCTAATTCTACAGCATTCATGTAGATTAGTTAAAACAAATGTAACTTAATTTACAGTATAAGGTAGCAAGTCACAGCCTATTTCTGCAAACCCGAAAATTACATGGTTAGATATTGTTGGGGGATTAGCAAATTAGGGGACAATGGTAAAAAAGGGCTAAACAATGATCCAATTGCTATGGAAAAAAAATGTATAGAGCCAATGCTGTTTGAAATTTATTCAGGAATATTATTTTTGAATGTGAGATCAACTTTATAATGCTTTAAAATGCTTAAGATCTGATGAAAATATTTTCTAAAATAACTATGTACCCCCTTGATTGTTCACAGATGAAATATCTAAATCACTCTTCAAATTCAGCACACATAAAAAATCAAAGAGTAATCACGGCACATTTGCAGAAAAGAGCACAAGATAGAAGGGATTAACAGGACCATGGTCAAAATAATTATATGAAGTTGCCTCCCAAGCACATATGAAGAAAGTATTAACTTTGAATTTTAAATTCATCTTTTTGGTGCTCTCAATAATAATAATAAATGCAACCAAAGAGTGTCCAGGTTCAAATATAAGAGACTTCTTTATTCTTAAAAAACATGATCCCTTTCTGTAAGCCATTGAAGCATTAATTCAATATAAAGCTTAAGAAATTTCAACAATCACCATTTAACATTTGTAAAATTGAACATGACCCCTTTAATAAGTATTGGCAAAAACCACCACATATCATATATCATTTTCCTCGCAAAACATCACCTTTGACTTTCAAATTCTAAAACGATCTAAATTATGCTATCTTGTAATCATCTAGTCATCAAAGGGAGAATAATAATAGAACAAAGTCATATGAAATTTAATTGAGGACCAAATTACATAATTTCTTAGCTTAAAGGTGGTGTTTTACAAAGAAAATGATATATATATATATATATACATATATATATATATATATATATATATATATATATATATATATATATATATATATATATATATATATATATATATATATAGGGTCAAGTTCCAGTGAGAACCAAGCTTATATGAGAACCGTGAGAACCAATCCCCCTCATAAAAATGTGTTACTTTTTTACAGAAAATATGTTATTTTTGGGCAAAAAAATGTTACTTTTGTTTTTAAAAAAAGATGATACTTTTTAGCCAAAAAAGTGTTACTTCTAGAAAAAAATATTTTTTTCAAAAAAAAAACATATTAAAAAGTAACACATTTTTTCTAAAAAGTAACACCTTTTTATGTAAAAAGTAACAACTTTCTATGAATTTTTTTTTAAAGTAACACTTTTTTGCCTCATAGTATCATAAAAAAGAGTAACAAAATTTTGCCTAAAAGTAACACTTTTATAGTAAAAAGTAACACTTTTTTGTAAGCAAGATTGGTTCTCACGGTTCTCATATAAGGATGGTTTTCACTGGAACTTCTTCCAATATATATATATATATATATAGGGGAGGGATCCAATGAGAAGGGAATTGAAAATGAGAAGGGTAAAAAGGACTCCACACCCTTGATTTCACTAAAATAAAAAAATCTATGGTCAGGATTGAGCCAAAAACACATTATTGTAAAAGTAACTATGTTACACAGAAAAGTAACTACAACAAAATTTTTAAAATGTCCTTACTTTATAACATAGTATCATTTTTTGTATACATAGTAACCAAACAAAATCAAACAAAAGTCCTTCTTATCCTTCTCATTTTAAAATCCTTCTCATTTGATCCTACATCTATATATATATATATATATATATATATATATATATATATATATATATATATAGGTGGGATCAAGTGAAAACACTTAAAGTGGTGAAAACTGAAAACCAGACAGAGGTATACATATTGTAGCAAAAGGGGTACATATTATCTTATAACGTGTACATATATTTTGTGAAGAAAAAAGTTCAAATTATTTACAAAAATGTCATCTGATTATGTACCCCTTTTAAGCGTATATGTACCCTTTTTAGCAAATGTCTACATATTTACAGAATTGTCATCCAAATATGTACTCCATTTGAGCTTTTATGTACCCCTGTTTTCAGTTTTCACCATTTTAATTGGTTTTCACATGATCCAAATCCTATATATATATATATAGGGGAGGGATCCAATGAGAAGGATGTTGAAACTGAGAAGGGTGAGAAGGATTCTACACCTTTGATTTCACAACAATAAAAAAATTTATGGTCACGATTGAACCAATAACACATAATTGTAAAAGTAACTATGCTACATAGAAAAGTAACTATGACAAAAGTTTTAAAATGTTCTTACTTTTTAACATAGTATCCTTTTTTTTTATATATAGTAACCAAACAAAATCAAACAAAAATTTTTCTCATCCTTCTCATTTTAAAATCCTTCTGATTTGATCCTACATTTCTATATATATATATATATATATATATATATATATATATATATATATATATATAGGATCAAATGAGAAGGGGTCTCAAAATGAGAAGGGTGAGAAGTAATCTGAAGCATTCATTTTTTAGATCAATGGACATATTTAATTTGTTAATTTTGTTAGTTGCACGCGTTTCAATATTGCTTTTTTCGTGTAATATGAACCAGTTTCTTTAATAATGAACCGGTTCAATATATCATTTTCTAAAGATACTATGTTCTTAGAAAAAGATACTATGTTATGAATAAAGGTTACTATGATTATGTATAGTTACTGTCTTCTCTTAATCTTATACAGAACATAGTAACTTTTAAAATGAACATAGTAACCTTTAATCATAAGGTAGTATCATTTTTTAAAAACATAGTAACATTTAATCATAACATAAAATGGAGAAGAAGATCAAAGAGAAAGATGGAGCAGTGATTGTGGTTTTTACGAAAAGAAAAGACTTTGAACAGGAGAGAGAGAACAAGAGAGAGTAACCAATTTTTCACCCGTTAGATTTTCATAAGATCAATGGCTATAAATCCTTCTCATCCTTCTCATTTTGAGACCCCTTCTCAATGGATCCCTCCCCTATATATATATATATATATATATATATATATATATATATATATATATATATATATATATATATATATATATATATATATATATATATATATATAAAATTATATATATTATATATGTGGATGTTTTCCACAAAATGGAAGATATTAAAGATAGTTTTTAATCTATTTATTTTATAAGTTGTTTTTGCTGAATTTTCTTGGAAGCATAAAATTTCAAGTTTCCTCAGATGTAAAGCTTATTTATGTTTTTGAATCAAGACTTCAACTCTTTCAGAAGAAGCTTATGCATATTGAACAACAACTTCTTTCCCCAAATAAAACCCCGAATAATAGGCATGCATTCTATATTAAGTACTAATTTAGTGTCAAAAATCATACTAATTGAAACAATAATGGGCAGATGAAAAAATCAAACCCAGTCAAACATTTCACTGTAATTTTAAAGTACGTATTGAATATTTGAAATCAACTAGAACTACAAATACATCAAGGAACAATTTGAAAAGATGAACCATGGTATAAATGGATGAACTCACCAAAATCCTGAACATGTTTGCAACTCTCAAATGCAACACCCTTGGAATTATTTGAAGTTGTGGAACAAGTGGTATTGCAACTTTATCTAAAGTACGTGATGCTTTCATTATCTCAGAGATGTATGATTCAGAGCTTGATCTAGAGTACGCAGAGCTCTAAAAGGGAAAACATTAAATTTTCATTGAAAAGCTTTTCACGAAAGCAAGTAAAAAGGGTTATCTGTCACAAATCTGAGTGGTAAAGATAAACAGAAGGAACAAAGGGATTCAAAATTTTAATACCTTCTTGGCAGTGGCAAATGCTTGTTGAACAGTCATTGCATCATTTTGGCGGTCAGACTCTAAAGGCTCGATTACATCCTTTCCATTCTCATCAACAGCCATATCAGCATCCCTGTAAAATTATGAGTTCTTTGACTAAGCATGTTTCTTGTGCACATCGAAACTACAAATACTTGACAACATGCCAAATCAAACTCAACCTTTTGTAGTGGACCCATCCTCCTTCACCATCCAAGGACAATACTACATCGTGAAATGCAACTAATGCAGGGCGATGTGATATAGTGATGCATGAAGTTCCCATAGCCCGAACTTTAGCACAAAATCGCTCTTCCATATCAATAGTCACAGCACTGGTACACTCATCAAGAATTGCAAATTTGGGCTTATGATAAAACAATCTTGCCATTCCTAATCTCTGTTGCTCACCCAGGGAAAGCTCCTCACCCCAATTGACCTCTGTCTCTGGAGGATAACGATCAAGCAAATACTCAAGATCAACCTGGATCAACAAACAAACAAAATCCACAAAAAGTAAAGATGCATTGGTCAAACATTTAAGTGAAAAAGGGAGCTGCTGTTCACAAATTTAAATAATGGTGCAAAACAAAAGGTATCCTACATTTTTTAAGAGCTCTTTCATTCCATCACGTGTCAAAGGCTCAACCTCTTGATCAGAAGTTACAGGATAAATCAACTGATCTCGAAGAGTGCCAACTGCTGTGTATGGCCGTTGAGGCACATAGAAAATCTCTTTATTGAGGTCAGATCTAACTCCAGGTTTTGCTATATGTCCGGACACCAGAGGCCAAAGTCCTCCTAAAACCCGGAAAAGTGAGCTTTTTCCACTACCATTTGGACCTTCAACGAAAAGAAAAACGGCCCATCAACTTCAGCCCATAACACATAGTTCTATTTAATTTTGACTACAATGCAAGACTCATTGCAAAATTTCTGCAATGAGATCAAATAGATAAAATAGACTAACCAACTTACGAATCCGAGATAGCACGGCGTTAAAACCTCAATTACAAAATAGCATGCCTAGGAGAGGGGCTAACAGACGCAAAAAGAAAACCCATTCAGCTCAATAGAAGCAGCAGTCTATGATAGATGCTGGAAAGCGCAACTCCACAAGGCCCAGGAAGCAGCACTTTTACTACTTAAGTAGACACACCCGATAGAAGTGTATATCTAAGTTGTAAGTGAAGAAAAAAAATGATGGAAAACCATGATCGAACTCAAACATGGTGCTCCAGTAATGGGAAATATCTCTAATTCTCTTAGTGTAGGCATTTAAAAAATCAATCCAGGACAAATTTTCAAATTCAAGTCCTTAACATGTTTGAAGGTAAAAAAAGACTACAGATTGGGTCAAGTTTTGAAAGCTCAATTTTCAGTTTAGGCTTTTCTAAAGGCTACCATTTCAAAAATCTTGACACAGAAATTAGAACGGTAACCAAAATCCATGAATAAGAATTGATCTCTAATCATTTAAGAACAAAATACACAAAATTTCTTTCAGGGGATTAAAAGAAAACTGGCGGTGCTGCAAGAGTTGCTTCTTTTCAATAAGGTAGTGAAGAAGGATAGAAAACTTGCAGGTAGAAGAGGTGATGAGACTGTGTTTGAGGAAGACGGTTATGGTGGACAAGATAGAGTGAGTCTGCAGGGGATGAGAAAGAAAAGGATTAGAGAAAAAGCAGGTACAAAGAAGGGAGATGGGAATTTGAAATGACAGCATATGAGATGTCGTTCAAAATTTAAATTTTGCAGGTCTTTCACAATATTTCAGGATTTGTAGATTCTTTTAATCCCCAAATAATGATTTTGCTAGTATCATAACTCAAAATCAAACCATTGAATCCAGAGAAACCACAATATATTTCGTACTATTCTTTCAGGGAATGAATAAGAATCCCTAGTCTCCCTAATACTGACATTTGAAAGATGTATGCTCCAAAGTTGTCTTTGTGCCTTGATAACTGTTGATGAAGGAACAACAGCTATAGATGTCCTCAAAGCAATGAAACTTTTGCAAGTTGTAGCACGTTTAATCTTAAGCAGGACGAGTATTAAAATACTAATCATCTTTTATTCTTCTTCCACAGGATTCTATCTCTACACTTACAATTTTTTGTATGATGAGAACTATGAAAGACCTGTAAAGTTGTAACATAGTGCAAAAGCAAGGTGACATCACCGTATTGCGACCGTGTCATATATGTTGTTGAGCTCACCGCGTCTGATATATAGGCCGAGATGAATGTAAAACCATCAGCATTGACGGCAAAACACGTTTCATGGCCACTATATCTTATAACTCAGATTTTCTGGAAAGAAGGGTGACGAAAGACTGGCTCACTGGAGTATAGAAGTTAGTTCTTTAGGGAATTAAGATATGCATTTGAAAAGAAATAAGGCAACTTTAATAGAGGCCAGAGCTCCTTCCTTGAAGTTTAAGTCCTTAAATTTAAAATGAAAAGCCCATTTCACCACAGCTAATAAGAACTATAGTCCTGAATTTGGAAATAGCTCAATACATGTCCAGATGCTTTAACAATTGAATGAAACTGAATTGATTAGCAAATAAGGCAGAAATCTCAATAATATGACTTCTTTTACATGCACACAAAAGCATAACAATTTTGTGGATTATGCTCTCTTAAGTTCTAAACTCTCTTCTTTGTAATTACCCCCTCACAAGTGACTTTACATTAACCATTACTAGTGGCTCATTGCACAGCTTCGATGACCAATGGACAGGCAATAGCTACAACATACTTCATTATTATATCTTTATCTTGCCATGTGGGTGTAACAAAAGTGTACAGTAGGAGCAATAAAAAATTTCAAACTAACTATAGAGAAAAAAATGTAAATTTATGACTCAAGTGCAAGACAAGATCATAACAACTCAACATAGCATGAAAAAAGGTTTGCTAGGTAAAGGGAAGCCAAAAAAACCATAGATTATCATTTATCACATTTCATGACCAGAAGTCAATCACAATCCAAGTGCAATGAACAAAGAATGAATATACAAAAATGGAAAAGATGCAAAAAAGAAAAAAACAACTGTAATTGTAAATCCAGCAAAGAAAAAAAAAAGAATTAGATTTCAAGAGACATCACTACATTGAAATTCTGACTTAACCTGTAATCAAAAGGTTAGATCCTGGTTCAACTTTGAGTTTCAGGTCTTCAACTAGCACATTGTTAGATGGAGTAACAACCTGCGTTCACACAACGTTGTTTTACATCTAGGAACGGAAACACAGAATGACAATTGCATCAAGAGTATTGGATAAAAAAACAAGTACCTTTACGTCAGAAAATTCAATGTACTTGGCCTCACTAAAACAATTTCTACTTCCATTTGTAAGTGACAGAGAGCCATCGCGAAAACCAAGCTCTCGAGATATAGCAATTAACTCATGTATACGGCCAGCATAACCACTACAATTGAGACGATAAATGAATTAGTCTGGAAAGGAACACCTAGAAGGGATATAAATCATTAATTTTAGATTTGAAGTTCACAACATAGTGTTAAAATGCGGTAACGGTTGTGATCGCGGTAACGGAACGCTGATGCGGTTATCATATCGCCTATATATTGGTCAAAACTATAAGATATCCCTTAAGGCGGCCCAAAACGCGGTTTTTTAACACCTTTACAACGCGGGAAATATCGATTCGTTAGTTTTGAAAACCTTTACAAAGATTTCTGGGGAAAAAAACGCTTTTGCTGATCAAGTGACATTATAGATGACGAAGATAGAGAAAGTAATCTTTGCTTTCTAAAAAGATGAGAAAGAGAAATCATCATCTCTATGACTCTTTTGACTGTTCTTTTTATTATATTTATGGCTTCTCTTTCCTTAGTAGCCATAAAACATTGGAAAACTCCAGTTATGAATCGGGAAAGGACTTTAACTTGAATACTTTACCAGATAACAAGCGAAAGGATGAGTCAATAAGTCCGATCTATAAAATTCATTCATCCCTTGCACAACTAATGGAGCAAGACAATTGAACCATACGTTAGAGTAGAACAACAATGCCAATGCCTTGATCCCAACAACCATATGTAGGGAATAGGAATACATTAATGTTCTTCCTTTTCTCTTGTTAAATACAAAATTATCTAAGGCCTTCATCATAAAAAAAATGTTAAGTGGCATAAAACTATGGGATACTGAGCAAAAATGGTTAGATTTGATATAAAAAAACAGGGTAATCCAACAGAATAGTCCATATATGCAGCTTTTCCAGGGACAAATTTACCAATATAAAACAACAATAATAGCAAGCTGAAGAAAACACCCAACAAGATCAAACCACATTTCATACTCAACAAGAAAGAAACACAAAAAAAAGAACTAAAAGAAAAAACAAAAATTCTGGGTATACTATACCAAGTCCAGAATTACCTGAGACGATTGAGACGTCTTGAGCTGATTGACAAAGTACCTAAAGACTGAAAAAGGGAAGTAATAACACTAGTATGATATCTAATATTACTCAACATTTCAGCACGTCCTAGTGTTGAGTTATCAGGCCTTAAACTTCCAGAGAAAAAGGGTTCAATTATCAACACAACAGCTACAGTGGCACCGAGATATTTTAGCAGAAAATCTTGGATCATCCCAAACCACCAATGATCGTGGAGGACAACACACAAATGCTTTACTAATGTCCTAAACTTTTGTTGAATATGAAACTCTTCTCTAGCTTCTCCCCCATAGAAAGCTATACTTTCTGAATGAGTCCTCAATCGAGAGTGAAGTTGTCTATATTCCCCCTCCAATTGTTGTTCTTCAGACATCAACTTTCCAAATGCAGGAGAAAATTTTCTAATCATTGTCCCTGCTCCCAATACGTAAGCCTGAAACAGATACAAGCTACATCATAAAAAATTGGCATCTCCACACTCCAAGCTCAAGAGCTAAGTATAATTCTAAAAAGCTAAAAAGTAACAAAATTTAGACAAATACAAATGGATTGAACTGGAAATACCAATATCCACAAAATATATTTTGGACTGGCATATGAACAGAGGCGCCAAGTATACAGTATCCCATCTGTAACTGCAGTAAGATCCTCCTGTACAAGGTCACTTAATTCGGAGCAGAATTTTGGAACATCACTAGCAATCCTTTGTTCTGGATTAGTTACCCGGCCATCGACATGGGATATTTTGTAGTACACCATATTCTGCAAAAGTAAGTCCTTCAGAATAGATCCACACAACATTTATGGCATATTGGTGTACATTGTCAATATTTGTGTAGCAATGAAACTATAAGGTTTCCATTTTCAGAATGTACAAAAATTATTCTTTTTGGGTGCTAAACATATTACAAATGTTTATTCAACTTAAGAATTTAAAGTGCCTTGCCTCCATTTTCAAAAGAATTAAGGTATTGATCGAGATGTAAAGCATAGTATTTAGCGAGGTTGGCTCAAATAGAGTTGCGATCAGAATATTATGCGATAGGTATGCCACTAATGTGGAATGGAAATTCCATTAGAATCACCAGAATATTGGGCTTTCAAAAGATCATTGTAAGAAAATAGGGGTAGGCAGATGAATGAACATCCTCTAAAGGATAAAAACATACAATGGAGACATAAGAAATGTTCTTGAGATTATAGATATGCAAGATAAAATTAAACAGAAATGCTTACGCTTGTTTGGTCATGAGTAAAGAAGATCAGAATAAAAGTAAAGACTGAAATTTTGAAGAGCTTGAAAAGGAAGAGGACACAAAATGATCTAGGTAACAAGAAAGAAAATTGAAATGGGAAATTGGAATTTACAAAAACATATAACGAACATAAACAAATGGGGAGAGAGGAGTTTACATCGGTGATTATTGGAACATAATTTCTTAGTTGTAGATTAGTATTAGATAAGCTCAAATAGAGTAGATACTTTGTTAACAACGATTTCTCAAGTTCATTTGTTTGATTTATTTATATATTGGGTTAAAGGCATTGGTATTATTGCTAGATATGAGTGGTCAACTTGCCACGAGAAAGAAACATGAGTCCTATAGATTGTGTACAATATATAACATATACTCATAGTAAAGTATATTTAAAAGTCCACCTAGACCATTTCCCCTTACTTCAACAAAAAAGACCAACTCTTCAAATAGGAAAATAATCATTTTGATAAATTTTGCATGTATTTGTACCTTATTTCAATGGGGCCAAAGATACATAGTTCTTTGATTTCGTATTATAATGGACTATAGTAAAATGACTCATAAAATCATGTCCACTTCTTATTTACGTTAATTTGCACATTATGTTTCCTACCAAGGATCAATTAGAAACAATCTCTTTGTTAGTTTTATCACAAACATTAGACGCCCCCAAACCCCACTCTTGTGGGAGCCACTTAATGGCATTGAGTTAATGAAATGCTATAATGTTGTTGAAGGATATATTAGGCGATTCAAGTAAAATTCAAGCTTAATTTGCTGCTTTCAAGCCCTTCTTCCCCCAAATAAACTAATTCCCAGCTCAACATATGTCCAATGCCCCTTTTGATAATTATACAATTTTTCACCTAAACCCATGACGATGGATGACGACTCTACAACATGGAGGGAAAACTAACGACAAATAGATGAACCCTATCATTTCGTTGGCTCACTTATCCACTTGAAACGATGCAAACTAGAAATGTTTGTAATACTTTTTAGCCCTCAGGGTATAAAATTACACATCACATTTGAAAGCGGTAAGGGTTTGTGTGATACCCCAGATTTAGCTTGAAAAGGGATTGATAGACTACTCATATCAACAAGGTGCATCTTCTTTTCTAGGGAGCCCATTTGCTAAGAACTCCACAGTTAAGCGTGCTTGGTGTGGAGCAATCTTAGGATGGGTGACCTCTTGGGAAGTTTTCTGGGTGCGCACGAGTGAGGCCAAAGTGCGCTGGAAAGACTTGTGTTGGTCTGTGGGGCCAGTTTACAATCTCTATGAGTAGTCACCAGTGGTCCGTTGGGCCGGGGTGTTACAGTTTGGATTGGACAAGGATTTGCAAAGGGCTAAATATGTCATAACCACCTAAATTTCCCACTTAAATTGTAAATAAACAAACAGTTTTATATTTTTTAGTTTAATGTTTGTCCTCATAATTGTATATTTCAACTTTACATTAGGATTTGACACTTTGCCAACATACAACTTTGACCATAAATATCATTAGTTGCATATTAGTTAATAATAAAAATTTGATTTATTCAAACTATACTTTGCATCCAATGATGAATCTGACATACTATATACCAAAAAAATGCTGGTACAACTTAGATTTTAAATAGTAATTAGTACCAAATCTGAAATTTCTATTCCCTAACAAGGATTGTACATGGAGTATTATCAGGTCCGTCTTGGACATTTTTGGGGCCTTGAGCGAAAGCGAAACAATATGTTCTTAAATACAAATATTATGTCTTTTCTAAGTGACATATCATAAACTACTGATTTTATGTATTAGCAAAATACTAATATGCTCAGTCAACCCATTAACCTATTCACGTATTATCTTAGAAAATACAATAAATTAAAAATGTCATTACTTAGTTACTTAAATGATAATCGCTGAAAAAAAACCAAATTATATCTACCAATAACCAACCAATAACCCAAAAACAAATAACTAGTCATTATCACTTTTTCATCTATGTAAAAATTTTATTGCTCTTTTTTAATATATTCATAAAATTAAATATATCAAAAATTTGGGCCCTTCAAAATAACAGGCCCTGAGCTGTCGCTCATGGTGCTCATGTAAAGAGCCAACCCTAAGGGTTATTTTATATGTTTTTTATCTAAGCCCCTCAATGTTTAAACTTCGAACCTGACATTGCTCCTGATATGGTAAGATGATTACAAATCTGGCTCTCCTATTATATAAGGATGGTTCTCCAAATTCAAGGGAAAGATCAATGTCTTACAAGAAATCAGATTGCGGACAATGCAAACTCCATCGGTATTCACTTACTTGTTAGTCACAAGAAATTGGCTTTTTGGAGAAAAGGTTTGTCTAATATTCTTTACTTGTTTTTTCCTGGAAAGTAAAAGAAATATTTTTGAAGGAATTAATTCCTTTAAAATGGGTTTACCCCTTAAAATGATAAAACAAGATAAAATTAGATGCCCAAGAAGGCAAGAAGCTTTAACTGAAATCAAATAAGTTCTTCATATAAGAATTACAATTTAATTACTTGGAACGACGGAATGATGCTTGCAATAGATTGCCTCTATCTAATAGCATATGGGTATAGAAATATCAACAGGGAAAATAAACATAAGTTTTGCTAAATAAATTGAACTTATTAGTCCATTTCTTGTATTTTACCATTTAACTACTTGTGGTGAAACTTATGTGTTTTATCTTTTGGTGTTTATGGAATACTTTAATGATTAATGTTGCACGTCAAGACTATAAAGCAATTGAGAGTAGAATATTGTTCACCATTTTAAAAGATCAAGCAGATGTAAGTTCATAAGAATGAATGTAAAATCAAAACATTACTCAAACTAACAATAAAAATATAACGGACTTAAAACACTAAATGAATCAATAAGCAATAGCTTCAGAAACCCAAATGCAATATTAATTGTAGAGCAACAGAGATAGCATAACTATAAAAGGTATACCTCAAAATAATGTATACCTCAAAATAATGAGTATGGATAAGCTTTGTCAATATTTTTCTAAACCGCAAGCTTAGGGTCCCAGTTATGTACTTTGACGTGGAATGCAAGGTTGATCGAAGGAAACACAACATAACATTTTCAATTATTAATCTCAAAAAGGATGGTACACGACGAAGAAAAGCTGCTCGAAACAAAAAACCTTGCACTTTGGCCAGTCTATTGCTTACAGCAGTCCGCAAAATCTGCAAAAAGAAATGAAACAAATGATGCATTTTGACAAAACAATATCTCATATTTCTTTCTCTTTCCTATCCTTTCAATGGCCCATCAACAAAGCATGGACAAGCGTGATAAGTAGATTCGATTTTCTTAAATATAATAATTACACTATCACCTCCATTCTCTTTTTAGCATGAACAACTCTCTCAAGATCTTATCTTTGCACCGCCTCTCTCTTTCACCCCCTTTTCTTTCTCTTGAATTCAATTGAAAATAGTTACAAATTCCTTAATTTACTCCTTTACTCACTTTATAGGATTAAGATTGTTGCATTTTTGTTGTTTTGTTGTACATCCACTTTCTTAAATGTATTTTAAGTATTCCCAAAACCAAGGTCTCTTAACCTTCGAGATACATTCATCCAATTAACTTCAACTTAATATACATTAAAAAACATAGCATTAATTAACATCCCCTCATTGATTACTCTCTTTAGGATATATGAAAATTCAGAATAAAGAAACAATGATGAGATAGAGAGCAATATGCATTGTTATTACTTTCACCTTCAAGCTCACATTAAAACAATGACTTTACACTCTACATCATCATCACAAAAGGAATTCATGACATAATAATTTATTACACTTGCTATCGTCAATTTAAAAACTTCACATTAAATTCGGACAACAAAAAATGAATCGCGAAATCATGTGTCCTTGTTCATGTGATAATGCAAGATATTGTTTGTTATCAAGGGTCAATCAAAAACAACCTCTTTATTTACATGGGTAAGGTTGCATAAATCCGATCCCCAAACCCTACCTAGGTGGGAGCCACTTAATGGTAGTGGCGCAATGGAATGTTATTAACATAAAATTCAGACATTGTTAGTTCCCTGAATAAATCCAAACTTCCTCCTTACAATTATATACTTACTTTAGAGTATTAATAATGAGCGTAATCTTTGATATCATGTCAATAATCATCTCAACTAAACGCTTGAGTTGATGCTTGAGATCCTAAGACAATATGTTACATGGTTAATAGTAATTGTCATATAATAATTAATAGTAATTGTCATATATCTTTAGATAGCACCATACTGACCAATTCTATGTGGGAGTTTCTGATTCACAGAGTCTAATAACACATTATGAAGTCATAACAAGGCTTAACAAAATTATGCGTGCATTGGACAAAGCTATATTGCAAGTTTTGTAATCAATCAAGCCAATATAACACATGCATTTTCTCCACTTGCATTTTAACAAGACTAAACTTGTAACAAAATACAAAGTCAATTGGTCTTTATACAGTTTTACATCTCCTTTTATTTGAAAGCCCAAATAAATTATTGATTGTTTGGGCGTTGGCGTGTCTTGTAATCCCTTTATCTCAACTTCTTTCAACTTGGGAGATAGGTCTTATACTATCAAACTTTAATGATTTTCTCAGGTTTTCTTATTAAAGGTTAACAAAGAGCCCTTAATAGGTAAATTCAGAACCACTTAGCCTCATAATCCCTTAAGAGTATGGAGGGAAAGGAAGGGGAGGGATGGATCTCTTGTTTGGATAACAAAATGGAAGGGAAGGAATTTGAAGGGATTGGATGGATGTTCTTTGTTAAGGTATCAACCTTTCCAGAGTTGAAAAGATTTGAAGGGAAAACTCTTATCTCCCTTCCTTTCCCTTCCCTTCTTTCCTAAACAAACAAGAGTTTCTTCCCTTTCATTTTTTCTTCCCTTCCTTTCTCTTCCCTCCCTTCCCCTTGATTTCCTTTCTTTTCTCTCCAAAGTTACTATCTAAACATAGTGTAAGTGATTGTTCTGTTGAAAATAGACACTTTGTCATCCACTATCTAAGACTAAAAGACTTATTGTTATCTTTTTTTAAGACCAACAATGTGAATACCACATACATAAAAGCCGCATTTCCAAAATAAAGCCAAGCAATTTGACATTTAAACTAAGGCATCATAGATTCATCTCTTAGCATCAAAGGTTACCATCATATCAAAATCTGAAGTAGTGATACGAACTCCACCTTCTAACAAACTTTCATTGTTAGTCATGTTTCATCTAGCAAAATATTATATAATGCCAGAGCAAATAGTAGCACCATAGTATCCCAAGATATTTCCATTCATCAAGAATATGAGGGCATAAAATAATTGCACCATGATACCATGAGTTAAGCAATTCATAGGAACCCAAATAGGTGATCCATTAAGCAGCAATGCAACATTATCATACAAAATAACCTCACAGCATTTTCAAATTTAGATGGTGTCAGCCAACCCCAAAAAGAAGCTTCTTTTATTAAAATATGTTTTGCTTTTGTTCATAAACTCCTCAGTTACACAAGCATGTCAAGGTCTGAAAAATCATGAAGAAACTTACCACAACAGACACTAAAGCTAGTAGGTCATAAGTACCCCTCCTACCCATTTGTGATAGAAGAGTGGCTACCAAAACTTGAAGTGATCTCAATGCATTCTTCTTTTGTGGCTTTCCCTTATATATATTAGTACTAGAATTGCCAATTTCAGAATCCTCAGTTGAGCTACCAGGCCCATTGCAATTCCTGAAAGAATCACATTGCTTACGGCTGGATCTTGATTGCATATACGCAGCAGTCCCACCTGCAACTAAGATGCCAGAAGCCAGCAGCAAAGATTTCCTACAAGAGTACAGTTAAGTCTAATTAAGAATATAGATTTGGACATGCATATGTTAATAAAAATACAAAGATATGGCTGGCCAAGAGTTAAGAATTAAAATGAAGCTCGAATACGATGTAGGTTAAGAACAAACATGCTGGTCAATCTGCACTTTAAAACTCACGATCCACAACACAACAATATATACCTCACAAGTCAAAGCAAAAAATATATCTTACACATATATAGGTCCTAATTTGCTACAAGAACAACGACAACAATGCTAGAGCCTTAATCCCAAAAGATTAGGGTCGGCACATGAACCAATATATCAATTTCAATGGAGGTCCAATTCCACGTGGATTCTTCTTCTACCATCTCAATATGTAGGTCAAGATCATTCATATCAGTTTTCACTCATGTCTTCCAAGTCATCTTCGGTCTTCCTTACCCTCCTATTAAGTAACCCGAGTTCCAACTTTCTATTTTCCTTACCGGTTGGCTAATACCCCCTTTTTGTATATGCACAAACCATCTCAAACAATTTTATTTCATTTTTCCTTAATATTTACAACTTATAAAGTCTTTCTTAATATCTTCATTTCGAATTTTATCACTTAAGGTATGCCCACTCATCCATCAAAGCATTCGCATTTCCGCTATTCATTTTTCTACTATGATCCTTTCTAAATAACTAACATTATGATCCACATAGTAGCGTCGGCGGTCGGTCTAATGTTCGTTCGATAAAATTTGCTCTTTAACTTTAAGGGCACACCTCGATCACATAATAATCCAATAGTCGCTCTCCATTTTTCCCACTCACACTTAATTCTATCGGTCACATCTTAATGGATGTCCCCACAACTCTTAAATATGAATCCAAGGTATTTAAAGCATTCACTTGAAGCGATTTTTTTCTCTTCTAGGCTCTAGCTTTATAGTGTCTCTCATTATCGCATTTGTGCTAATTACACATTATGTACTCTATCTTGCTTCGACTAACTCTAAGACCTCATGACTGAACTTTTGTTTTCATAGTTCTAACTTAGCATTTACCCTCATCTTGGTCTCATACTCTCATCTACCAAAAAATGTAATTCGCAAACAACATTCACAAAGACACGTCTCCTTATATCGATCGAGTTATCTTATTTTGATCGTTGCGAAAAGAAAGGGGCTTATGGACAAGCCTTGATGAAGGCCATAGTGATTGAAAAATCATGTTGCCCCTCCGTTTTTCCTAATATTCGCATTTAATTCTCGATACATGTATCGCGCTATATTAATGTATTTCTTAGAATTCCTTTTATTGTCATTTCCCACCAAAGTACTTCTCTTGGTACCTTGTTGCAAAGTTTTTTCAAGCCAATAAAACCATGTGCACTTATGAATAGGCACTATAGACTATAGTACTTTTTCCAGTCATTGGGCATCTTATTTAATCTCTAAATCTTGTTGAATAGTTCAGGTAACTAAGTAGCTTTAATCGTCCCTAGGCATCTCTATACCTCAATAGGTATACCATCTGACCCAACTACTTTCTTTAGCTTCATTTTCTTCAACAACCCATCCACCTTTAGTTTTTATATTCTTCACATAATTTATCCATTTCATCCGAGGGAGTGATTTTCGTTGTTCTCCATTAAAGGTGAAGGATTTGTGTTGGGTGGCTACACACTGTACTAACCTTACCTTACAATTTAGGCACCTACCTCTATTTATAATCCTTGTTAGAAAGTAGTCAATTTAGGTTGCATTTACTCTGGTTGTAAAAGTCAAAATGTGACTATATCTCGTCCTAAACTATGTATTAGCAACTAACAAGCTGTATGAGAGTGCAAAATTCAAAATGGACTCTCATTTTGTATTCCTAGTTCCACGGCCAAACCTTTATGAGAATTTTCATAGCCACTGCGACATACCGCTACGTGCCCATTCAAATCAACTCCAATATAGAGAATATCATTCATTGGTATATTTTGCATCACATCGTGGAGATCCTCCCAAATTCCCTTTTAATTGATTTGTCTATTCTCACTTGTGGTGCATACGCACTTATGACATTCAAAATCTCTTTACTATATATAATTTTCACTCTTATCATCCCATCGTTCTTCCTGTATAACTCTATTACATCTTTGGGTGTTCGTTCATCCATAATAACATCAACTTAATTTTGATTTCTATATTGTCTTGAGCACCACAATATGTCATCCTACCTTTTGAAACTACAATTTTGACTTTATCTGTAAGCCATCTGTCTCTTGTAGACATAAAATGTAAACTTTCCTAATTTTCATGATGTGTACCAGGTCTAAAAATCTACCAGTCAAGCTACTAATATTCCAAGATCACATTCCTAACCTAAGAGGCTTGGCTTTCCTTAACCTCCTATGCTTAAACCCTATGGGCCCTTTCTCATTTGACAGCACACTCAGGTCATGTGGCATGTCATTTATGGACGACGTCCTAGTATAAGTAATCTTCCTTTGCTCATTTCATACCATACTAGGAAATGTGGAGCGTCGCTTTTGGACGATGTCCTAGCAATCTTTGCATACTTTTCACTAAACTCAGGCCTAAGTGCAATGCGTCGCTGAGTAAGGAACGCCCTCGCGAGAATTGATTTTTGGTTTATAAAAGCTCATAAAATTGTTTTTTCCACCACAAAACTTGAATAATGAGCCAAATAATTGGTCGAAAGCTTCTTGGAACGAGTAAAAGCAGCAAGCTAATAGCACATTACGGAAAAGTATTACAAATACATCAAATAGAAATATAGAAAGAGAGAACATTAGTTCTTGACACCTTCTAGAAGGAAGAAAACTACGGCCATGCTCTGTTAGTTGCAAAAGTTGAAGGGAAGGCATCACTGCTTAATCAATTTTACTCACTCCAGCTTCCTACTCCTGAAATTTTTAAGACGAAGACATGTTAAATTACAATTCCTTTGTTCTATTCTAATAGCACTTTTTTTAAGAGATATGTCCATTATACAGGAAATTTGTACAACTCAATGATAGCGTAGAATATTTATATATTTGATAGAAAAAAAATATTAAGATTTTATTATGTTAATATTGCTAGATTATATTGTGTATTATGTAAATATTCTAATCTATCAAATCAATTTTACCTAATTCGTATATATGAAAGCATAACTTGTCCAAAATCGCCCACGGCCCCACAATTACCTAAATTCGCTTGTTTCAGATCATAATTCGTCGGGGATTAGTGAATTGGGCATAACTAAGTTGAACAAGATATTCAAAATTCCATAAAAATCATAATTTTTACTCTACAAGATGATGAATTGACAACAACAATGTCGAAGCCTTAATTCCAAACAATAGGGTTGTCCACATGTACTAATAAATTAGTTTAGTGATTGCTCTCCATTCAGTTTAATATTCTAGCACCTCAACCTGTAAATCTAATTTTCATATTTTTAATCCTAGCCCCTAGGTCGTCTCTGGTCTTCCTTGTAGGTTCTTAAATACTTTAGTGATGATAGGCTATGTATTATACTACCAAGTGTTGGAGGTGTGTTCAATCACCTATTAGCTCATTCAATTCAATGGCATGCATCGTTGAGGGAAGTGATGGGAGTGCAAAGGAATTGAACTGGGGTAAAATTAGAGCTTCAAAAGAAGCACAAGGCACTATAGCAATGTGCTCGAACAACCAACAATTTTTCTTGAACAAGCACATAGTGCCAGGGGAAAAAATCAACTACCGCACAGCCTGACATTTTGTAGAACACATAATGTGTCCTTGTTGAAGATTCTTCTACTGTTTTATTGAGCTTATTAAAGTGTGTGTAAATCAATATTAGGGTTTTTTGGGGCTAATATAATGAGAGAAATACAATTTTGAATAATTAAAAGGGTCTTTCATGTATGAAAACTCCATTAAAAAAGTCATCTTTAGAGCTCTAGAAGGTAAATTCTTTTGTGAGTGGTATTTCATCAACGTATTTGTTGAATCTTTAAAAAATAATCTATTTTGGGAAGGAGGTGTCCAAGAAACCATCAAACACTTGTATTCTTGATTATTTGGTTCTTGCTTGGTTTGTTTTGTTCCTCCGTTGTTGTGCCATGTTTTTTTCTTGTTTTTGACCTTTTAATTCACCATTGTTGAATTTTAAACCTTTCCAATCACTTATCAGTTGCACATACCAAATCATTTTAATTGATTCTCATTCATCTTATCCTCAATCAATGCCAAAACCTTTTCATGTCTTCATTTCAAATTTATCAAATATTGAAGAATTAATCATCATTAGACGATACACTAAAGGGGTGTTTGGTAGCATTTTTCAACTATTTTAAGATGGAAAATGCAAATAATACATTGTTTTCTTTTGTCTTGGAAATTTTGGAGAATTTGGGTGAAAGAGTTAATAATATTTGACTTCTTTCCAAATAGTATTTGTATGCAAAGAATGGAAACACTTTTTCACCTAAATTTCTCATTCTGTCCTTATCAAACGGAATCCTACAAACAAAACACCGCCGAAATCACAATGAGCATCTAATCATTGATAGTTTGACACAATAATCACACAACGAAAGCAAAAACAAGAATTAATATCCACAATTGAACAGAAAAACATTATATAAAATAGAAAATGAATAACAGTTCACAAAATCAACCAAATAATCATAAATTCAGCTAAATTTGAGAAAGAACTGACCTCAGAGATACAGTAAGAACAGATAGCTTAGACAATTGAAGAAATAGGAGAAGAAACCTCGACTAATTTAAATAAAAAAGAAATCATGAATTGGAGTTTTTCCCCCCAAATTACAGGAGATAGAAATTGAAGAGAAGAAACGAATGAATTTGTGTACATCAGTCTGGTGATTATTAATTGTGTTTAAAACGACGAATATGAAGTCGACAAAGACAGTCAACTTTAATAATCAGTTAACACAGTGCTTAATCCTCATGCAAATTATGCCCCGTGAAATTTCATTCATCATTTCCGTGTAAGCTTCGTTACCCAAACGGTTGTTGGGCAAATTTGAAAATGCCTCATATAAATTTTACATTTTAATTTTTGATTTATTTTGATTTTAATTACTTTGTTTGTTGTCTGTTAACCGTTTTGTTTGATTACTAGATAGTGCTCGTGCGATGCATAGTTTTATTAAATTTTCTGACATAAATTACATTAATTTATATAAGGTATTACAACTATATACATTATAAAATCAAATTTAACACAAAAATATGTAAAATTATTTTATAAAAGTGCAAACGAAAAAAATTATTTTTGTCATGAAAAGTATACAACTTATACAAAAATAGTCATAACCTAAATTATATTAGAATTAAGCATTGCATTTAAGTAACCAATTATATAAATAACAAAATATCCAATACATTAAAAAATACTCATTTAATAAATAAAATATAAAAAAATTATAAATAATTGAAAAAAAATTGTATATATGATTATCTAATACATTAAATGATATGAATAATAAAGTCAAAGATAAAAAAAAGAGTAGTCATAAAACCAATGACATCATCATTGAGTTTTGGAGGGAAAATTTTTGTTGAGATTGTGACACGTAAGTAATTTTAAATAGTGATGATGTCAGCAGTGTTTTGTTTTAATAATAGTTATAGATTTTACCGGTTGAAAATATTACGGTTTTTGTAAGATTTTGAACTAGTTGGATAAGCAACTATTTAAGGAAATGTTTAGTGAAATTGAATATTGATGGTTGTTTGTTTATTAAAGCCAAAAGTCGTTGAAAACAACTTAAGAAAGCCAACTTTTCATTTTTGACGTATAAATCATTTATCAATACATGTTTATGCTTTTCACCAATCAATAAACTAAAAGTCAAACGTCAACTTAAAAACCATTTACCAAACAACCTTAATTATATCTCAATGACATGTTTCATCATCATCATCATCATCATCATACCCAGTGTTCCCGCACATAGATAATCTATGGTCAGGGTCTGGGGAAGGAGGGTCGACGGCGTCTCATACCCATAAGGAGAGGGCGGTCAGAAGAGTCCTTCGGCTCAAGAGGGGTCTTCAAAGATAGGAACCTGCAAAAAAATCCAAACTCCTGCATCTTACACCCACGTTAGCCAAGCATAGGAATCAATTAACTGCAAGCATAGTACGTGACTTGCACAACTAAAAGGATACATACAAATAACTAAGAAACGATACTCATTTACATCTAATAAACATCTCTGATTCATAGAGTCAAATATAGCAAGTTCATGGAAAGAAGGAGTTACCACTTAACATAAACATTGAATTTTATTTATAGAATTGATTAAGAGATATTGGATTTTTAAAAAGTGAAATATTAAACAGCACCTACAAGATATCAATACTTAAAAGGGTCGTAGATTTTTATATTTCATAAGTACAATATTCAAATGGGTCAAAAATTTTCGCAGTATTGGACATAGAAATAGTTCGTTGCCAACATCGAATATCCCTATGGCGACGACAGATTTCGTCACAGATTTCCTAACTTAGAGTTGTAGTTTGTTAAAGGAAACTTCGAGATTATAGTTTTTAGAACAACTAGGCAAAATCATCATCATTATCATACCCAATATCTCGCTTGAGAGCAGGGTCTGGGTGAGGAAAGTTGACGAACAACCCATACCTGTAACTCCCTTCACAACGAGTTTTAGAGGGAAAGCTGGCAAAATATTTTGAAAAAAAAGAACTTTTGGTGTCTACAATGACAAATGCCACAACTTAAGGCCTTGGACTGCTTGCTCATCTAATACCACATATCTTTGTTGATGCAAAATATCATGATAATAATAATACAAGAGTGAGCATTATATAGCTCAATATCCATGAAACTTTACATTAGAAAAGAAAGACAAATACAAATTCCAATAATGAGGAATTAAAGAGAGGAAAAGGGCTGATTAAAATGGTTAATCAACCAACAATCAATCTTTTAGTAAGACTTTTTCCTCATCAAAACTCTTATCTAAACAAGTTGGGAACTCAAAGATGTCTTTCCTAGGACTAGTAGTTTCTGATTCTTGAAAATCATCCTCATCTTGTGCATCAAAACTCTTCTCTAGACAAGTTGGGAACTCAAAGATGTTCTTTTTCCTAGGATTAGGAGTTTCATCCTCCTCATATTGTGGTAATGGTGAAGAGAAATCTAAGCAAAGTCCTTGGACTGCTTGCTCATATGATGCAGATAGATCTTCAGAAGCAAATTGATGATACTCAACTAGTTGTCTAAGGCATTGGTTATCCCTTGTTAGATTTGCATTCTCTGTGGCTAATCTTGCTTTCTCAGCTAGTAATGCCTCTAACTGAAGTCTCACCTGTTATTCAAACATACACAGTCAAAATCATTTCCTTTTCCTTTGATCAGACCAGCAACACAATTCAATTAATACAGTATCACACGGTTTTGGGGAGTCGGATGTACCATTCTTTTGTTTGTGATACCCGATAATCAGAGGTAGTTGTTGACTGACCCTTGGTTATCACTTATCAGACGTGATATATATACGAAGTGTATGTGCTTTTATGAACCAAACCAACAACAGTTTATGAAAACAAGTACCATACCATAATCATAGTCAGCAAATCCCGTTTTAAAGGTAGGGTCCAGGCAAAGTCCGGGAGTAGATAACATACAAATCATACATGTACCCTCTCGTAAGAGAGGGCAGAGGAATATGATCAATTAAACCCTACAAAGCTAGAACCCATCCAAGAAATTTATGAAAATAAGTAATTTAACTAAAAAAACTGTAAGCTCCTGTGAACTGAGACAGAGACAGCATGCCTAAAAGGAACACCTCTGCACCTAAGTAGAATTTGTGGATCATATGTACACAACCAATTAACTTTTAGCGAGTGTAAGTAATTTAATGAGCACTTTCATATACTTAGTTCAAATTTGAACCAAAGAAGCCTAAATATTTCAGGATCAAATGAACCAATTTAATGAGCACTTTCATATACTTAGTTCAAATTTGAACCAAAGAAGCCTAAATACTTAGTTAAAACCTAAACACATCAGTTAATTTAATGAACAGTTTTAAGTTTTTGTCTGATTATTACCAGATCATCATCGTCTGGTCTATCTCCTTTTCCAAACCCATCTCTAAGTCTCAGATTTTCCTCCTCAAGTAATGCACATCTCTCTTGCAGAAAACCCATATCAGATTTCACTGATTTCAGCTCTCTGGCTAATGAGGCTGATTTTGTTGCCAAAGCTACTGCTAGCTGCAAGAAAATTCATGTCACAGTCAGGCTCAAAATGGGTACTCGCTCGCTCTGTCCCATTGAATATACTACATTTGCATCTTCAATGTGAGCTTTTTCTAAGCAAATGTAACAAATTCTATGAGACCTACAAGTACAATTTAAGCAAATTAAGGAAAAATTTGGTACATTTTTAATTTTCTTTAGGTGGTTCATCTCTGCTTGATGCTTGTTCTGTTTTTGATCATCAGAAGCTGTCTTTTCACGCTTTTCTGAAGTAGTCCAACAATCTTGTGCATCAAGTTTTCTCTTCATTCCCTTTTTTTCTCCATCTGGTTGTTGATCTTCCACTGCTACATTATCATTGTTATTGCTTCCATTTCCATTGTTGAGTGTTATCTCAGTCAATAGTGATGGTTTTGCTATTTCTCTTGCTCCCTGTAAGAGAAACATCAAATTTGGTTTTATTCATTTCATACCTTTATTTCTAATTGTTACTTCTTTACTATTGATAAGAAAAAAAATTAATTATTGATCGTGCCAAAAATCTTATACACGTCATTATAAAATATGAAACAACAATTTCATAATTTTAATAACAATTAGTTGAAAAATAATTCATATATTAAAATACTTAACTAATTGAAGTGATATTTTCTTTTTTGAAATTTTAAGACCTTGGATCCTAAACGATCACATTTGAGATCTTATGTTAATAAAGTGAAGTTGCAAATAATGATTCACAACAAAAATCGAATAAAACAAATATATTTAGTATTTTTATTACGATTGTAAAATTGAATACATCCGATCCTTTAACTAAATTTAAGTGGGTAAGTATGACATTTTCCGAATAAAAGGGGTGCCTTTAATGGTTTTTATTAATTGTTATTGGTGGGAAGAAAAAAAAATGAAACTGACATGATCTTATTTTAGCTGATTTTCAGAATATGAAACTTATTAACATAACCAGCATATAATAAGAGATACAAGGTGCGTACATTTCAAAAGATATCGAAATTTAATCCCAAAATTATATAGTGCAACAATTATTAAAAGAAAAAACTCAGAAAATCTTAAATAAAAGTAATGGACGATCTAAAAATGGTACCTGAAGGGCATTTTCCAGATTGGCTGTAAGCGTAGATAATGAAGAAGCAACTGAATCAAAACCTCTGATCAAAAGCATAGAATCCTCCTTCAATTTCTTACCTCTAGAATTCAATCCTCCATAATTCTATTCCATAATCAACCAGCAATCATTAAGTGAATGAACAAACAAAAATTCGGAAAAATCGAAAAAACAAAATGCACACAACAAAAATTAAGATTACCGTCGAGGAAATCGAACATGATGGATCAGTTTTTCGAGTTTCAAGAATCGATTCAACCCTTTTATGTAAAGTGCTCCAGAAACGCTTATCTGAATCGGGACTAATCGTGTTCTGCGGAGAAGCTAAATTCGCCATTGACAAACCCTAATCCTGATAATGTTTAAGAAATTAAAGGTGCAGAGAGACAGAGAGAGAAAGGAAGATTCTAGAGAGAGAAAGATAGCTGAGGATGAAAGTTCAACAGATAGAGACTAGAGTAGATTAATGGTGGTGGGGAGATAAAATGGAGGGTGTAACGGCTAGTTTTGTCTTTGTTGGAGAAAATGAGACTGGAATTGCCCTTTTCAATGTTATGATTTTGAACACAACGGGAATAATAAATTGAAGACTTTTACTTTTCTTGTGATTATTAAATAAATTGAAAAAAAAAATATACACAAAATACTTCTATTTGGTATGGAT
This sequence comes from Amaranthus cruentus, assembly GCA_019425755.1. Taxonomy (NCBI): domain Eukaryota; kingdom Viridiplantae; phylum Streptophyta; class Magnoliopsida; order Caryophyllales; family Amaranthaceae; genus Amaranthus; species Amaranthus cruentus. Next base: position 9,735,746 of record CM033452.1, read on the forward strand.
GTCAATTATTGTGGGAGCCCTGTACATTTATTCAAACTAATTCTCAAGAAATTGCATTAAAATAATAGGTCCAAATAATAGCATAATAAGAGCATTGTTTTTTTTCCGGAAATTTCATGATATACCACTGAGTTTCTTCATAATTCACCATATACCACATCAAATGTTGTAGATCAGCATATACCATTGAGTTTTAGTCCGTTAGCACAGAATATCATTAATGACAAATTCCGTTAGTCTGCCGTTTGTGGTAATTATTAATTCACGATATACCATTATTTTTTTTTTGCGTCAAATACCATTTTTTAAAATATAGTGATAAACAAAAGAAGTGTCATCCAAACCAAGTAGTTAACAAAAGAAGTCTCATACAAACCAAGTGTCACAAAAAAAATTCCATGTCCACTGCTTTATCGAACCTGGAACCCATCCTTTTCATGCACCATTTCATGACAGCTTAATTATTAAAAAAAAGTAATGATGCTCATCCTTTTCATGCAATCCAAAATAGCTTATGAAATATTGTCCCACTCCATTCTATTGCCTTGCAATTTCAGTACAAATGTTGGCAGCATACTCTCCTGGTAACTCTTGAAAACACCTCAAACAATGTTCATTCAACCCCCTAAGAAAAACAAAACTAAGTTAGTACACAGCTTCATAATCTCAAATTAATGACAAAGAAGAAACTTACCCTCATCCTATCACTGATAAAAGTTTATGGTGAATTAATAATGGTATATGGTGAATTAATAATTACCACAAACAAAAGTGGTATTTGACGCAAAAAACAAAAAAGTAATGGTATATCACTATTTTAAAAAAATGGTACTTGACGCAAAAAAACAAAAAAGTAATGGTATATGGTGAATTAATAATTACCACAAACCTTTTAGGTTTTTTAATGTTTGATCATTCTCCCATGTTAATTCAATTTCTTAATCTGCATCGGGGAAAAAACCTTTTAGGTTTTTTAATATATGGACAGATAGGGATGATTTCTTGGCTGTTGTTCAGCGTGTTTGGGCTACTTCCATTCCGGGATATTATAGCTTTCAGATTTCTCTAAAGTTAAGGCTTCTGAAGCAGGAGCTTAAGGCTCGATATGGTAGAGATCAAATTCAATTGGAGATTGCTCGCGCTAAGGACGATCTAGTCCGTGCTCAAAGTAGGATGCATGATTGCCCTGGGCTCTTTGATCTAGCTTCGATAGAGTATGATCTTGCTCGACAGCTTAAATGGTTGCAGGCGGATTATGAAGGCTCTTTGCGTCAGAAGGCTAAGCTTCGTTGGATTAAGTTGGGTGATGACAATACTGCATTTTTCCATCGTAGTATTAATCATCATGTCAGGAGCAACCGAATTAGTTTCCTTCATTTGAATGGTGAAGACATTTTTGATGCAGACAGGATTCAGGATGCTTTTTATGATCATTTCTCGACTATTTTTATTGTTGCCCCTCCTTCTAGGACGTTAGTAAACATTAACATTGCTCGAAATGGTCCAATTTTGTCCTTCCAGCAAGGCAAGATGTTGGAGCTCTCTTTTACGGATGATGAGATTAAGAATGCTTTGTGGAGTATTCCGGATGAAAAGGCCCCTGGGTTAAATGGCTTTAACAGTAAATTTTATAAGGCTGCCTGGAGTGTTGTGGGGAAGGATGTTACTTCTGCTATTAAACAATTTTTTCATACTGGTAACATGCTTAAGAGCTGGAACACTGCCACTATAACATTGATCCCTAAGATCCAATGTCCTTCACATCCTAGGGACTTTAGACCAATTTCGTGCTGCCATGTCCTGTACAAGTGCATTTTCAAGCTTATCTGCTCTAGGCTTAGACTAGTGCTGGGTGACCTTATAGATCAGGCTCAAGGTGCCTTTGTGGTGGGTTGAAACATCTTACATAATATTCTGTTGTGCCAAGACCTAGTCAAGCATTATACTAGGAAAAATTGCTCCCCTAGCTGTCTTATGAAAATTGATCTCTGTAAGGCGTACGATACGATGAGCTGGGAGTTTGTTAAGGAGATGTTGGTTGTGTTGAACTTCCCGCCTACTTTCATCAAGATTGTGATGAGATGTATTTCCTCGACGAGTTATGTTCTCTTGATTAATGGTACCCCTACTCCAATCTTCAATGCCAAGTGAGGTCTTCGCCAAGGAGATCCTCTGTCGCCTCTACTCTTCGTGATTGGCATGGAATATATGTCCAGGATCTTGAAGACTGCTGAAGGTACCTTTGATTTTCATCCGCGCTGTAGATCCATTAAGCTTTCGCATCTTTGCTTCGCCGATGATTTGATGTTTTTTTGTAAAGGAAATATTTCGTCTGTTCGAGCTTTATGTAATTGTATTCTTCTGTTCTCCCATTCTTCTGGCCTACAAGCTAACTCTGATAAATCGGCCATCTACAATATTGGTGTTCCTGATGAGGTACGGGATGAGATTAGGGCTATCTCCCATTTCGCTTGTGGTTCGTTTCCTTTTAAGTATCTTGGGGTCCCTCTTTCGTCCAAGCGGCTCAGTATGGCTGATTGTGAACAAATAGCTGATAAGATGACTTGGAGGATTAGAGCTTGGTGTGCGAAGAACCTTTCTTATGCTGCTCGTCTCTAGTTAGTTAACTCAGTTATAATGGGAATCTCCACGTATTGGTGTCAAATGTTTATTCTTCCTAGTCGGGTCATTAAAACTGTTAATTCTATTTGCAGATCCTTCTTATGGTTTGGTGTTCATGATTCCCAAAAACCTGGAAATGTTAGTTGGGGTTCTGTATGTAAACCAAAAAAAGCGGGTGGCTTCGGTGTTCGTAATTTGCATGTTTGGAATATTGCGGTCGTAGGGAAGATAGCTTGGCATGTCTCTCACCTCAAGGAATCCTTATGGATAAAGTGGGTGCATGGTGTCTATACGAAGAGGGGTCGTTGGGAGATCTTTAATGCTCCGGTTACCGCTAGCTGGACATTGAAGAAAATTTGTAGCGTTAAAGATCGTCTTTTGCCTTGGATTGGTATGGATAAGTATTCAATTAAAGACGCCTACCTGGATCAGTTAGACTATGTTATGAGAGTTAGATGGACTAATGTCATTTGGAATAGGCTCTCTATTCCAAAAACTCGATTTATTTGTTGGATGGCTGCACTTCAGAAGCTTAAGACCAAGGACAAATTAAGACTTATTGGAGTGGTTGCTGATGATCTATGCCCTCTCTGTGGAACGCATTCTGAGTCCAATTCCCATTTGATCTTTGAGTGTGCCTTTAGTCGGCGTTGTGTGCATGAGATTCGGGGTTGGTGTGGTCTTAAATTTAGCCATATTACTTGTATGGATTTCTGAAAACTCAAAGGAAATACCATTCGCCGGAATACTTTGTGTGCTATTTATACTTCTACGGTATATCATATTTGGCGTTTGAGAAATGATGCAGTCTGGAATGGTTTTGTAAGATCACCGTCTTGTATTAGTGTTCTTGTGCGAGATGATGTGCGTCATCGATTTCGTGGGCTGCACTGACGCTTCCATAGATCGTTGGCTTTCTTAGTTTTTTATTGGATGGTTGTAGTAAGACTGCATGTTACTGTGTTTTTGGTTGTTTATGGGTATGCTGATCAGGGATGCTACTGTGTTACTTAACCAACTGCTACTTTTGATAGATCTCTGTGGTTCTTCGAAATGACTGCTGTTGGTGCTCCTTGATGTTACTTGTTGCTGGCTTTGTTGGCTGCTCGTGTTCCCCACCTAATGCTGCTCCTTTCTATGTGCTACTGCTTTTTTTATTGAGGCCTTTGAATGGTCTACTGTTGGTTGCTATTATCCTGCCAAACTGCTACTATCCTACTGATCTGTTCTCAGTCTAGGCTTGATGCTGTATTATTGCTGGTGCTTATGGGCAGTTCTGTAGGATTGTTGGTGTCTATTGTGGCTACTGTCATGAGATGCTGAAGGGTGCTGGAATGTTGTTGATGTGCTATAAGTACTGGTCATAATTTTTTAAATGAGATTGATGTTCTATGTTGTTCTTCATGTTGGGGCTGCTGGTTTCCAGTCCACTATTTTGCTGTCCTATATGTGCTGATGTCTATTTTTAAATGGGTTGCTTCTGGTGAATCTGGTTGTACTGATGCTGCTGTCCTTCTACGCTGGAGTGATTCGAGGGTACTATTGTTATGGGCTGCTGCTGTATATGATCTCACCATCTGCTGAGGAGCTCCTCATTCCACATTGATGCTATTTTTTTAATGAGGAATGCTGTTGTGGTGTATGTTAGCTTGATGTGTGCTAGTGATTCATGCTTTATCTGTTGTGTGTTTGCTGAATTCAAGCTGCTGTTCTGTATGGATTGAGAGCTGATGCTGTTTGCTGATGTTGTGCTGCTGTGTTGAGTTTCCTCCCTTTGTTGCTGCTGCTGGTCTCTCCTGGTTCTACTTGGCTGTCTTGAGCACCTCAAGATGTTGACTTGGAGGCTGGTTTGTGATATCATATGGTGCTGTTATGGTTCCTCCCTTTATCTGCTGATACTGTGCATGCTGCTGTGTTCGGGGCTTTATTGCTCCTCATTCTGCTCAGGATGTTGATATTGTTGATGCTCTACTTTGGTGCATTTGCCGATGCTATGTTGAAGCTGGAGTGTGTGACTGTGGACTTAATATGGTGCTACTAGTTGCACATTGCTAGTTTCTGTTTTGAGCAATTTTGTAGCTTTATAATCCTCTTGTATAGTTTTGGATTGTTGCTGATTTTTTAGTCAGCCGGTTCTTAGGCCTCGTTTTTCTCGTATGCACATGAAGAGTGGGGCGGGGAAAACCTTCATAGAAGGTGTGCCTCGTATCCACACTGATGCAAATAAGAAAAACTGAGTTCTCATTGCCTTGATGTTTTTTTGGTTTTTTCTGGTGAATGAAAAAAAAATTATTTGCCAAAAAAAATAATTACCACAAACTGGAGACTAACGGAATTTGTCATTAATGGTATGTTGTGCTAACAGACTAAAATTCAATGGTATATAGTGATCTACAACATTTGATGTGGTATATGGTGAATTATGAAGAAACTCAATGGTATATCATGAAATTTCCTTTTTTTTATATAGTATAATAGCATAGTTATTATTCAATCAAGAGACATAAATTATATTACAATTTTTTAAACTTTGAGCCTCTTTTATAAAAATTTTATAAATAAATTTCAAATGAGGTAATTTTGAGCTTCATTTAAAATTGTGAAAAGGGATAGGTGGTTGTTATTAACACCAACCCATCAATAAAGGAGTAACAATTAGATATAGGTGGTGTTTTTTCATATGTAGATGATTTACGTACTTAGACACTTTAAATAGTTTAAGTAAGCATTTAACCTAGTAATAGTAGGTATCATTGTTATTAAAATTGCGATATTGATGTATGATCCTATGATTCTACATTCTAGAAACAAATAAGCGATTTGAATCGTATATAGAATCTTACAAATTCTAATTGGAACAAAATTTGGATAGGTAGGATCGTCATTAAAAAATTTCATAATTATTATATGATCCAACCATACAATCTAATAAAGTTATTCTTAATTATTACTTCCTTTGTTCCGTTTTAGTTGTATCATTGGGTTTGGCACAATATTTAAGGGCTGTCAAATCAGTATGGTAAAAGTAAGGATGATGTATGATTGATGGTGATATGTGGGGTAGAAATAAAAAAAAACTTATTATAAGTAGATAGTGGTTGTGACTTGTGGGTATATTAAATAATGTTGAGTCAAGCCCGAAATCTCATTGTGATGGAGGTGAGTTTGATCACCTAGTGGCCTACGCTTTAGCTTGCACACTCGAGAGTGGTGCGGAGCGTAGTGCGGAGTGTGCTACGAGTCATGGAATGATCCACTTTGGATCGTTTGACCATGGGATAATGATTGATGATGACGATTTGATGAAGTATGGAAAGGAATGCACAGCAGCAAGTCTTGAGAAGAGCTCGACCAAGTCGAGCCATTGAGGAAGAGGTCGAGCAGCAGCTCGAGCAGTGCAGCAGAAGCAAGACAGTAGCCCCTGTGAAGCCGCTCGACCCACTCGAGCAAGGGAGCTCGACCCGAGCGGGGAGCAGCCACGATTCATGCGTGTTTCTGTTTCTTTTGTGCGGTATATGGGCTTTTGTCCCATATGCCCTTATGTCTTCTAATATGTACTTAGGACTATATAAGGAGTCTAAAACCCTTATTAGAAGTAGTGTGAGGCATAGATAAGATTGAGAGCTAGGGTTTTACACCAAAAAGAGTTCTTCTTGCTTATTTATGTATTTTGAGAGAGTTTGAAGGAAAGCTTCAAACTTTGGCTTTAAGGAGTGTTCTTAGAGCTTAGAGTTGAGTCATTAATGTATTGTGGTTTATGTTAATGATAAGAAACTTGATTTGAGGGGGAGGTATCCTAAGATACCTCATACATCTTGTGTTTTGGGTTGTTCATTGTTGTGCTCTGTTTTTGGTGCATTGTTCTTTGCATTTCTTTTGCTCTTGTTTCTTCACTAAAGTCTTAGCCCATTCACAACAAATAATTAATGGGATGATGTATGATTGATGGTGATATGTGGGGTAGGAATAAAGTGAGGATAAAATAAGTAGATTATTTTTGCCAAAAATAGTAATATTGCAAGTAATATGAAACTTCCAAAAATGGTAAGTGTTGCAAGTAAAATGGAACGGAAGAAGTATAAACTTTTAATATTCAACAAATTTCAGTAATCTCTTTCGCACACACATATGTGATAAATATTTCATAATCATAACTTTTAAAGAATAAATTTTGGTCTAATATACCTGAGTTTTAAACCAACAGTTGAAAGTTTTTCTTAAAAAAGTAATTTATTTTTTCATTCATTTATGTGAATAATCTTACTTATTGATTGTTTCCTAATAACATCATTTTTAATATGTATTTGCTCCCAGCTTACTATGTCGGTGAGCGGAGGGGTGGGGTTGTGGTGGTTCAAGTGGTGGGGTTATGATGGTTTACGTCACTAGGTATGTTGGGAATAAAAAATACAAAATATTGGATTATCAGAAAATAATCCAAAGGTGGAATTATTAGCAGAGGATGAGTGAAAGGTTAGATTATTTTCGATTTTACCGATTCGATCTTACCACTATTAACGATTTCAAATAAAATTCCAATACTGACAACTTCGATAGGCATTTGAAAAGGACAACTAATTGTAGTAGGCATTTAAAGTAGTTTTAGTTGGTGTGTTTCATGATAAAGTAGGTATTTAAATAAGTTGTATTAGACATTTGAAATAGTTATAGTAGGTATTTTTTCATATTAAAGTACTAGATAAACCCCGTGCAATGCAGGGTTTTTTTATTTTATTGTTTTACATTATTTTAAAAATACAAAGAAAATAATTTGTAAATTATTGGTTATTTTTCAATCAATGAATTATATAATAGCTAATATTTAATTTAGTTTTGACTTTAAAAATATTTTTTTATAAGTTATGTATGATGTTAAATAATGCTATTTTTAATATTGTTTAAATTTTATTGATCACTATATAAGATTGTAAGTGACAAATTTTTATTTTTTGTTTCCAAAATGAAAGTTAGCAAATTATTATTTCAAAGAACAAATTTTTTGGTTTCTAAAATCAAAGCTATCAAATTATTATTGTGTATTGAACAATTAAAAGTTACACACATCTCATTCAAACAATTTAATGAAAACAAATATAATGATAATTCACATATTTCTCATACACTTTTATTAGCATATATGATTGTTCAAAAACAAAATTTATTAGCAAATAATGACATCACTATTGATAAATGGAGGGAAAAATCTTTTGAGAAGTTGACACCTCATCACTTTTTGAGTTTGTTTATGTCATCCGTATTTTGCTTTAGTATAATGTATAGATGTATTGTTACCTAATAAAGTGGACGTTTTGAATAGTAGAGGTAGGCATTTTGAATTAGCTATAAGAAGTATTTTTCCACACTGAAGTAGGCATTTTTGATAGTTTTAGTATGTATTTTAGTATATAAAAATAAATGTATTTTTCCACACTGAAGTAGTATTTATGCATACCAGAGTATGTATTTTTGCATACTAAAGTAGGTGTTTTGTCATATAAAAGTAGGCATTTTAAACAGTTGAAGTAGATGTCTAAAATGGTTATAGTATGTGTTTTTGCTCTATAGAAATAGATGTTTTCGCATACTAAAAAAGGTGTTTTCACATACTAAATTAGGCATTTTAAATAGTTTAAGTAGACGTTTTAACTAGTCATAGTACTTCCTTTATTTTTATTTGTTCTTCTTATTCACTTTTTGCGTAAATCTCAATGCAAATTTAAAATTTAAATAATTTTAATTGTGTGTTTTTGAAAATTCTAAAATGTTGATACTTAAAAAATATATATTGAGACGAATCTATCAAGATCCCACATGTATACATTTTTTCATATAGATTCACGAGAAATCATAGTTAAAGTTTGACACTAAAATTGGTAAATTTTATTTGACAAGAATATATGAAAATGGAGGAAGTAATTATTTTACTTACTGTAGTAGGTTATTTTGCATGTCGTAGTAGGTATTTTACAATATTATAAATAGGCATTTTTTTATAATAGAATGTTTAATATATTTATGGGAAATTCTACGTGGTAAGCACCAGGTATAGAGAAATATCAGTAGTACCTAATCTTATTTTTTTTCTACATGGTAAGCACCAACTGTTTCAAAACTAACTGTCGTAACTATATAACTCAAAAAACGTTTGAATGGCCGTTAACATATGAAATTACAATATTGCCCTTGTTTAATTCTTTATCATCATCTTCATAGTCTTTATCTTCTCTAGGGATGGCAATGGGTCGGACTCGGCTCGGATTATACATACTCCGACTTTGCTCCGTATAAGAGTCGGACTTTTTTTTTCACTCCACCTCCACTCGGAGTCAAATTATGCATACTCCAAGTTTGCCCCGACTCGGACTCTCGGACCTCCAATAGATTATGATTAATATCAAACAGTATTGTTGTGATATTATACTAATGATTTAAAAGCATACAAAATTAACATCATATATTTTTCAAATACAATTTAACAAAAAAATATATACTTTGAATTCAAGTTTAACAAGAGAAATAATTCTACAATTACAATTTAATAAAATTTTCTCGCATTTTGATTTGACGTATTTTATTTCTCTTGATCTGATTTGTCGTATTCTGATTGATTAATCTAAATAAAAATACAAAGTAGTTTTTCAAAATTAAAAAATTACAATTAGTATGAGAGAGAGCTTGAATTAGTCAAATTTAGAGCTTTAAAGGAAACAAAATATTGGTGTAAAAGTCAAATTTAAAGTCGGATTTCCTTCAGGGTCGGAGTCGGGTCGGAGTGTCGAATTTTTAATAGGTCGAACTCCGGTCTGTCTCTAACTCGGACTCGGATCATAAAGTCGGAGTCGGAGTCGGATAACTTTGTCCTCGGACTCGAATCGGATTATTTTCCTCGGATCAAGTCGAACTAGGGTTTGATTCGGACTGAATTAACCATCCCTAATCTTCTTCAGTCCAAGCTAAGCATACCTGGATTCATTAAGAAAAAGAATTGTAATTTCTATTTAAACCCTAAAAATTAGGAATAAATTTTGATTTTTGTTCTAAATCCAAACTTCTACTAATATCTATTTAAATTTTAAACAACCTTAGATTTTACCACTATGATTGATTATCTCCACAAAATGAGCGAAACTGTTTATTTACCTCAAATTCCTGTGTTCACTTGGACTTTGATTGAGCAATTAGTCACTGTTAGAGCAAGCTCCAAATCGCCCTTGAGTGGAAGGTTTTCGGGGTGCCGTGATGAGGGTGCGATGAAGAATATGAGTATGGCGCAAGGGATGGAATGCCTTGATCATGGAAAGGCTCGAGGTGATGAAGATCACCTGAGCAAGGAAGCAGGAGCTACTGTCGAAGACTGCTCGACTGGTCGAGCGCCTAAGGCTCGGTCGAGCGAACAATCTGCAGCAAGGCAGTAAGGTCTGGAGCATGGCTCGACAGGTCGAGCAATTGAGCTCGGGTCGAGCGGCAGTCAGCGAAGAAACAGAATGCGTTTTCTTTTTTTTGCGAGTCCCATTTGGTCCTAGGTCATTCTAATTAGTTGTAGGGATATATAAGGGTCCTTAAAACTTCATTAGAGTGTGTGGAGAGACTACACAAGAGAGAAAGCTAGGGTTTGAGAACCAAAAGAGTCTTCTTCTTCTTTGTGTTAGTTTAGGGGTGATATCCATTGTTAAATGGATTCACTAACTTGAAAGGTTGTTCTCAAGTGTGTAAGTTGAGTCATTAGTGTAATGTTGATTATATTAATGATAAGATACTTTGATTGAGGGGAGGTATCGTTTCATACCTCATAAACACATTGTTTATTGTTGTTTGCTGCATCTCTTGTTTATACTCTGTTTTTCTTTCTCAACTTCTTCCATAGTTCTACCAAAGAGGGTCTTAGACCTTCTCTTTCAATTGGTATCAGAGCTTGGTGTTATTCCTTGGGGTATTGAGTGAGGGAAGGCTTGGAGATAGGTAGAAGAGAGATGGTGGAAGTTGAGAAGTATTTGGATGGTTTGTTAAAGCCATTAGGGTTTGTTGAAACTTTGGGTGAGAAAAAATCAGTGGGTAATCAAGAGATGGAGAGATTGTTAATGGAGTTCTCAAGAGAGAAGGAGAGCTTATTAACAATGGTGGTAAAGCAAAGGCTAATGATTGAGTCTTTGTTGTTGAGAGTTGAAAAACTTGAGGGAGCTACTAGGTGTAGTAGCATTGTTGTTGAAGTACCATCCATGGGGGTTGGTACGAAGGTTGATGATACTTCATCTTTGGGAGATGGAAAGGTCATCAAGACAAATCCATCAAAGAAGAGGGAAATCGGTGTCAAGAAGGCAAGGATTGAGTATGGGGATAGTGTGCTTTCATTGCCACAAGAGAGGCCATATTCAATATACTTGCAACAAGTTGAAGAAAGACCTTAGAAGCTTGACGCTTTTGAGGGAGATGAAGATACCAACAATGGAGGTTGGCGATTGTGAGAAGCTCAAAGGGAAGAAGAGGGATCTTCCACTTGAGAAGGTGAAGAAGGCAACAACTTTGGTGAAAGGGGTTGCTGTAACAGCCCGAGTCTTAATCACCTCTAATAAAATACTTTTTCAGACATAACGGAAGACTTTTAACAAATTACTCGGGTTATTTTATCCTCAAACCAAAGGTTTAACCAAATAATTCAAATGTTTGAATTAAAAAAAAAACATGAATAAATTAAACAACTTTATTAAGATTCACATAATAGCCATTTTATAAATATCTTTTAAAAAAAATAAAGTACTTAAACACAAATATGTAATTCATCTCGAGAGAGAAGCTTCGAACTTGCTTCGCTGCGCTACTCTGATATCCAACTAACACCTGCAATACTCATAAATGCACTATCCCTTAAGGGACAGTTATTTAGAGTGACAACAAAAACTGTGTAGTATCAGCAACCACGACTGAGTAGTACACCAAACAATAAAACCTTTATAGCACCCAAAAAGGACTCCACATAGCACTTAAAACTTCACATAAATAAGAACAGGCGGTGGGAATCGGGTCAGCTATTAAGTCAAGTATAGAAACTTGCCTGCAATTATACAAGTATAGAAATATGTGCACTGCAATAAGTGATATGCAAAAATAAGTGCATCACAATAAATAACATGCAAGGTATTTTATGTAGTGTAGGAAATTCATTATTATGTTAAATTTATATATTAAACTTCTGGTCCTTCTGCTTGAGTACCAGAGCGTGATTTACTAACACTTCTGCTTGAGCGTTAGGGCGTGGAATCCAATATTTATTACACGAATGCAACACATATGATCTTTGTTTGATATATGTAAGGGTCTGTTAGGGTGAGGTAAACCAAAACCCCTAACTTAGTGGGAGTCGTCACTCCTCCAATACAATGTTGCTCGAGCCACAGGTCAGGTTAAATAACCTTACTGTGTTTGCCGTATTTTACGTGCCAGAAAACACGTCCCACGTTTTTTACATGTCGGAAGCATGGTTCGGCATTTCCTTACTATCAAGCCCTTTTATTATCATGTTACTGTTTTCAGATAAATGCAACAATACAATAGCGCATACAATATAAACAAAATTATAACAATTTACATCGAATCAATATTCACACACAATCAAACTAACATAAACCTTAATCTAAATTCTATAAAGAACACAACAATCCCAATAAATAATTGCAGCTAAAATGGATAATTAAACTCAATTAAATACTTAAATAGTTTTGCTTGAATAACTTTAATCAAACATTGCAATCAAAATCACAACATTATGATATAAGTTGATCAAAGCTCCATTAGGAGCTTATATCAAATTATACCACACCTTTTAGATACTTTAAAGAGGATCATTGATAAGAGTTCTACCTCAAATAGCAACTCCAAGAAAAACTTTGAGAAGAAAAACCACATGTATGTACTTGGAAATGACCATGGATGAGTTCCTCTTCAATTTGGTTTACTCGCGACCCAAACAAACTCAAACTTCCACTTTATTTTACTCAATAAACTCAATAAAAAGCTTAGATAATCCCAAAACCAAGATTAAAAGATTAGCCAATTAATCCAAAGCTTTTGATCCCAATTTACAAATCCCTTATGATTGCAGGACACCTCGATACGAAAATGGGCATAACTCTCTCGTACGAACTTATTTTGGGACGATTTAAGTGCCCAAGCGACCAAGCTCTACAAATCTCATGCAGACACCAGAACTCAGAAATGACCAAAAGTACCTCGAAAATGCAGAATTACAGAGGGAACAGAAACTAGTTAAATAATTGAACTTTGTTATTTTAGCTTGAGCTTTGCTAGTAACTAAATCAAACAACTAATTGATATGAAAATTCACAAAATTGTGAAGAACTAAAATCATTCAAATACCATCAAGATTTTACCCAACCAAAACAATCTTCAATTAACTAATTTAATACATGAACTCAATTCCCAAATTGAACTTGATACTAGAATCAACTACCCAAATAAATCATAACACTAAATTGATTCTCAAAATCAAATTACCCAAATAATTCACAAAATCTAATTTTGCTATTTAATTGAGTTTACCCAATATTACTTTTAATAATACCAAACTAAAATGAAGGAACTAAAATACCAACCTAATACTAAGAGTGTTCGAATCAGAGACATAGATGTAGGGGATTGATTTCTTGATTTATTAGCTTAGATGAGAATGGTGATCTTGTACCACTAATTTCTTAATTTTCAAGTGAATCTTTGAGCAAGATGAATGCTCCTTTACTGGTGATAGAAAGAGAAAAGCAAATTAAAGGACAAGAGTAAGCATAATTCTAATGATTTATGAATTGTGAATGATGGCTAATACTACTGATTTCTTACTTCCTTATTAAGATAAATAAAATGGCAAGTGTACAGGACAAATATTACACCACTCAAGAGTCAACAAAAAATGGATCGACACATATACCATGCGTGTCATGCAATTCGAGCTCCCTTATCACACATGTCTACTATTTTTAATAATATACCGCATTAAAACCGTAATCGTATATTTTATCCTACATTATGGAATACGTTTGATTGAAATAAATATCTTAGGTAAAATAGAATACTCCTACTACTTATATTTCAGTAAAATATTACTTTAAAAAAAATAAATTCGGTTTAATTTAACGACAAAACATTTTATCGTATTAAAAGTAATATACTCGAATTAACTTAACTCGGAATCCCAATTAACTTAATTATTACTATAATTAAGTTGTATTAAAGTAGTGGGTGTTACGTTCTCCCCAACTTAAAATGATTTCGTCCCCGAAATTATAATACACATCATAAATAACTTTAGACATTTTTCGACTTAATCAGTACTATAATTAAGTTGTATCGTAATAGTGTCTGTTACAGTTGCAAAGAAGAAAGAGCTCCCAAACATTGATGAGGGTCTTGTGAAGAAGACCAAGGGTGATGTTGAGGATGGTCATGTGCTATTGTCCAAGTGTAATGATGATGGTGATTAGGTATTTGACTCCGTACATCCATATCATATTTGTAGGGATAAAAGCTTGTTTACAAAGGTGATGGCTTGTGAGCATGAGAGAGTGACCTTACCTAGTGGTGAGGAAGTTGTGATTGAGGCCATTGGTGAGGTGCATTTGAGAATGCACAATGGCATTATGAGGAAGGTTAGGGGGTGTAAGGTACATTCCTAGGATGATGAAGAATCTACACTCATGGAGGAGATTAGAGAAGATTGGGTACACCATGAAGACTCAAAGTGATGGAGTCTTGAAGGTGGTAAAGGGGTGCTTGGTGCACTTGATGGGTGTGATGGGCAACCATGGGCATGTGTTGCTTAGGAGTGGAGGTTTGCATCATGTTGAGAGGGGTGCAAGACCTAAGTCACTAAGGAGAGTTACATTTGATGATGGTGCCCACAATGATAGGTGGTGCACAAAGAAGGTTGATGATGAGTTTGGTCTTGAGGGGGAGCCAAGACCCAAATCCTATGTTGATGTGCTGATAGGGACACCAATGAAGGTGTCACTTGATGATGATGGGAGATTTCGGCTTGAGGGAGAGATTGTTAGAGCAAGCTCCAAATCGCCCTTGAGTGGAGGGTCTTCGGGGTGCCGTGATGAGGGTGCGATGAAGAACATGAGTATGGCGCAAGGGATGGAATGTCTTGATCATGGAAAGGCTCGAGGTGATGAAGATAACCTGAGCAAGGAAGCAGGAGCTACTGTCGAAGACTGCTCGACTGGTCGAGCGCCTAAGGCTCAATCGAGCGAACAATATGCAGCAAGGCAGTAAGGTCTGGAGCATGGCTCGACAGGTCGAGCAATTGAGCTCGGGTCGAGCGGTCGTCAGCGAAGAAACAGAATTTTTGTGAAATCATAATTAATGTAATAAATCTTTTAATATCACATAATCACATTTAAACCTGTGAAAATGTTTCATTTGGCAAAACTCTATGAAATTGACACGTGAAAATTTTTAGTTCATTTAGAGTATTGTGTGATATGATAGTAGGTGTCTTTACATATAAAAGTAGATGTTTTGATTACTTTCATACATGCAAATGATATTGTTGTCTTCATCAACATTTCTATTTGCATCATCAAGTTTTCAATGGACGAACACATTTAAATCAACAGAATGACAGAAAAAATTGAAATAGAATACGAAATGAACTAACCTGCGATTTTATGTGTTCTGTTGTTGAATTGATGTTGAGCTATAAAATTATCAAATTCAAGCATTTAATATTTCATTATAATCCTCCTTGATGTTTTGATTTGTTTTTTCGTGTTAATATTTTGTTTATTTGTAAATTCAAGCTTTAGTAGATAGAACCAAGATACTTTTCATCGAGAGCGAACTTTAGTAAGCAGTTTTTGCATTAAACTAAGTCATTTGTGAGCCACTTGTGAAAGTCGTCTCTAAGAAAAATAATCTCTTTTAAAACCTGCTAAAACCCTAAGGGTTGAATATATCATTATCTAAAAAGTATCTCTTAGTATAATCAAATCTATTACTCCTTAATTTTTGAGCCACTTGTGAGAGTATCTCTTAGGAAAACGGTCTCTTTCAAAACCTGTTGAAACCACAAGGGTTGAATATATCATTTATTCAACACAAATTCTTGTGAGAGACGGTCTTTATGAAAGACCATCTCTAATTGAATTGGCTCATAAAGAAAAATATAGAGTAAAAGTAAATATTAAGCTTAATAGGCTGGGCCTGAAAGACGTCTTTCAGAAAGACGGTCTCTCAGGAGACTATCTGTTCATCTAAAGAGTAAAGTATAATCAAATCTATTACTCTTTAAGTGAAAAAATAATTTTAGAAATGGTTTCTTAAAATTATTTCTCCTTTTCTTTTATTTTTATCTCCCTTCGACGAGATGGTTTCATTGATATATTTGATGAATTTCTCAGCATTCAACTGAGATATGATTGATAAACTCATTGTCTAATGGACTATGTGCAACTTGCAACCTAAAACCCCATATTTCTGAATTTCCTCCGCTCCTAAAGATCTTCAACTTATGGAACAAATATTGTTGTACAACAATTACATTCTACATCAATTTTGATCGATACAAATCGATGTGGGTTCCTTCAAACTAAGGGTGCAAATACTTACAGGATGCACCCTTCTTGCAATATCCGCTTTCATAAAATTTACATACACGCTGCCCTCTAGGAGGAGGCCTTGAAGACCCTCCACCCCCTCCACCAAAGGAAGATTGTCTGTTCCATGAAGTCGGCCTACTCTTACTAAAACCTGAATCTACGCCATGGTGATGATGATTCCTATCCTTAGAACCGGAATGTCTCCCCACATTATGACTATATCTTGGTGATATCTGACTTGATACTCTGGTGCCTTGGCTACCCACTGAAGCGGTCCAATGTGGATTCACACTTAAGGCAGCAGCCATCCCTGGACCAGTGTTCCAATGCAAGTTAGGAGTTCCCAAAATTGAACCTGTTGCAGAAAATTTACCGCCTGGATGCCCTGCTGGTTCCAAATTAGTGCTTGAGTTTTCAGAGCTCTGTTTCCATGATTCAGCAGTTGCTACATTCACACGTGCAGTCTGCGGAGAAGGTTGAAGATGACAACCTACTTTCTTATGATGCATTGGAAGAGTAGCAGGATCCAACTCTCCCTCCTCACGAGGGCTTGATGGGCGGTCTCGGCTCAAGGTGGAAGGCGGTTGTGGTTGTGATCGAGGTGGAGGTGGATGTGGAGGTGAAGGCAGCTTTTCTTCAGGAGGTGGTGGTGGTGGTGGCGGTGATGGTAATGATGCTGGAGGTTGTGGCGGTGTCGGTGGTACCGATGTTGGAGGGGATGACAACGGTATTAATGCAGGAGGCTGAGGCGGTGGTATTGATGGAAGTTGTACTGTGGTTAATGATGCTGGCGGAGAAGGTTGTGGCAAAGATGCTGCTATGGTTGGCAGCGGTAATGTTGCCGATGAGGGTAGTTGTTGAGATGGTAATGACATTGATGGCTGTGATGGTGGTGGTAATGGTGGTAGCACAACTGACATCGATGATTGAGAAACAAAATTCTGGAGAGGCATCGACACAATGGCTGGCTTAACTTCTTCCATTCTAGGCTTTCCAATAGAAAGATTGCAGGAGGTGTTTGGAAGATCATGAATGACAGTGAAAGACCCATGTGATTGATCTGTGATGTTAGGCTGGAGATGAAAATGCATATCAGCGGTGGAACTCAAAGCGTCATTCTTTCCAGGATCGAGATGAGGGCTCAAACCACCAAGAGGGCTAAAACAATCATCTCCAGGAGAGTCAATTGAGCCATCTCCACAATTCATTCTAGAAGTTGGGGATGACATGCCTCTTAGAGACTCCATTGCCTCAACTTCTGATAACAGATCTGAAACAGATTCATCGCCTAACGTGCTAAGCTCGATGGGCTGCCAGCTTGAAGTATCAAAAAGATTCATCGTTAACTGACAACTATGAGAAGCAGGGTTGGCATGGTCACTGGAAGCTTCAGTCAGCTTGACTGATGGACCAGAATTGAATTCAACAGTCTTTGTTGTGGAATATGCACCCCATTCACTGGCAACATCTGGAAGATGAACTTCCCGACCTAGACTGGAAGCAGTGCTCCAAGAAATACACGAATCTTGCCCAGATACATTCAATAAGACAGAATTTTTATCCCCCAGTAAATGACCTGTCGAAGCTTCGCCTATCTTCAGTGAGGTGGTAGGAAGATCAGAAAACTCTATTCCTCCAGACAAAGAACTCCATCCAGTTCCAGAATGCTGAGCTATATTTGCACCAACGCAAGCCTTAATATCAACAGCAGGAGTCTCTATTCTGTCAGTCTCCAACTTTGTCACAGTACTATGTAGATCAGAAAATACAATCCCACCAGATATAGTACTCCAGCTGGTTCCAGAACTGTGCTCAGGGACATTAGAAGTATTATAATGTTTATCTTCAACAGAAAGCATTTTTCTGCTCTCCATATTTAAATTATTACCAGGAAAAATAGACAAATCAGTTCCAACAGATATAGAACTCCAAATTGCTTCCGAAACTTGTCCTGAAACATCAGAAGAAACAGAATGCCTAATCTCTGAAGCATACGGCTTTAAGCCATCATTCTCCATTTTTATAGCAGCATTGGCCATAATAGAGGCATCAATTCCAACAGACACTGCATTGCCTGTACCTGATTCTTGCTGATAGCACGATGAGACACCCAAATGTTTATTTTCTCTATCATGATCATTCGTGTCCTTGATTTCAATCTTTGGCATAAAACTCACAGGATCAGAAAATTGGGTTGCACTAGATCCTCTTCCACAGTCTGTATCTAAGTCTTTAGACACTAAAGAAGCAACTTTATTACTATTCTTTGAAGTGAGACTCTTCAAATCCTCAGGATCAGATTGCGGTGTTCGATTTGAAAGATCTGAAGCCTTGGCTCCATTAGAAATCAAGCCCCAGCCATTTTCAGAGTCCTCTTGGACAGCATTTGGACTGGAAGGTTGACTTTTCACTACCTGACTTTCCAAATCTACATTATCAGACTTTGATGAGGAAGTAGATGGATAAGAAGACTCAAAATTAGTAATGTGCATTGTTTCAGAAGACCCCGTCGGAGTAGCAATTGAACTAGGTTCTTCGGTATCAAACAAACTCTCTATAAGTCGTGCTTTCATGTCAAGCCCAGATTGACCAATACCCCTTTGATTTTCAGACAATAAAAGACTATTGCAAGTTCTCATTGGCAAATAAATAGCATCTGAAGTAACAGTCAAGTTTTTATTGCAGCCTTCTTCGTTTGATTTGTCACCCACAGAAGGGGCTTCAGTGTTACTACTTAATTCCTCATTAGAATTAGCTTTTCTTTCAACAGATGCAACCCCACCATCAAATTGCGGCAAACTAGGAAGCTGTTCAACATAAGACTCGGGCTCCCTAGATTGCTGCTTCCTCAATGCATCAGTTAAAAGTATGGACTGATCTGGAGTTTCAGAAATCTTCCATACTCTTAAATCTGTTGGGAAAAAACCACTTGAATCCCATTTACGTAGCTGCAACATGCAGAATGGTCCCTGAACCTTGCCTGACGGATCCCGGTAATGCCACATCTTCTCGAGTTCAGAAATATCAGAAACCAGAAGCACCCGCGAAGAAATAGCGGAAGAATCCGAAGCAGTTTGAGAAATACATTCGATTGTCGCAACACCATGATCCCTGGAAACAACACCCAAATCCGCCCGCTTGTTGAATTCTTCCAGGACCTTTAAAGCATCAACATTTTCAGTTTTGTGAGAGGGCTCAAAGGGTCTTGTGGTACTTTTAACTTTCCCAACATGAAATTTTGCTGATAGCTTTCTGTTGCACTCCCCATTCGCCAAAATCCTTTCTTCTATTGACGAGTCCCCTGCTCTCACAGGAGAAATCAACTCCATATCTTTTGCATTGGAAGTTGAGTATTTTGGCATCACAGACACATCTAATAACATTTCACACCATCAGAAACAAAAAACATACAATCAGGATTATTAGTTTAACATATACATTTTAAGTGAAGAATACCTTGTTTCTTTTTGTCTGGCTCGCCAGAATCATCATCAGACCCATAACTAGGATCCATTCTCGGATCAGCATGCACATCTGGAATGTTTTGTATCCTACGTATACGTTCTTCAGATGTCTTCAGCAGTTCAATTTTCTCCACATATTCTCTAAGCGTATATATGGTTAAGAAAAATACATTGTCAAATCATATGGACGTATTAGTATACAACGCCAAATATAAGATTTACCGGTCCAATGTAGTGTAAAAGAACCTTTAAGGCATAATATGAGTTCTTGTAGGAGTGATGAATCAAATTAAAAGATACACACAGAAGACAAAACAGCAACATATTCATGGAGCTAAGTGCCAACAAGAAAATCACTCAAGGAGAGATAAAAACAAGCGAAGCTGTAACCAGCACACAACATCTGCACCAAAAATTATTTTCTCATTGTGTAAATCACAACAACAATTCTAATACCCCAAAACCATTATGTGTCTCTCAACTAGGCGGACTTTGATGAGTCGGATGTATGCAGCCTTAGCTTTTTAGTTATAATAAACAGGTTGTTACCAATTGATCCCAAGTAGCAACAATCATTTCTAAATCCACATAAAAAAAAGTGCACATGATTTCATTAGTCATTTAAATATATTCCATCACAATCCTAAACCAAAAAACATAAATATATGACCCCATTTAAGAATGGACATTTTGTAAATCACCAAGGAAACAAAATCTTAAATGCAAAGTACTTCAGAAAAACAAATAACATAGCATGACCATTTCAAATTTTCCTTCAAGCTTAAACCAACCAAGCACCTGAAATGAATTAATTTCCGTGTAAAAAACAGGAGAAATCTCAACAAAACATCTGACAGATAAAGGATATTCCTCGCGGTGCCCCATCTCACTAGCTTGATCCTTAAGATGACTAAGCCTCTTTATTTCTGTTTCAAGCACCTGCAAACAAGTAGTACCATGTTTAGCAGAAATTAAGGTACATAAAAGATTCAAATCATGAATACTAGGTTGTTGCAATAACAAAGTAAACTTCAAAAACCCAAAAATGCAAAATTTTCCATTATCACAAGCATCCAGGGAAGATTGCCAACATTTCAATAATAATGTAGGATAAAAGACATCAGTGATAAGAAAAGGTAAAGCACATACATCATTAACCCTCACAGTCTGCAGTGCGATTGCTTTCTCCTGGATTTCTCCCTGGATAATAATTTCAAAAATTTTAGGAACTACGCCCAATTAAACCATAAAGCCAAATCCTCGTACACTTACCACCGTCATACTCTCAACAAGCCCCAACTTTATACTTTGTCGTAAGCGCCTGCACTCATCCTAGGATTAAAAAGAAGATTAATTTAGCAAAGAAGTGGATTTCAAACAGTAGACACCATTAACTGACACACGATTGCGCCTCTATGTATCTATACTGAATATAATTAACAGATCTATTCATGAACACACTTACACACATACAGTATGCGATGTGAAACATATATTCTAAAATTATTCCCAAGAAACACAGCATGAAACAAAAGATATAAAGTAGAGGAAAAATAACCTCAGAGAAATCTTGGTCAGAAATTGAATCAATTGAAATATCTTCTATTTTGTTCAAATTTAGAATCTGAAGTATAGAACAATCAGTCTTATCACCTACTTTAGAGGACTCAACTCCTTTGCTTGTACCTATTCAAAAGAAAATGTTAGCATGTTTGCAAAAACAGTAGAAAAGCGCACAGATTGAAACATTGCAGAAGCTACTAGCAACAACTGCATGCATACCTATGATTCTCACCAAGCGAAACATATCTTGCTTTTGATCATTGCTAGATATCCTAATTCGAACAACTGAACCTACAACTTTATCATGAAAGTTAACAACATCTCCCATTAATTTTTCCAACGAACTCCTCTTCAGGTAAATTAAATTAATATTGTGGACATCAATGGCTGCATAACTATCTAATTTGACCTGCCGGTCTTTTTCTTCAGCTTTTCTACGAGTTTGCCACCTAGTTTCTCTACTATTTCCAAAAAATTTATCCTCCTCCAGCTTCCCACTCGGAGGACCTACACCATTGGTATGAGATTCTTCTTTAAAGTGATATTCAAGCATCCTAAGCATTTCGAAAGGACCTACACGCTCCTTTCCAAACAAACTCTCCAACCTTTTATCACAAATAATTTGACAATTCCGGCGAGGATCATAAAGATTGTTATTCCTTACGTAATCCAGTAAAAGAGTCCGAACATCAAACTGAGATAGAACTGATGTTTCACCATTTTTCATATGTGCAACAAATTCTAAAAGTTCTTTAGTAGCCCAATCAGCAGCTGCATAAAATCCTGGTTCCTCCTTCATATCAGATTGCTCAACGTTATCTGAGTCCAGATTCAGCAACTGTGGCTGTTTTCTTGTCTTTCTTCTTTTTGCAGCATTAGTTTCTAATTGTACATTGCTACTGCTTACCTCAGAAATATTAGTGATACCGGTCTCAACTCTTTGCTGCAGAAAGTTATTGTTTTCAACCCCATATAAATTTCGAGAATTAGTAGCTCGAATCAGATCGTCTAAAGTAAGAGATTCCTTCTCCTTCAGATATATCCAGTATACCTTAAAGAGGTATTCCCAATTACGAGTGTCATCAAAATCTACTTGAACCTGCATAGCAAACAAACAAAAGATGTTTACAAGGTTGCATAAAATAACAAAACTACAGAAAGGCCAATCAGCCACATTATATACATAACAGAATTGTATAACATGACTTTCATCTGTTTAGGAAAATTAAATGCTTTTAACAATTCTATAAAACCCTCAGCCCCCCTAAGGACCGAAATCTCAGAATTAAATAGCACAATACAAAATTGAAATAATGAGGTTTGAGGAAATAAAAAATACTCAAATTTTAAAGGGAATGAAAGTAAAATGTGCAAGGTCTTGATGCTAGACATCAAGCCACTCAGAAGCTAAGCTTGTTGGTCGTATTACTTGAAAAGACGACATCCCACCCCAACCCCCAATCCCACCTTAAAAGGTTTTAAAAACAAGAGAGAGAGAAAGCTTCACAAATTTATTGACTTCCTCCTGTATCCATCAGCAACTCATCATCCAAATCAATTAATAACTACATATTAGCAGCACTCATGACCTCTAGAAAAGAAAACACAGGATATCTATTCAACAAAAAAGACCACCAGATATAAAATATAGAAGCTCAAATCTCAGTTTCCCATTGCAGTGTCTAATAAAACCATCATATGAGCTTAAGAAGCTTTGAGCAGAAAGGTAACACCAGACATATAGCAGCCATACCTGCTCCTTGGTTTCATGAGGGATATTTTCAATTAGCATAATGGTCATCATGCATGTTTTACAGAATCCTTTGTTCCCTCTTACACAAAAAATATCTGCCTGTTTGACACACTTCTTGCACAAGGAGTAAGGGCAAGTGTAACACATAAAGACAGCATTTCTCTGGCAGAAATTACATAAATGCCAACCTGCAAAACAACATAACAGACCATCAAAAACTTAGCATGTTGTATCAGGTCCACTATTCATAAGAAAGACAATATACTAATAAATTATTAATCAGAAAATGGGAGCTTTCTAGAGACATATATAGTACATAGAAGGTCAATATTGATCACATCTCAAGGGTAATGATCTCATAGTAAAACATGTCAGACCAATATAAGAATTCAATATTGGTAAAAAAAAATGATAGAACTGGAGCAATGCATTGCTATATACACTGATAAACAACACAATACACATTATTTAAAACGGATTAGGTGCATGCCACACCCAGGCAATTAAGAGTTGTAAAGCCAGGAGCACCCAGTATGTCTAGAGGACAGATGTTGAATGTTCTTCCTAATAAAAGTAAATTCAAGAACGAAATCCTATTTTAAGGTAATTTTATTTTATATGATAAAACACAACACTGGCTTCCAATTTCAGCTAAAAGAGGGTATGGACTATTGCATACACAGGAGGACAAGCAAGGAACACATAACATATCATAGAGAATATAAATACATATCTTGTGCAGATGAAGATCTAGTTATCCAATCTTTAACAAAAACAAATGCTATAGCCTCAAACCCAAAATATGAAGATAGATACACAGTTGAATTTAAAGATCTACGTTTAAGGCATACAAGTCCAATTCAATTGCGAGTCAACCAAACAAGCACTAGAAGTGAACAAAGGATCATACTATGAATGAAGTTTTTTGAAAGGGTTTTGAACTAAATGTTCTAATTTGAGAGATCTACTTAAATTCTTACGGTTACAAGCCTAGTTTCATGAAGCGCAGAAAATTTTTCAGATTTCCTAATCAAAACTGAGACATAAAGTACGAGAGTTTTCAAAACTAGATTCCTACCTTTTGCTTCTAGATGGAACTAATTGAATTTAAGCAAATGTGTAAGAAAATAACATAAAAACAATAGTTCTTCGTAGAGATAGCATGTGATCTTCTGATATATAACTTTCCTATCAAAGATTTGAGACCCAAAACTTTACATCCCATAGTTAACGTGTATATCACTCAAATGCACCAAGCATCATTATTCTATCAATTCTTCAAAAGGAAATAATAATTTTCCATCCTAGGAAAGCTCCCCAATAACATGCATTAATATTACATAAAGAAAACAGCTATAGTTTGTCGTATTTTTCCATGTATTTAATTAGTTATAACCTCGAATCATAGTCAAACTCAGATATTCACACTTAAATTTGCAAATAAAGAGACATCAAACTCATATAATGAACACTAAGAATGCCAAGAAATTCTACAATTTCTCCACATCAAAACAAACCATGATCTAACCAACATACATCTCAAAACAACATGAAAGTATATCCCATACTCTATTCACATTGATAAATTCGAGTTTCTTCAATTGTAAATGCAATCAGTCTTAAACCACACCATAACATTCATGAGCAACAAAATTAAGGATTTTAAAATATACATATTTATTTCAATTTATTTCAATTTTGTAAATTTTTATAAAATACTATTGACATAAAATTAGGGATATTTATTTTTTATTTTATTGCATCGTATGATTTTAAAAAAATTACATGTGCATTAAAATTTCAAGAATCTATGAAGAATATAAAGCGGACTTGGGTATACCCAGTTGGCCATAGTAGGTGGAGATGAGTTTGAGTGCATACCAAGGTGAGCGGGCCTAGATATGAAAATTTTACACGCCATGGATGGTGGGTAGGTGGTGGGTATGAAAATTTTAGGTGGGTAAGGGTATGGAGAAGGCATACCGCAACCACCCGCCCATTTTGCAATCCCTAGTCCCCACCATAATTTGAGAGCCAAAGCAAGTTTTTCTAGGTCATTACCCATATTTATTTAATCACAAATTCTAGCAAACTTCACAAATTAAACTGCAAAAATTCAAACTAAACTATTTTTCCACTGAGAAAGTTACAAAATTTAAGCCATGTCATTGTCTTCCAAGGATGTTCGGCAGAATTCCTTAAACTCAAGAATGAAAGCAGTGAAGCAAACAAAAGCTTCCTTATGAGAAATAAACAATAAAAAGTTGCACATCCTTTTTAAATTGTTGGTAAACTCTAGGGTAACGAAGCAAATAAATGTTGGTATAGTATATGACTTTTCTTCATCAATACAATAAACATTAAGATATTGATCCATTTTACAAATATCCATTATAATTGCAATAAGTTACAAATTCATTTTTAAAATGTATGTGTGTGTATATATAATAACTAACAACTTGTAAAGAAACATACACAACATGCCTACAAGGAAACAAACAAACGGATAGCATGCAAAAAAAATGTTGTATTGCAATTTTATGTCAAAATAATGAGCACAAAAATTGGGTATTAGCCTATAGGCACAGGGACGAGAATATACAAAAATCGTCTAAAATTATATTCCCTCTGTTTCAAATTAGCTGCTGACATTTTTTTTTTTTTGTAGTGAATTTAACTTACTAAACCTTCAAACCTAATATAAAGCATGACTATGCATCTAAACATACTTTAATGCATATATAGAATGCATTTAATTCAATTTTCTAGTGCATTTGATCTATCCGACCTTCATTTTTTTTTCACATTCCTAAAATCCAAAAAGAGTAGCATAAAAACTATGTAGCAAATAATAAGAGAGTATATAGTTTCACAAGCCATTTGGGAAACAAAAAGCCTCTAGAATGATTGTCACTATTTTTATTTTTTTGCCCTTAATATATCATTTGCTCAACTTTTTTCTACTTTTGTTGCCTACCTTTAAAGTTACAAGAAAGGATCATAATGTTGGGTTTTTAGAAGGATCATAGTCGAAGCATGAGAGTAGTGGAAATGCAAATGCTTCAGTAGATGAATGGGCATACCTTGGAAGGATAGAATTCGAAACAAGGTTATAAGTGTTATAGAGTTGCAAATATCGAGGAAAAGATGAAAGAGAAATGTTTGAAATGGTTAAGGCGTGTGCAAAGGCGGGTATTAACGAACAGTAAGAAAGATAAAAAGTTGTGGGAGACTTAACAAAGAGGACAAGAAAGACCAAAAGTGACTTGATGACAGAAGTAAAAAGGAAATAAAGGACCTACACTTACAAATTGAGATTATAGAATGAATGAAGAAGAAGAATCCGAGTGGATGACCATTGAAACTGATATATTAGTTATGTAAGCGACCCCAATCTTTTAGGATTAAGGCTATGACATAGTTATTGTTTTTGTTTCTAGCTTACCCACAAAGCTACCACATTACATAGTTGAGCTAATCTAGAGTCATAAACATAATGCTAACTAGAATGATTAATATTGTAAATAGAAAAATGAATTTACATGATCTGAATAATTAATGCTCAAAAAGAATTTTGTGATTTAAGTTCTACTCCTATATTCTAAATGAATTTTAAACTTAAAATAAAACTAACATGAGGTTTGAAATACAAGCCTTCTCCTAAAGTACTGACCATTAGAAAAACTCAATACAACATATCTAAATTTAAAATGCTAGTCCATCTCTTAGCCCTAAATTAAATTCTTTGTACTTTAAAAGGTACTAACTCTAAATTACATTTTAAAGAATAATTAGCCTTGATCACAACTAAATTTAATTTATCAAAAAGCAATGCACCTCAAATTTTAAGGGAAGTAAAACAATCATGTTTCTCTAAGTTTATCAACATAAATATCTTGTCCTACATCAACCTTGTCTAGAATGTTCATCCCTCAAACTAATTTTACTTATCTAGATTTATTAGCCACATTTTCCTTCATCTAATTTCAAACACAATATAATTTTGAACTTAACTAAATCGATTTTAGTTCTCAATTCGATTTTTGGATCTTTGAACTAAACCTATTACCCCCAGCGAATTTATTTCAACTTGTATACCTATAAGAGGCTTAAAATTGTACGTTTAAAGGGGGGAGGGGAAACCCCCTTGCTCTTTTGGGACAATGCATGCACATTCAAGTAAAGATTTAACTAAATCTATGATTAATACTTATTATAAGATTATCCTAAAAAATATGCGAATGTTGCATCAATATTTCTTAGTAGTTAGTATAATTGTTCACTAATAACTAAAATTATTATTATTATTCAAGTGATGTAAAAAGGTTATGTGAAGACTTAAATTGTTTCATATTGCAACATTAGTTATAACCAGCAAATAAAATACGAAAATTGGAGAGGGAAATAAAGAGGGCAAGTGGGAAGAAAGAAGAAAATGTGAGAGAAAATGTGAGAGAAAAAGTGGGAGAAGAGAATATAAAGTGATAAGATAGGTGGGGTAACATCTGAATGCTGAAGTAGTAATGTTACAAACCTATAGGTTAAAATTAATATGGCATTTCCCAAAATAGGAAGTGTCACAGCTACATTGAAACAAAACAGAGGAAGTATATTAATAATTGAATCAAGAAGACTATACCCTTCTTCATTCTATATTATATATTCAGAGAGCCAACAACACACCTTGCACATTTAGCAACCTCAAAGAGCCATATTCAGTAACCTTTTTCATTTTACCATTCCAAAATGGCAATTTACAAAATACAAAGATTAAGATATGAAAAAAGATACTACAGCAGTTCTTTGATGAATATAATAATGAAGAATATTTTCTACCAATCCACATCATTTATCAAATCCCTCTGTATTAATGAACATAGTTCCCCTTAACAAGTAATAAATTTAAAGGCTTGGAAGTAAAATATATTGCACATCAATCAACTACTAACTAGTAATTGGTGTCTAGCATGTTAATATAGATCACAGTTAACTTAAGTTGTATTCTAATTAATATTGAACTTCGTTAAAGCTCAAAATGTGAAATAGGTTTCATTTCATCCACAATACACCAGTAAAACAGCATCCAGAATCATAGTAGAAGCAACCTAGTTATTTGCCTTTGCAAATGTCCGAAAAACTTAATTGGTATTATGGCATAATCCCATCAATATCACAAAGATAAAGATATGCAGATAATCTCTCAGTCTAACATGTTCTCTCCAATTATATAGCATTGGATCCTTTAGCAAAAGCAAGAAACCTTCAAGAGACATGAAACTCAGCCTACTAAATGTGCTAGCAAACACATTATATCAATGGTATTTCTTTTTCCCTATTATCCACTAACAATAGTCTGCACCCAAAATACTTTTGATTTGTTTTGATAAACCCATACATGGCTACACCAAGAAAGCCTTCAATAACCTGTCAGTCTGTCACTAGTAGCTTTTCAACTGTTCAAAAATTCAGCTTCGATGGGAAAACTGTGCGCCACATATAGCAAGAAAGAACCAACCAAAGTTGGTTTATCCCAACATTCTCTTAGACCAAACATCAAATTGTTTGACTCAAAGTATTCTGGTTATGTAAAGAGTTCCATAAGCTACTCCCTTCATCCCCATGAGTTTGACGCACTTTCTATGTTCATCGGTCGTTTTGAGATTGACACACTTCTACTTTAGGCTATGGAATCAACCCATATATTTACTCCACTAAACCCACATTAATTAACCTTTTACCCTCATCATTCCCTTAAAAATAATATTCCATCTCGTTATCACTCATCTAACAACCCTCATTTATTATCATTGTTCTCTCTCCCTCTCTCACCACCCCATTAAGTCTTCTAGAGTCTTCAAATGTTCCCTCATTATTCCCGCCTCTTTCTCTCTCTCACTAATTATGGAGAAAATCCTAGCACATTTCTCTAACCACTTTCATTTCTAGAGTTTCCTAATATTCGGTTTCTTTCCTTCTCTAAACGATGTTGCTTTGCTAGAAGCGCATCTCTTCCTCATTAAAATCATGAGTAAGCATACGTTCTTTACCCATTTATGGTATCAATTTTTTGTAGTTTTTAATGTGTTTTACATGCCTTTTTGCGATTTTAGCAATTCGAAAGAGCGTTCACTCTACATATCAAATAGTAGAGTCTCGATGTTTCCATGAATATGCTATAAGCACAAAAGGAATCTTTTATCACATATTATGTACTTGATAGAATTTGTTACCGTATTTCACTGAAAGGTATTGATGGATACTATCTAAATAATAGGAGCTTTGGAAACAGCTACATAATTCAAGAGATGCGCACGTTTTAGGTTTCCTCCCATTCCAATCTCACTCTAGTAAATGAAAAATATCCTCTTATTACTTTCTTTCTCTTTTCTTCCCTCGCATTCACTCAAATTCACTATTCTCGTTAAATTCTTTCACTAGTCATCATTATCAACACCTTCGCGTCTCTCTCCTATGAAGCATCACTTTCATCTTCATGCCCTCTTTATCAACATTGCTATATGATTTTAGTTGAGCCTAACTTCTAAGAGTTGTAAATAGATTACTAATTCCAGAACTTAAACGTTTACATTGCATGTTTTGGCCAATTTTTATGCCTTTAACCTTACTTATTTCATTAAATTGGAAGTGGGTAATTTAACTTAACAAAAAGGTTAGTTGATTAGGAATAAGACATCCCTATTACATAATTTACATTGAGATTTTCCATCCATTCCTAGATCTCCTAATAGAAAATTTGAAAACAAACTTAGCTCAAAGCATGACTAGGAACTTGACTCCCAAACTAAATCCAATTGTAGTACTTATGCAATACTTAAAAGTTCTTTTATTTCTTTTTATCCACAATTCCACAAGGTCCAAAGAATGACAAAGAAAAGAAGAAATTCCATATTTGTTTTAGACGACCCTTAGCTCTAAAAGCAAAGAATTCCATTTGAAGAAAATATCTAATTTTCAAAGGGGCAATCCAATTAGGTAGTTATTTATAATCTCCTATTTTATTAGATAATTACAACTTCCAACAACTATATTGAAAGATTCGATGTAAACAATTTTTGATAACCCTTCCTAAACACTTATAATAGCAGGCAACACACTCATCTATTCTAGATTTCCAATTAGTCATCGCAATCTAAAAATAAGTTTATTTTAAATTCTTGATCTCCCCTAAAATTGATTTTACACTATGAACTTGAATTGTAATGTGTAGTATATAACTGCTTTTGCAGTCCATTTAAAAAAGAAGATGAAAAATTATGGATTTGAAATCTTTGACCGTTGAAACTTGGACCTACAAACCATAGTGTAAAAACAAGGTTGCATCGTATTGGTCGCATTATAAAAGTTTTCAAAACAAACGAACTGATATTTTCTGCGTTGTAAAAATGTAAAAACCCACATTTTGGGCTGTATCTAAGAATATCTTATGATTCGATCGATATTTAAACGTTACAATAACTGCAACACTCCCATAATTGTATCACCATTATGCTACCGCAATCGCAATTGTTGCCAGATTTTTACACTGTGCTATGAAAAGGATTTAAGAACCGTTAGGATTTGAAGAAATGAACAATAGCATACTCAAATCATTTAATATTGGAAAATGTATTTTTGAGTGTATGATCCTTAATAAGAAATTTAGAATGTTTTTTAATTGTTAAAAAGTATATAAACATAAACGTAAATTACTAAAAGTTATATATAAAATCAAATTCGAAAACCATAAATATTAAATATAGCAAGAGCATTAATAATAGGAAACGTAACGTGTGGCATAGGCAACAAAACGGACATTATGATCCCAAAATAGGAGATACTTTATCATTGCTACTTATGAAACAACCTAGAGAAACAAGATCATTTTTCAGCTAAACAAGCACTCAAAAATGTCATATTGAAGATTTTAAAACAAGACAAGCCTTCCATATCTTGGTTGGGTTCCTATTATTTTTAGTAAATGGGTAGGGAAAAGAATTTCACATTGTTTAAGAACTTCT
The DNA here is from genome assembly GCA_019425755.1 of Amaranthus cruentus. Classification (NCBI taxonomy): domain Eukaryota; kingdom Viridiplantae; phylum Streptophyta; class Magnoliopsida; order Caryophyllales; family Amaranthaceae; genus Amaranthus; species Amaranthus cruentus. The sequence continues at coordinate 9,766,773 of CM033452.1, forward strand.
ACGTATAATACCCCTTCTACTCATTTAATTTCCAATTTCTAATAGGTTGGGCAGCCCATTCCATTTGCATTCAATTTCTATTTAAGTATGAACTTCCCCCTTTTGGTAATAGTCCCACAACTTTCTTTTTATCTTATTCACAATGCATCTGTCCCTTTATCTAATCTTCTTTAAGTCTCCAACGCACCAGTTATTTGTCTTTAACATTTACACTTCTATTAAGAGGTGTAAAATAAATGGGACGGAAAGAGGAATTATCTAGTGAAAGTGAACTTCACTAGCCACTAGCCAAAGATAACTTGAATGAGGGTTGAATAAGAATATAAAAGGACAATTGAATAAACTATAGGATCATACTCTTAATTTCAACTCTAATAGATTAAAAAAACTAGAAGTTCAAAAAAATCAAAACGAAACTTCTCTAATGTTGATTAATGCTTCACTAATTACTTAGATTTACGCCCACTTCCCTGATTTGTGCCTTCTTGTCTTTGAAGAGGTGAAAATTGGTTCAAACAATACTCCATTAATTAGTAAGAGTGCATTTGTTGGCATGATATAAGGTGTATGCGTCTTAAAAACTCTAGTAACTGAACACTTGGTTGTCATTGAGCATAATAGCCACCATATATGGTGGCCCTACAATGGCAATTAAAGACATAACACTATGTCCCTATAAATTAGCATTATTTAGGATTAGGTTAGATTCTAAAACAAGTTTAAAAATTGTTATTTTATTTCTTATACCAAATCTTTAATAGAACCGTCCTTAAATAAATTTATGTGATTACTTTTAAAGCTTATGTGATCACTTATTTTTTAATTCTTATGTGATCACTTTTAAAGCATATTTAATCACTTTTATGATCACTTTTAAAGCATGTGTGATCACTTTTTACTATTGTAAGTGATTACTTTTAAAGGCTATGTGACCATTTTTAAGGCATATGTGATTGCTTTTAAGATCTATATGATCACCTTTTAAGGCCTATATGATCATTTTTTATTTTTACTGTGTGATCACTTTTAAAACTTATATAGTTACTTTTAAAGCGTATGTGATCATTTTTAAGGCTTTTGTGATCACTTTTAAAGTATGTGTGATCACTTTGACTATTATAAGTAATCACATATAAGCCTATGTAATCACTTTTAAGAACTATGTGATTACCTTTAAGGTTTATCTGATCACTTTTAAGACATATATCATATGTGATCGAAACCAGAGAGGCAAAATGAAATTGTGCGTGGGTTGATCCTAATTTTAGGACCGCCGCCATAGTGTAAAAATGCGGTAACGGTTGCGATCGCGGTAACGGAACGCTAATGCGGTAACGGGAGTGATGCGGTTATCGTATCGTTTAAATATCAGTTGAAACCATAAGATATCCCTTAATGCGGCCCAAAACGCGGTTTTTTTACACCTTTACAACGCGGGAAATATTGGTTTGTTTGTTTTGAAAACCATTAAAACGCGGCCAATGCGATGCGATGCGGCCTTGTTTTTATTCTATGACCGCCGCATACAAGACTGGTTGTTTTCCTTTTAGTGTGATAGATATGGTATTAAATGAATAGAGATTGAATCATATGAATGATATTAAAAATAGTTTAAATGTGTGGACGTGAATAAAAGGAGGTGGTAGGGTCTAATTTGATAGAATATGAGGTAAATTGAGAGGGAAAAAGAGAGCATATGATAGAACTTTCACTTTATCTAAGTGTTTCGATCTTCGGATATCAGTTTATAGATGTGGTAATTGGTATAGAATTCACGCTGAGCAAAGGGTATTTCGAATGCTTACCCAAATCTGCAACTTGGCTAAAGAAGCCATGTAGTTTAGCAGTATTATATTTCTTGTTTAAAATGAAGTAAAGCTCTTCCCAAGTTCATTGAAATAACAAAAATCATAGATAAAATTTCCTAGCAAGTCTTTTGTGAAGCGTGTGACATCATTTAATCACCGTTTTATTTTTTAAAAAAAAGTACAATATGTTGCATTGTTATATATGCAAAACAGGGCATGAAGCTCTATAGCTTCACAGTGAACACTCTACACATTAAAAGAAAAGATTGAACTCAATTTTCTCTATAGTAGATGTGTTTGCGTCTAAAGCAGGGCACTTCATGCAATCACAAAAGTAAACTGAGGTTTGTGCAAGGCAATTCAAAAGTAAGGTCACAACTATAACTTGAAATGTCTAGAAAAAGCCATCACTTTCTTACAACGAAAATGATATATGATAAAATTCCAAGACGCTTGGACTTAGATAGGAAGAAAAGGATTGAAAAGCGTTGAAAATGCCCAAAACAAAGAAAGACCTTAAAGTGAAGCTACAACATATCAATAATAATGTGGTGGCACGAGAATGTAAGAATTCTTCTCAAACATTGCAAGTACATCTTAGGTAGAAAAATAGAAATACAGCACAAGTTAATGTCGTGTAGTTGTTTTAACAATGCTCTAAGCCGCTGTCTGTCAAAAGAAAATCTTGCGCCAAATTTTCAGCTTTTAGAAAGAAACAAGTGGCATAAGATGGAGCACGATCACGTAAATTCCTTTCTTTGAAACCCATTCTTCAGATAGTTGGTCTTAGCCCAAGCAACAACATAAATTTAAGAAACCATCGGTTACTTGGTTTAAGCAACAAAAATCACAATTTCACACCCAAGCTCAAGCAATAAACTTCTAGGGCAACAAATTCCACAAAAAAGGGAAATTACCGGATTGCATGTCATAGTTACAGCGGAAAACTTTTCATTCAACAATCACCAACAAACCCAAACAGCAACTAATAGATACAACAGTACCCACATTCCAAACTTATTTCATAAAACTTCATTAAACCTAAAATGTAGCAACTGTCCAAATACAAAATGATCAACTTAATAACAAACACAATATACATACCACAATTCCACCGTATACTTGGACGAAAGAATGACTCATCACGTTTAATACAAGCAGGATGGTACGCCTTAGGACAATCCCTAAAACAACAAAATCATGGAGAAATTCAGAGATAAAAAAAAAGCATTAGAAAATAATCAAAAACCCTAAAGAAAACATTTTTTTAATAAAAAAAACTCACCGGCGATCACAAAGCACTAGGTTTCCACCATCAAAACAAATAAAACAAACATCCTCATCTTCCTTTTTACTCCTCTTACAATTCGCAACCGCCAAATAAGAACCAGCAGCAGTAGACGAAACTCCTCCAGGATTCCTCGGAGGCCGCCCACGCTTTTTCCTAGCAACTTCCACCATTGGAGCTTGTATCGGAGCATCAACCAACTGAGAATCGGGAAGAGTTACAGCATTCTGAGTCCGATCAACAATTCTCAATGGCGGAACACTCGTACTCACTTTTTTGTTAACGCAAGCTAAAGCTTGAACCATAATTCTAGTATCTCCTACTTCCGCCATCAATGAAGCTTAAAATTGAAGGATAAGCAAGTGAGATCGAGTTCAATTTTCAGATGATGAAAAACCCTAATTTAGGCGCCATGGAAATTAGAGAGATGGTCGGCACATGGGAAGAAAGAGATAGAGATAGAGAGAGAATTCAGAAATGTGCGCGTTGTTTAGAGTCGTTTTCGAGGTAGAAAGTTCAGACCAAAGTATGGATGACTCAACACTAAAGTGAGGAAGTACTTCAATTTTTTAGTTTACTTATACACCTAATAAAATCAAAAAAGATTACTATCTGCCCGATTCACAACTCAATGGATTAATTGCGTGTATTATGCTTGTTATAGCATCTCTAATAATAATTGCATAATTGGTAAGCTATTACGATTTTGCTCTATTTTTATTTATCTATTTATTATGAAATATTTATTTATTTGGACCAATTTAAGTATTGTGCTTTATTTTTATTTATCTATTTATTACGAAGTATTTATTTATTTGGACCAGTTTAAGTATTGTTGTATGATTGAAGTCCAAATCATTATGTTTTTGAGTTCGCAATTATTTCTTACAGAACGTAGTATTTACTATTTTACTTGTCTTCAATTTACTATGTGGTGGGAAACCCTTTTCCGTACGGTCGTATCCTAGCTCTATGAAAACACTTTATACTCCGAGTTGACTCTTTGGATTATTTATTGAATATTTTATATTTTTAATTATCTATTAGGAGTATTTCCAATTCAAGATTAATTTATTGGTGACAGAGATAAAGCAATTATTTAAATTTTACAGTAATTATGGATACGTGTGAAAGTACACAACTTATCATGGGATATAAAATGAATTGCATTTATATCATCATTATTGATTACACATATGTAATAATAATTGCATAATTAGTAATCTATTACGATTTTCTCTATTTTATTCATTTATTTATTACTTATTTATTTGGACCAGTTTAGGTACTGTTGTATGATTAAAGTCTAAATCTTTACGTGGTTTAGTTCGCAATCGTTTTTTATAGGACGTAGTATTTACTATTTTACTTGTCTTCAATTTACCATGTGGTCGGAAACCCTTTTATATATATATATATATATATATATATATATATATATATATATATATATATATATATATATATATATATATATATATATATATATATATATATATTATATATATATATATATATATTTACATATCAAGATTAATTTTTTGGTGACGGAGATAAAGTGTTAGAGTATAATAACATATCCTGGGGCCTCAACCATCAGCTTAAGCTTTTGGTTGAGTTGGTTCCTTGACATAAAACAATTATTTAAATTTTTGCAGTGGTTATGAATATAGGTGAAAGTAAACAACTTATCCTTGGATATAATAATGAATTGCATTTATATCATCATTATTGATTACACATCTATAATAATAATTGCATAATTGGTAATCTATCACGATTTTGCTCTATTTTTAATTATTATTCCCTCCTATTCAGCCTAAATGTCCTATTTAATTTTTTCACACTTGCCGAGGCAACATTTTAACCCTTAATATCTCAAATGATTCTTAATTAAAAATTATAAAAATTTGATATTAATAATCCTTGTATTGAGACGAATCAAACAAAATCCCACATGACTATGTTTTAACTTATAGATTAAGAGTAACTTACAAATTAAGAGTGATGAGTGAATAGTGCCAAAAAACTAAATGAGACATTTAGGTTGAATAGGAGGTATACTAATTTATTTGGACCAGTTTAGGTATTGTTGTATGATTGAAGTCTAAATCTTTACGTTTTTTAGTTTGCAATCGTCTTTTTTAGGACGTAGTATATATTGTTTTGCTTGTCTTCAATTTAGTGATTTAACATGTGGTGGAAAACCCTTTTCCGTATGGTCGTGTTCTAGCTCTATGGATATACTTTGTACTTCGACTTGACTCTTTAAATTACTTTTTTGAATATTTTATATTTTTATTTATTTAGTAATTCCATACGATAAAAATTCTAATCAAATTTCTTCATTGAATTTTGTGTCTTACTCTATATCAATAACTAAGAAAAAGTGAATGTATATTTTTGTAATAAACTTATAAAAAACAAAAAGAATAACATTTTGATAACACCCTCAATAACTAAGAAAAAGTGAATGTATACTTTTGTAATATAAATTCATTCGGCTTGCACAAAGACTACTGATAACACCCTCATCGGGAAAAGGGGTTTGCAAAATGTGTAGTGCGTGGTCTACGTGTGTGGAGTTGCGAAGGTTCCAGTAAATAATGGTATTATGTATTATTGTTTACAAAGTAATTGTGGAATCATAAGTAATTGTGGAATCATAATACTATAAAAGTCTTGAAAAATTCCAGCTATTATCATTAAAAGAGGCATGATAATATTTATCAAATTTAAAATTTAATATTTTTTGTTTAAGTTTGAAGCTAAATTAGGTAAAATATTTGTAGGATATACTATAATAATTCTATTTAGTTAACTTCGAATTTAATATGTTCAATTGAATGAAAAAAAAGTTATATATCAGGTAAATAATTAAAATAAACGTCAGTAATTATGTTTTGATTTAAAAAATCATGTATTTGGTAAATTTAATACAGTAGTTACCACTTACATTATTATTTGTAACTGTTTTTGTATATATTTTGCACTAACTGTTAATTAAAGTGTTTAAAATAACAATATTGTATTCGATAGGATAACTTGGGGGACCGCATGCTACGCACGCGGCCCCACAACTAGTTAAGTTAAATTCTTGTTAGCTAAAGTATGAAAGTTGAGAAGACGACTAAGTAGATATTAATTTGTAAATCAATCAAAAATATGAAAGTTAAGATTGAGATTGAGATAACCTAAATTAGTTAGTATTTGACCCATGTTTCATCAATAACATATTTATCACGATATTCATGAGTAGTAGTGAGGATTTAAAATATCCTAATTGTTTTATTTATTAATATTTAAATTTTAAATTGTTAGTTCATATATACGATCCTTACATCTCTCTTTTTTTTCTTCGTGGTCAGTAGAATTTTGTACACTGCATTAACTTACACTTCCTATTCGATTCGCTTTTACACTTTACAATATAATGTGCGTTATTTTATTGGTTTAATAAAACATTACCTAATTTGAGTGATTTTGGGGATAATTTAGGAAGAACTCCAGTGGATACTTCAATTTGGCCTTCAACTGAAAGTGGATAAGATCAATTTTTGATAATTGTTTTTTTGGCAGGAATATAGTGATTCAGGTTCTCCTGTTGCTGTTTTTTTTTAGGAGTACTGTTTTTTTATGATTTTGATGAAAATAATATGAATGATTAATTTTGATGAACATGTAAATGGAATTGCTTTTTTCTTTTGCAAGTTCATTAATTTTGATGAACAAGATGAGCTAAAAAGAATGATGTATTCAAAAGAGGATAATACATTTAAAATACAAAAAAGAAGGAAAGAAAGGAGTAAAAAATTACCATATAAGTAAATAAAATCCCTAAAAGTTAAATTGATATGAAGTTTGAACCTGTTAGAGATAAAACAAAGTTGTCACCTTTAAAAGTGGAACACCGAAGATTCACACCATTGAAATCAAAATTTTCAATAAACTTTGGCATTGTTAAACATCGCCACCTTTTTCATTGTGTCGCCACCCTTTATATATATTAAAATTTCAATATTGTCCTTAATGCAATTTCAGAACTAAATCTCTCCATCTTTTCTCTAAAACAACTCTCTGAACTAAAACGGAATATCTAAACACTATGGCAATGAAAATGATTAGGTAAGCAACGATAATGATCGTTAATTTCAAAAAAAAATTGCTTGTGCTGATATTTAATACATATTCACTCTTTTGCCCATAACTTTTAATAGGAAAATCACATTAATGCAATGTTTACGGCATTAGAAACTTGACTTCAAGATTTTTCCAATGAGATATTATATGCCCAAATATGATAACCGAATGAGAAATAACAATCATTTAAAGTTTGCTTATGCTGAACCCAAAGCCCACGGGCGGAGGCGCCCTCAACAAGAATAATCGCTTCTTATGTGACTCGACTCCCTCTTGATACATGTTCAATTTTTTGGAACGTTTTATAGGAAAATCGTATTAATGCAAGGTTGCGGCATTAGAAACTAGACTTCAAGATCTTTGCAATGATATATTATATGCTTAATTCCGATAACCGAGCGAGCAATGTCGACCGTTTTAGGTTTGCACAAATTTTTAACACACCAATTATGATTCTCCAATAGAGATACAATCTTGTTATTACAATTGAGGATGGAGAGAATAGAGAGTAGGGAGAGAGAATTATGTAGAGTGCGAAAGAGTATTAGAAAGCTCTAATCCTAATCTATGTGTTTAGTCATATTTATAATACATAGGAACTAACACTTACATTTGATCCTAAGGCAAATAAAAAAATCGAAAAAAATAGAATAAAAAAAAAAAAAAATTCAGAGCCTGAAGTCGAGTCGACTTCCCTTTGGCCAGGGGGAAAGTTGACTCCGCTTTCTCTTCTGCCTCTAATCCTCAATTGTTCCTTTTAAAGCCTTATTTCCTTATATCAACTTTTACCCTTTTACCCCTCTTTTTACCATAACACTTAAACATGATTAAGGAACTTCAAGTCACACTAATCACCACAACAATAACCACTATTTAACTGCTGTGTGAAATACGCTTTAAATCAGTGTCATTAAATTGAATATAAATATTAGTGAGTCAAATAAGCAATTCTTTAATTCTATAATCACTTTAAGTTGAAAGTGAAAACTTTAAAATAATTGATTCATTTAGGGCTATAAACTTTCATTTCACTCAGTTCTTTTCATTGCAAGAGTCTACATTTAGATGATCTTTCTCAAGTCAAGCTATTCTTTGGTTCCACCCTCTTTTATAAGTGTGGATTATTACAACATTTCTTCCATCCTAAGACTCAGATCATAGTCTCTTATGGGTAGAATACACTAGGTATTAATGATGATAATGATGAACATTATAAACTTGTAAGTAGAAATTAATCACTTTAACATCTAAATTAATCACTCTCAGGTCAAAATTGAATTATTTATTTTTTTTATTAATTAATTACTTTATATTACATGGATCACTTTTAAGTCAAAATTAAAATTTTTATTTTATATAATTGATCTATCTAATGTTTACTAGCTAAAATTGACCACTTTAATATTTTGATAATTTTAAGATCAAAACAAAAGTTTTATTTTTTAAATTTGAAGACATTTTTCTTTTTTATTTTTTAGTTTTTGGATCGGTTCAATTATACCGTCTCAATATAAAGCATTCTCCCCCAAATTTTTGCTAATCACAAGTCACGACGGACTTCCCTTCCCAAAGTTTTGAAGTATAATTTACTCAATTCCCTTCTCAACACAAACGCTTGATCATCGAACGTCTCAAAATCCCGAGGAGAGAGAAAGAGAAGAGCCAGAAATCCATAGAAAACGTAATCGCAGAAGAGATGTTGCAACAACAACAGCAACAACACAGAGACAGAGCTCGTCTCCGTTGTGAAGGTACTGCCATGGGTGCCATCGCTCTCGATCTTCGTCCTGGCCTTGGTATCGGCCCTTTTACTTTAGGTATTTTTATTTGTTAACTCAGGAACCTAATTTTTATCATCTGTAGTCATTCCGTTTTGATTGTATATCGAATCATTTGATCAATTTCGTTTCAATCAGTTGTATTATCGGTAGTCATTAGTTTTGCCTGTATAGGTCAGAAATTTGATGTTTCAATCTTCTGATTCTCTACTATATAGATTATAAGCTATTTTTCATCGTGTTCAGTCAGTTAGCTTTGAAATTCTATCGAATTATTTGATCAATATCGTTTCAGTTAGTCGTATTTTCAGTTTTCCTGTGTAGATGAGCAATTTGATATTTTGAGCGATTATACTTTTTATGAAAGTTCCGGTTAGTGAAGCGTTTGCGCAAATGGATTGTCTGTCGGATATTTTGATCAATTTTGCTTATTTAATTCACTACTACATAACCTAATTTTCTTAATGTTCAGTAGTTTTGCTTTAATTGTCTATCAAAATTGTTTGATCAATTGATCATATTAGTGAGAAATTTGATTTTTTATGCGGTTATTCTTTTTCAGGAATGCCGGTTTGTGAAGCGTTTACGCAAATAGAACAACAACCTAATATTTATGATGTGGTGCACGTCAAGTATTTTGATGAGGTTTGCGTTAGCTGATTGTTTCAGGAGTATAGGCTAATTGAGTTGACCTTTTTGATATAATCTGTTTTTCATATTGTCTGCTTCATTTTAGTCTATTTTTAAAACTAATGTTACCAGAACGCAAATATGGTATGAGGAACGGCGATTCTCACAAAATCAATTTAGAATTTCAGGAACTAGTTAATATGATGGGTCTTTTGTTCTATAATAAATTGATAAGTTGTGGATTGAAATATTTTTGCATTAGAATATTAATATGGAGTTTGGAGAATAAAGTTTCAAAATTTAATCAGTTTTGGTGACAAAGTATTTTGGAAGTTTCCGATTTCTGGTAAGTGGTAACTAGGTTCCAAGCAATCTGAACTTTACCATTTTAGCTTAATGTGATATGATTAATGTAACATTTCTTTACCCAAAGTTTGCATAGGCCACCATGATTCTGTTAAAACTCAACACCATTTCTTTTGGTTGACGGTTGTATTAGAAAGTATTATGCGTCAGAAATATCTTTATCAATTGTAATCATCCTCATTCCACTTGTATTGTTATAAAATGAGGACATAAGCTCCTTTGAATTTCCAAGCTTGTTTGACTTCTAATACAAGTTTTAGCTTGGCTTTCTAGTTTAGAGAAAACTTAAATTTAATTTTTTTTAGCTTGATTCGGCATGTATACCATTATAATCACTTCGTTTTCAATTGGGCTGGTTTTATCTAGCTGTAACACAAATCCTTGCTGGAAACTTTTACTCCTAAGCAGTTATTTTAAAATTGGTTTGTAACCCAAATCATTCTAAGAAATGACAAACCTTAATGGAAAGCTTATGAAGAAAATAATATACTTATAGGAAATAACATTAACATTATATAAAACCCTTTGAAGGTTGTGGTGTGTTTGTATAGGATATGGAGGGAAGAGGGAGGAGAGGAAAGAGATGATACTAAGATTTGCCAATGGTGAAAAATAATAGGAGCATAAGTCTGAATCAATGAGATTGATTAGGGTGGGGCTCACATTTTGAACGTGGTACATCACTACCACCATGCAAATACGTATTTACATCCATGTAAATACAATGATGAAAATGTTGGTCCCATGTAAGCTCACTGGAGCGCAAGATACATGCTAGATCCATATATTTCAGCCAAATAACTTGTATAATTCAACTTGGCATATTACAATGATATTTTAGAAGCTAGATTCAGAAAATAAAGTTGCTACTATTCTTTTTGTTTCCATTTGGAGAAATCATTTTATTCATTGGAAATGCATAAAGTTCAACATAATGTTAGCAATATTTGACTATATCTATTTTTTTTTTTTGAATCTGGATGATGCCATTGGATTTATTATTTTGTTGATAAACTATCATGTGTTGAGTGAACTAGAGTTCTCTTAATTGCAGGACCCCTTGAAGTTGGATATGGTAATTAGCTTTCCTGATCATGGATTTCACCTCCGTTTTGATCCTTGGTCGCAGGTTTGACCTTCCAACTTTTTTAGCTTTTGTAATTTCAATGAATTTATTATTAAATTCTTATAATTTCATCAGAATATTTATCAATAAATTTAGTTACTACTCCCTCCGTTCCTTTTTGTTTTTCCACCTTACTAAAACGGGTAGTTTCATAAGTTTTTCCACTTTAGAATACTTTCCATTTTTGGAAAGTTTTCATCTCACTTTTACCCCTTAAAACCTCACTTTTCTTACTTCACACTACTATTTAATTATTTTCTCTCTCATACTTCCAATACAATCATTACATTACACTATTATTTAATTATTTTTTCTCTCATACTTCCAATACAATCATTACTTCCCACTACTATATAATTAAAATAATACCCACCATCACCAAAGATTCCATTTTTCTTAATCTTGGTGAAAAACTCAAATAGGAACATCAAAAAGGAACGGAGGGAGTATTAAATAGAGTTTTATAATAAAATCTAGATATGATTGTGTGACATTTGTATCTATGGTTCTTGAAATGATATTGTTAAAGAATTTGGAGGTGTTAATGCATAAAATTATTGTCTTCTTTTTGCCGGGGTATCTTTTGACATTCCTTAAGTGATTTATTTTCAAAAGGAATTATGTGGATCCATCTTTTGAGTTATGAAAATAACCTCTTAGTTCATCGGGGCAATGCTATGTAATGTATTCTTTTGAGCTGAATATGCTAATGCTTTAGTTGTTTGATGTGCTTTTATGAGATTTAATTAAAAATTTTACTTGCAATGCAAAATACAATATCCACATGCATATATATTGAATGAATTTCAATTTCATTATATGTCAGCGGTTACGCCTTATTGAAATTTATGATGTCAAAAGGCTTCAGATGCGGTATGCAACCTCTCTCATAGGGTGAGTCTAAGTTCCCATCATTTATTTTTTCCTTTTCTTATCGTTATATTTACTTATTAACACTATTTAACCTTCAGGGGACCGTCAACTCTTGCAACATTTGTAGAAGTCTATAAACTTTTTGGTCCTACATTTCTAGGAATTTATGATAAAGAGAGAGGCATTTATAATCTTTTTTATCGGGTAACATTTCTTGAAATTATCATTCCATTCAAGATTTCTTTAAGTCTTCCACTTGAAATTGGTGTTATTTTTATGAGTTGTTTGACATTGGAATTTTACAGGGATTATCTTTTGCTTTCCCTATTCCTGTGCAATATACCGAGTGCTGCAATGATGGAGGTATCATCTTATCCTTATTATTGCTTGGAACAATTGTTTCATTTTAAGGGTTTTTTGTTTGAATGTATGTATAATTTGTTGTATCAGCGGAATTGCCACTTGAATTTCCCGATGGTACTACCCCAGTTGCTTGTCGCGTTTGCATTTATGATGGTTCAATGGGCAAAAAAGTTGGGGTTGGATCATTAATGGACAAGGCCATTGTTCCTCCTTTGCCCATTGGTAGCTTGTACATGGAAGAGGTGCATGTCAAGGTTTGTATTTTGACTCTGTCTTGATGTATCGTGTTTGAATTTTATAAGTTGTATTTTTGGACATTTATGTGTAATGTATCCATCATTTCGTCTATTCCTCAAACACAAAATTGATCATATAGTCACTTTTTAGTTTTTAGTACATTTATGATATTTCTTTGTTTGTTACATGCATTATTCAGTTGGGAGAAGAATTATGGTTTTCTATTGGTGATCAACATTTACCTTTTGGTGCATCCCCACAGGTATTTATTTTGCACGTTTATTCATTGTTGAACTAGGTTTGAAAGTTTTGCACTATACTTGGGTGTCATATGATGTTAGTGCTTTTCAATCTTGTATGATGCTTGCTTATATTTACTATTTATCTCATTAAATAAAGGTGATACAAGTGGATATAGAGACAAGAGGATGTGAGCAATGTAAATATCATTCTAACTTCTAAGTGACGTAATATAAAGGATTTTGCTTTGTCATCATCGATACAGAAAATGATACTATGTTATATGAGAACCAAGCTTATATGAGAACCGTGATAACCAATCTCCCTGATAAAAATGTGTTACTTTTTTACAAAAAATGTACTCCCTCCGTTCCTTTTTTTTTTCCACCTTACTAAAACGGGTAGTTCCATAAGTTTTTCCACTTTAGAATACTTTCCATTTTAGGAAAGTTTTCATCCACTTTTACCCCTTAAATCCCCACTTTCCTTACTTCACACTACTATTTAATTATTTTCTCTCTCATACTTCCAATACAATCATTACATTACACTATTATTTAATTATTTTTTCTCTCATACTTCCAATACAATTATTATTTCTCATTACAATATAATTAAAATAATACCCACTACCACCAAAGATTCTATTTTCTTAATCTTGGTGAAAAACCCAAATAGGAACATTAAAAAGGAACGGAGGGAGTATTACTTTTGGATAAAAAAATGTTACTTTTGTTTTATAAAAAAGTTGGTACTTTTTAGTTAAAAAAAGGTTTACTTTCAGAAAAAAATATTTTTTTCAAAAAAACAAAAATCGGAAAAGGGGACCCCTTTTTTTACCGGGTTTTGTGAAGAAAAAAGTTCATACTATTTACAAAAATACCATATTAATATGTACCCTTTTTAAGCATATATGTACACTATTTAGCAAATGTCTAATTATTTACAAAATTGCCACCCAAATATGTACTCCATTTGAGCTTTTATGTATCCCTGTTTTTAGTTTTCACCATTTTAATTGGTTTTCACATGATCCAAATCCTATATATATACACACACACACACACACACACACACACAATATATATATATATATATATATATATATAGGTTTTGGATCATGTGAAAACCAATTAAAATGGTGAAAACTGAAAACAGGTATGCATAAAAGCTCAAATGGTGTACATATTCTGGTGGTAATTTTGTAAATAAGTGGAGATTTTCTAAAAGGTGTACATATATGCTTAAAAGATGTACATATTCGGATGACATTTCTGTAAATAATGTGAACTTTTTCCTTTAGAAAAATATGTACACCCTATAAGATATTATGTAAATCGTTTACCACATTATGTATATCTCAGTCAGGTTTAGTTGTTTTCACCTGATCCTGCCCCTATATATATATATATATATATATATATATATATAGGGGTAAGATCAAGTGAAAACCCTTAAAGTGGTGAAAACTAAAGCTAGAAAGAGGTATATATATTGTAGCAAAAGGGGTACATATTATCTTGTAGGGTGTACATATTTTTTGTGAAGAAAATAGTTCATATTATTTACAAAAATGCCATCTGGATATGTACCCCTTTTAAGCATATATGTACCTTTTTAGCAAATGTCTAATTATTTACAAAACTGCCACCCAAATATGTACTCCTTTTGAGCTTTTATGTACCTCTGTTTTCAGTTCTCACTATTTTAATTGGTTTTCACATGATCCAAATCCTATATATATATATATATATATGAAGAAGTTCCAGTGAGAACCATCCTTATATGAGAACCGTGAGAACCAATCTGCTTTACAAAAAAGTTACTTTTTACAAAAAAGAAGTTACTTTTAGGCAAAAAAGTGACTTTTTTTTGAAGACAAAGATGATACTTTTAGGTGAAAGTGTTACTTTAGGAAAAAGGTTCTGAAAAAAAACTCACCATAAGATGTTACCTTAAACATAAAAAGGTGTTATTTTTTGAAAAAAACGTGTTACTTTTTATTTATAGTTCTTTCTGGAAGTAACATTTTTTTTTCTAAAAAGTACCAGATTTTTTTTAAAAACAAAAGTAACATTTTTTTGTCCAAAAGTAACCTTTTCTGTGATAAAGTAAAACATTTTTACCGGAGAGATTGGTTCTCACGGTTCTCCTATAAGCTTGGTTCTCACTGGAACCATACCCTATATATATATATATATATGTATATATTTATATATGTATATATATATATATATATATGTGTATATACACACACAAGACTCTTAATATATATATGTATTAATGTATGCATGTATGTATGTGTGGAATGTAAATATCATTCTAACTTCTAAGAGGATGTGTGGCCCCATCCTCATGCCCACCGGCCACCACCCATTCATCACTCGTACTTAGTTTTCGTAATGATGTTCAATTGCCAAGATTCAATTGCATCTTGTGGGTCAAGTTCAATTTTTAGTACCACGGATGGTTGAGATTTGTGATTATACTTAGTTGTCGTAATCACGATCAATTGATTTAAAGTAAACTTTTTCCCAAACCAAATTTGGTGATTCCTATGGTTTGTAACATGCAGGTGGTTAGGAAAGTTGAGAAAAAAATAGGGTTTTGGGATGGGGGAATGTGTTTGTTTTGTGGTTGGCAGTAAGCTATAACCGCATAGTCAGAGTGTGGCTGTGGTGGAAGTCAGAGTGTATTGATAAAAGGATTCACAATTTACCCGCAAATGGGAGATTTTTATGTTAATCCTCAATCGGGCCTCAACTCCCTTGTGGAGGGAAAGGAATAGGCATGAAGGGATTCCGGGGCATTTTATCTTGACAGAAGGTTGAAAAAGAAAAAAAAAAGTGAAACAATTATCAAATGACTATTGAGGGATTTAAGGCTGAAGATTTCCATACGTTTTCATGAAATCCTTTACCAAAAAGCCCTTTAATCTTTTTCATTAGTCTATTAGTTTTCTTTTATGGTATAATTATTATTATATACAAGTCTAATAATATTATACTAAATACTGAAACATTAGTCTCACATGATATGATGAGGATTATTTCACTCAAGTGTAGGATTGTAAAAATGTTATTTCGTTTGATTTTTAGTTAAAATTTTTGGGCTCATATTTCTTTCAAATTAATATTAAGCCAGTTTATATAGTTCAATCCAATTTAAGTTGAGTCATCCCATCTTATCTACTTAAATTTATTTAGTTTTTTTTGGAAACGTGCACGCATTTAGTTTAAATAGTCTTAATAATGTCAAAAGTTGGCTTATGTTGAGTATGAAGTAACTTGTCAAACAATAACAAATAAAAATTAAATCATATTATCTTATTTATTTAACCTATTTAATCCAAATAATTTTAGTTAACCCGAATATTTATAATCAACCGGAATTTACAAATTCAAACCTAAACATTTTATAATTTGACCTTAATTAAACTAAACATAATATGACCTAATTTAATTCATTTTGAATCAAAATGAGCTTGATAATAACCCAAATCCCAAATAGCATGAAATATAATCAATTTGGATAGTTTGTACTTTGTACCAATTGACACAATAGAGTATTGATCCAACTTGAACATAACTAAGTTAAGTTGACGTGTTGTGATGAAATTTATGACCCTACATTTGTATAGTTGTATGTAGATGATTGTTAATAGTTATCATCATTGAGCTATATAGATTTTCTTAGCTTCCAGTTCTTAATTATGGGATTCAATAGTTAAGATAAGTTTAAATCAAAATCAAATTTAACTAAATTATGATTGTCTTTTATAAGAATAGACCTATGAAAAATAACCTATATAAAGTTAACAAAATTATAATTGTCCTTTAATAAAAAAACCCATTAAAAATAAAATAAAAATTAAAAATATAAAAAAACACAAAGTTTTCGAATTTGTGGACTTGTAGCAATAATATAATAATAACATAAATGAAATTTGGAACTAGTGCATGACATACTAGCAAAGAAGTGAAAAAGTGGTTGTAAAGTAAATTAACTAACTTAATTTTGTGGTATATATTGCCATTTGACAATAGATAAATGGGTTGTTGTACCACGTAACGCGTGGATTTTGTACGACGGTTGTACTATGATTTTGCGTAAATATCTCATTTTCTTTTGGTTGGATAAGAGTTTTTTTGGCCAAATCACCCTTACCATAGCATCTCTCCTACTTAAGTGGTCCAATCACTTTCTTAATATTTGTGCAATTTGAAATGAGTCTACTAGGGTGAATAGAAGGGAGCACATCTCAAGAGTGGAAAAAAAATAAGTAGTTCATGATGAATCATGAATTATGAGGCTTGAGAAGATGACTTGTGTCCAAGTCACATTCTACTATATAGGGAAAATCCACGTGGTAACTCTGAGGTTTTGGGTTTTCCACGTGATAACCAAAACTTTTAAAAAATCCACATGGTAACCCTGAGGTTTACCAAATTGTTCCATCGTGACCTTTTTGCACGTATAAACTTTAGCAAATGATAATTTCAAAGATTTAAGGCTGCTGTACGCCTATTTATACGACTCACCATTTCAAATGTCATCAGTTTCAACCTTTTCCTACAAAACATAAATCCCAACTATACCATCTTTCATCCAAATCATATTTCCCCCCCAAATCCAAAGATGGTAGAGTTAGGGTTTATGTTTTAGGAGAAAAGGTTGAAACTGATGGCATATAAAATGGTAAGTCCCATAAATAGGCGTACAACAACCTTAAAGCTTTGAAATTAATGTTTGCTAACGTTTTTATGTGCAATAAGGTCACATTTGAACAATTTGGTAAACCTCAGGGTTACCGCATGAATTTTTTAAAAGTTTTGGTTACCACGTGGAAAACCCAAAACCTCAAGGTTACCATGTAGAATTTCCCTACTGTTTATTTATAATATTGCTTAGATGGTTTTTTTATTACACCTTAAGCATTTATTAGTTTTTTTTCTTCTGGCAATTTACATGCCATAACTAGAGAACCATTACCAGGTTTATATTTGGATAGGATAAAAGCAGATTTTTTCTACTTCCCTGGTGCTGTCTTACACTATTGTTGCTAGGGGTGAAAGTTCGGTCAATAGTTTGGACTTTTACCCAAACCAAATCAAACCGTAATTTATTCGGTCTTCATATTTTCAGACCAACACCAAACCAAATTAATTTCTAGACCGAACCATATTTTTCATTCACAGACCGAATCTAAACCGCAAACCGAATTAATATAGGCCGAATTTTTTTGTTTAGACCGAATAAGAATTTAACTATACTACTAGTGGTTGAATCAATAACACATGAAAAAGATACAGGAATCCTGAAGAAGCTGAAACAGTCAATTGACCCAAAATCATTAACACAAGGTTCATCATTCATGTCTAAGTTCCTGGGATTTTTCTGTTGATCCTTGTGACCGCATTTTCAGTTCAAATTGTATTACTTTGATGTAAGTCATAATAATATATCTTCAATTGGTACTACTAACCAACTTTCACTCCCCAGATCCCTATTTTCCTTCGCAATGAGAAATAATAGTTTAAAAACCGCAAAAATACATGTAAACACGAAAATCAAACAAAAAAAAAACATTAATAAAAACTTAGATCAAATGAAAAAAACACATAAAAACGAAAAAAAATCATTGATAAAAACGAAAACAACATAGATTAAACACAAACGAAGATGAAAAATTAAACAGAAAAAGACGAAAAAAATTTGATAAAAACGAAAAACAGCCCAGATTAAACACCAATGAAAATGAAAGATTAAACACATAAAATTAAAACAAACATAATAAAAACAAAAAAAAGCATAGTTTAAATACAAGTGAACTAATTAGCTTGGAGGAAATGGGTAAGGGGATGCTTGGAGTGGACGACTGGGGAATATGGTTAGGGAAGAAGAGAGAATGAAAAGGGAATAAGGGATTAGGTTTCACTTTTTAGGAAGATAGAGGAGATAAGGGCATAGGGAGTAGGGAAGGCGGGCTTGGGGAATGGGGATTAAAAAGTAGGGAATTTAGGGTTAGAAATTAAGTTATGGGTCTGGGCTAGTGGTAGTGGGCTAAACTAGATTGTTTAATATTTCGGTGTTTGGTCTATTAATTCGGTTTTCGGTTTTTTAAAATTTCAAACCTAATTATTTCGGTTTTTTAATTTTCAAACCTAATCCAAACCAAATTTTAAAAATCACCAAACCATATTTGTTATTCGGTTTGGGCTGGTTCGATTTGCGGTTTTAATCCGAATAAGTTTCACCCCTATTTGTTGCATGATAAATTGATTATTTTTGAACTTGCAGGATGTTTGGACTGAATTAGGTCGTCCTTGCGGGATACATCAAAAGCAGGTATAGGGTAGTCTTTGTTTAACTTTTTATTGGAAACTAATTTTTTTAATTGAATATTAGAAACTACTCTTAAAAGCTGAGGAGGGGTGTTTTAGAGAGAAGATTATATTTCTATGTTGATGTATTAGAAAATATGTGTGCTGACTATACCCCCTAAGAAGTCATTAATTTTTATTCTCCTGATTTAATGGGGTAATTAAGGATCATCCAATAATCTCTAGATACCTTTTTTTTCTCTTTGGTATTAATTGAAGTAAAGAGATCATAAAATCCAAGTTTATGAGAAAGTATTTTGCAATCCTTATCAACTAATTTCTTATATAAGAGATTTTTGTGAATTGGGATCACATCTATTTTTTGAGACTGCGTGTGAATTTTATTTTCTCACTGGAAGTGTTTAAGCTCTCATGAATGACATACCTATTTAGGGGCTTAGGGTGCCCATGCCCTACTATTAAATGTAAATCATACATCATATCTTAAAGAAATTACAAAATGTTGCTGAAGTATAAAATGTCATCGTACTTCCATTTTTTTGTAATCTTTGTCTAAATATCCTAATCAATTTCGAAAACCTCTATGGGTAAACTTTTGAGTCTGCTATTAGACTAGACACGATACAAACACAAACATAAGATATGTTTCCGATATAGCCTTGTACAGTTACAACTGTCTTGTTATTTTTATTTTACCTTATGGCTTATATGTAGATGTAGAACGTGTAGTAGCATTTTCTATCTGTAGGCTTTGTTCTTTCGAGTTTCAATGTTATACAACAATATCTCAAATTTTTAAAATTTAATTTCAAAATTCAAAAAAAAAATAAAAAAAAATTCATTTTCGATTCTATACTTTATATGAAAAAAATAATTTTCATACGATACCAGAATTTTACATTTAGATATAAATGTTGTGTTTGTTGGGTGTTGTGTCCGAATTTTGGCCAGTGTCCTATGTCCTAAAGTTTAGGCCATATCCTGATCACTTAGGTTTTGTTTTAACTAAATGATTTTTTGAATTTTTTCAACCATCACGACATTAGTTGGGTCATTTACCACTGGATTTCATTATTTTAATGATCAAGATCTATTCTCATACTCATACAATTTAACTCTTATAAAAGGGCTGTTTTGATGTGAGCTATAGAATCTTGATTATTTCAGGATAACTATTTGCAATTGGAAATTTCAATAGTTCCCTAAGCCCTAGATATTGAGGGACAAAGTCCCCTCCCATTTGTCAGTATTAAAGTTTGTATATTCTGTTCGTGGAGCTTGTAGACTTTTATGCTATGTTTGAAATGAAGGAAATGGAAGGAAAGGAAGGTTAGGAAACTAAAGGGGGTGCCATTTTCTTCATTTGGATATAAAATTAAAGGGGAGGGGAATGAAATGGAAGAGTTCTGTCACATTTTGTACTAACTACTAAATAAATCCTTCCAACATTGGAATGGTTTGGAAGGAAAACACATTAAACTTACCCTCGCGTTTCCTTCTCCCGTTCCTTTCCTTCCTAAAATGTAATCCAAGCCACACTTTTAGTTCATCATTCAGGAGCTGTGAGTGGTACAATTCTGTTTGAAAGTGATATTGTTTCTGTTTTGTTTTATGAGTTACTTTTTTTTTTTTTCCTAGTTTGACAAATATGAAAGGGCTCATTGGTCAGTCTAGGAATGACCGTAAAAAAACAGAGGGGGTTATACGTAGTCAAGTTTAGAAATTTCAACTAAGTGACAATCACATCACATTAGCTACTTAATTGTTTTGCATGAGTTCTGTGGTGGGGGATTTGATTTAGATATTCTTTCACAATGTGTTCTCTCACTTATCTTGTTGGATTAATTCAGTTAATGGAAAGTTGCTTCTTTTTTCTTTTATCTTATTTTTCGCTTCAAAGTTTTACCATTAAAAGCCACATGCAAACCTTATAATGTTCTTATTTCTGAACGATGTTGTATGTATATATGTGTGTATAGGTTGATCAAATGGTGATCCACTCTGCCTCGGATCCACGGCCCAGGACAACCCTTTGTGGAGATTATTTCTATAATTACTTTACACGTGGTTTGGACATATTATTTGATGGGCAGGTGTGTTTCTTGGTAAATCTTTTTGTTTGCCATATGCTCTCATGTAACTTTATTGTGACAAATTCGTCTGGGTATCAAAATTTCAGACACATAAAATCAAAAAGTTTGTTCTACACACAAATTATCCTGGGCACCCTGATTTCAATTCATATATTAAGTGCAATTTTGTCATCCACCCATCTGATTGTAAGTACTTTTTGTGAACTATTTGTTTTCGTTAATGAATATGCTACAATTTTTATTTGGCCTAAATTGTTTTGTGTAGTTACTGGATCATTCCCAGAAAATAAAACTTCCAAAAACTGTATTACCGCAAGCACCAAATGGGAACAAGTGAAGGTAATATTTGTATTTAAGTTGGTGATTGTGAATTTTTTTCTTAGCTTGCTAATTTTATTTTATTTTTGAAAGAGTTCACTGTAAATGTGTCTATTTACATGTTTGAAATCAACATTGTGCAAAGGAGTAAATTTTTGTTAATTGTGATGTGATATTGAAATCATTGTCTTTCATTATATTGATAGAGTGTTGCAATGGGAGTGTAATATATTTATTGTTGTGTCATTGTATTGTTGCTTTCCTAATTGTTTTTCTGTGAGCATTGCTATTGGACATTATTATTTATAGTTTCTTCAGGCTCTTATGTTGTTAAGCTACTCTTTGGCATGTAGGAAATTCTTGGAGATTGTGGTCGTGCTGCTATTCAAACTCAAGGGTCATCAAATAATCCTTTTGGATCTTCATTTGTTTATGGTTATCAAAATGTTGCTTTTGAGGTTAGTTTCTATGGCTTACAACCTTTCTTGACTGTTGTCCACCCTTGCACTTTTACATGTGCTTTGTCTTCCTGGTGCAGGTTATGAAGAATAACTACATTGCCACTGTGACTCTGTTTCATTCCTGAAAAATGTACGATTATAGAAATATTTTATTATTCTTTGTTTTTAGTTTTTGTTATTTGCATATCATGTGTCACTGTTGTTATTAGAGCTGAAGAAAGTTTGGTCTAGACCGCAAACCAAACTGGGCTAAATCATAATTTTAATATTTGGTGTCGGTCTGGTCTACGGTCTAAACAATATGGTCCGATATTTTTCAAAAAAAATTTTGGTTTCCTGTCTGGTCCTGATTTTTATTTTGAAGACCTTACCAGACTACTATGATCGAAAACATTGTTTTTTTATAAAAAAAAGAGGTCGCTACCTAGATATTTCGAGATATAGCTATTTTTATAGTAATATATACTTGAATGATGTTAATATATTTGGTGATTGTAAGTACAAAATATTTGCATAAACACATATATTGATTTGAAAAAATATAAAAAAATAAATCGTAGACCAGACTAGATCCGATTTTTGTAGAACAGTTTGGTTCGATCCGGTCTAATAATTTAAAAGGTTCGGTTTAATCTGGAAAATTTCCAGACTAGAATTTTGGTTTGGTCTGATTTTAGTGTAGACCAAACCGGACCATGTGCAACCCTACATGTTATTGATCCAACATTGGCTTCCTATCATTTGATCTCTTTGATATATTACCGACTTTGTTGCTTAACATGTATATCCATGGTGATACAGGTTTCTAGAAAACGTCAAACTGATGGTGAATTACTTCTCTGCCATAAAATCTGTATGTTTCACTCACATTGAATACTCTTTGCTATTGCTTTTCTGCATGCATTTTCTTTTGCAATTTGTCTTCGTGATTCTACTTGCTCTCAGGGATCTTGAAGAAGTTATCAACAACTTCAAAATATGTTCTTCTAGGTGTGTCATAATTCATACATTAATTATGTAATAATATTATAACTACAACAATAACTAATTTGGCACGTGTTTGTTTCTCATTTAAAACTTTCCAACCTAGTCTAAGGGTAAAATGTGATTTGAAGTATATTAATACATCAAATAAATATCGACTAGCTTGGAGTGAGTGAGCTGATGATAGCAATTAAGATTCTCTCACCTAAATTTAATTCAAAGATGGAGAATTGTGTTTTATCATATAAAAAAAGAATAATATTGCTAATCAATTGCAATATTAAATACTAGGATATAAACCCGTGCAATGCAAGAGTTTTTAAATACGTTTATATCTTAATGAAATTTTAGAAATGTTAAATAAAGGTGCGTAATAAAGTATTTACATACATAAATTGTAATTAAAAAAGAATTAAATATAAAAAAGCACAAAATAGGTTGTTAATAAAGTGTTTATAGGTTTTGAAACACCTCTTTATATATAAGTAAAATTGTTTGAATTGAAATTCCTGCAATTATTACTCCCGCCGTTGTTATGAATCCAACGTTTTATTTTTGTAAAAGAATAAAATTGACTGAATTGAAAATCCTGCAATTAATATTTATGCCATTAATATAAATCCAAATTTTTATTTTTGTAAAGAATAAACTTGACTGAATTGAAATTCCTGCAATTATTCCTGCCATTAATATGAATGCAACATTTTATTTCCGTAAATGATTCAAAATTGACTGAATTGAAATTCATGCAATTAATATCCCTGCCATAAATATTCTGATAATGTTGGCCAATAAAAAATTAATATGACACTCTCTTATTCAATTTAATCTTCTTTACTATACAACAAAATTAATATAGTGTATGATGATTTTTGTAAAGAATAAAATTGTTAGAATTGAAATTTATGCAATTATTATTCTTGCTATGCTATTTTGAAATCAGCGTTTTATATTTGTAATAGAATTGAATTGAATTTCTTGCCATTTATATTTATGACTTTTATTCCTGCATTTATTAAAATAAAATTTGTATTGAAATTCATGCAATGCTTGCCATTAATATGACCAAACCATATTTAAAAATCCCTGCCAATTATTCTTGCCATTTATATGAATCAAACTTTTTTTTTTTGAAAAAGATAAAAATCCATTGAATTGTAAATTATTTAATTAATACTCCTGCTATAAATACTCTTATAATGCTGGCCAATAAAATAATTACAAATGACACTCTTATATTCACTCTAATTTTCTATACTATACATCAAAATTAATATAGTGTATGATTTTAGTTTCAAATAATATAGTTTTAATTGCATAAATTTCATATGAGAATATTGGTTCCCACGGTTCTCATATAATTGGTTTGATTGTTTTCTCACAATAATTGAGTTATATATAGTATAAAATATGAGAAGTGAGACAATCACTTACAAAAAGTGTTATTTTTACTAAAAGGTGTTACTTATGGGAAAAGGTGTTCTTGTATTTTATGATACTATTGGGCAAAAAGTGTTACTTTAAGAAAAAAATTCTGAAAAAAACACAGAAAAAGGTGTTACTTTTTACATAAAAATGTGTTACTTTTCGAAAAAAGTGTTAAAAATTTATTTTTTTGAAAGTAACATATTTTTTTCTAAAAAGTAACATCTTTTTTTAAAACAAAAGTAACATTTTTTTGTTCAAAAGTAACACATTTTCTATAAAAAAGTAACACATTTTTATCAAGGCGATTGGTTCTCACGGTTCTCATATAAGCTTGGTTCTCACTGGAACTTGACCCTATATATATATATATATATATATATATATATATATATATATATATATATATATATTGGGGCAGGATCAGGTGAAAACAATTATAATGGTGAAAACCTGAAAACCAGATTGGCATATACATATTATGGCAACAAATGTACATATATTAGGATGTATATATTTTTGTGAAGAAAAAAACTCATATTATTTACAGAAATAACATTCGAATATGTACACATTTTAAGCATTTATGTACAACTTTTAGAAAATATCATATTATTTACATAATTATCATTGAAATATGTACACCATTTAACCTTTATGTACACCTGTCATCAGTTTTCACCACTTTAATTGGTTTTCACGTGATCCAAACCCCTCTCTCTATATAGGAAAAAGTTCAAGTGAGAATCATCCTTATATGAGAACCGTGAGAACCAATGTGTCTGACCAAAAAGTGTTACTTTTTATTAAAAAGGTGTTACTCTTTTTTATGATACTATATTATTATTCTCTCCAATTCACCACTAAGTTAAAACATACTCAAGTGGGATCTTGTTTGATTCGTCTCAATGTTAATTTTTACTTTTTACATAAAAAAATGTTAATTTTCGGAAAAAACGTGTTACATTGTATTATGTTTGTTTTTTGAAAAAAATATATTTTTTTCCGAAAGTAACTTTTTTTTGCTAAAAAGTAGCAGCTTTTTTTTAAAAACAAAAGTAATATTTTTTTGTACAAAAGTAATACATTTTCCGTAAAAAATTAACTTTATTATTAGTGAGATTGGTTATCATAGTTCTCATATCAGCTTGGTTCTCACTGGAACTTGACCATATATATATATATATATAGATATAGATAAATATTATTATAAGATTCATATTGAATGGTCAAATAAAAAAGAATCATGCATACCACAACTATCTTTCTAGTTAAATATATATGTGAAGCCTAATTTGTTGAAATTTTTATCCATACTTAGTTGCGTATTTGCATCATGTAATCACAATCTTCATGCTTCATTTTTTTTTCCTGCTGCATTAGGTTTCTTCATGTTTATTACTTATCAGTTATCACTTCTCAGTGAACTTTTATTTCTGCAGGAACGGAGCCACATCTAAGCATCTCCTAGTAAAATGTCGAGAAGAAAACTCAGCCATAAATGTACAGCTGCATCGTCTTGTGTACAGTTCTGCATACGTTGAATTCTTTTAATAGCAATTATGATGAAATGTGCCTCAAATATTTGGTAACTCATGTATATAGTTATGCCATCTGCCTCACCCATTTGCTGCATTGGAAAAGGAAATGTATCAAATTGGGTAGAGTAGTATTTATTATTGCCGTCTGGAAGTGTTTCTTTCTGGCATGATGATGCTTTATTATCTGATAACTGGGATCATGACCCATCGACTGTCGTGAATTCACGTTTTTTTTTTTTTTTTTCCTCAGAAATTGCTTATGTTATGTGTACAGAACTGATCCTGTTAGTTGTTTCTGATTTAACATGTCTGATGCTTTATTATTTGTTGTTAACTGCCTATAGTGTACTAAGTGCTTATTCTCCTTTCCTCATGACAGTAATAAGATGATTCTCTTTGGTCATTAAAGGATTCGTTATAATACAGTGTAAATGACATTTTTTGAGGATAGTATTGTTTGTTAATCGACTTGTAACAAATAATTGGAGTGAATGTTGAAGGAAAATACTATGTAAAATGCGACTATGCATCACTAATAAATTATACTAGTATAGAAATTCGTGTAATGTTTGGTTTTAAAGTTGTTCATGGGCGGTCTTGGTCGGGTTGTGGACCGGGTCGTGCTTTAAAAATCTGCCTGCGGGCTCAAACAATCAAAAGCTTGCTCGCATTTGCGACATTTTTTTTTTCGTTACTTGCCCATATTTAAAGCTGGCGGGACCTGCGGGTAGGCGGATATTTCTTATGAAAATTGAAAATATTATACAAATTATAAAGTTAAGTTTTAAAAACAATTAAAATGTAATACATTGTCTAAAATACTCTGAATACATACAAATTCTCAAAGTAAATTACATAGAAAAACGTCTGTTTTTCTAGTCAGATGGGTGGAGCCTGGCGGATAAACTGCCTATAAACACCTCTACCTGGTTTATTAGTATGACATACTCCCTTCTATTCTTCTTATGTGTTATATTTGACTTCCACAATTTTTTAGATGGGTCAAAATGTAACTATGTGGGTAGGAGATTATTTAGTATGAATTTTTTTATGAATTGATTAGTAAAGTAATTACTCCCTTCGAAATTTCAACTTTCCCCCTTCTCTTCAAAATTCTTCAATATCCAATTGATGAACAAAGTTACAATTCATATTACAAGTTTATAAATTACTATAAAATTAGTCCTAGAAATACAACATTTTTAATCCTACAAAATTTTAAACTATTTTGGAGTACTTGCATTAGTTACTAATCATGTGGTTACAGATCATTTTCCGTTCATTGACTTCAGATTTGTACACATTATCAAAAAATGATTCATCAGTATTAATTACAAAAAAATCCAACTTTTTACAGAACCCAATTAAAAAAAAAAAAACAGTATTTTCATAAATTGCAACTAATTCCTATATATATATATATATATATATATATATATATATATATATATATATATATATATATATATATATATATATATATATATATATATATATATATATATATATATATATATATATATATATATATATATATATAGTATATATATATATGTATATATATCAAAAGTAAAAATCAGATGACCCAAAAATCAGCATGTACACAAACTCAAAGATTCAAAATGCCCAAAACCAGAAATTCACAAGTTTAAAGTGGCGCAATAGCAGAAACTCTCCTAAGAGATCGCTTCATCCGTGCAACCAGCTCAGAGCCAATAAGTTTTTTAGAACATTCTGACACACTAATTTTAAGACTTAAAAGTTCAATTTCAAGATTTAAAATCCAATTTTAAGACTTATAAGGTCAATTTTCAAAGTTGAAATGTTTGAGTCATCCTACTTTAATGTTGATTAATGTTTGAGTCATTCTACTCTAACGTTGAAATGAGAATTTTAAGTCTAGCTAATCTTTTAAGTCTTAAAATTGATTTTTTAAGTATTGAAATTGAACTTTTAAGTCTTGAAATTGTCAAATTTCATGATTTAAAATGTAAATTTTAAATCATTGAAATTGTTCTTTTAAGTCTTCAAATTGATCTTTTAACTCTTAAAATTGACATTTTAATTGGTAAAAAAAATACATAATTAGACCGGCCCAATAAGACGCGTCTTACAAGTGAGACGGTCTCATCCAATTTTTTTGTGAAAAATTAGAAAACCAAAATCATCATGTAAACTAAAAACCCGATTATCCTCAAATGAAACATCAATAAATAGGTCCAAGCTAAACACATTAATTACACAACTATCTCAAGTACCTCAGATTATGGTTCCCTCAAAAATCAGATTATCCTCATATAGATCCATATAAAATATACGGATCCGAATCCCCGTCTCAAAAAATACCCAGACGCGGATCATAGATCCAAGACTCTTTTATTTTTAAATAATATTTTATATAATAAAAATATCATGTGCTTTCTTGAGAGACTGTCTTTTATAAAGATGTTGACAATAATGGTCCTAATACAGACCCACTTAAGGAATAATATCCTTTACTTTATTAGTATGCCACGTGCTTTGTTAGTATGCCACGTGCTTTGTTAGTATGCCACGTTATTAGTTTATCATGACTATCTTAGGCAGCCTCTTGTATATATATGTAGGATGTAGCCTACCTCTCTGTATTGATATAGCTCTTTTTGGCTTCCAAATAAACAAACATATTTTTCTGTTCTCTAGTCTTGAATACCATATGTTGACATGGTACCAGAGCAGGCAAAACTAATCCTAACAATCTGATTTTCTTTCTCTTCTTGTTTTTTTTTGTGATCTCTTTCTGATTCATGGCAAAGATGACACCCACTACAGACGCTGTTGCAACATACTCTGATCAAACACAAAACCCAGGAAGTGTTTACTATCTTCATCCTTCTGATTCTGCCGGATCAAGATTGGTGTCAGTAGTCTTTGATGGAACATCCTATACAGACTGGAAACTCTCAATGACTATCAGTCTTGATGCCAAAAACAAACTTTGCTTCGTTGATGGAACGCTACCTAAACCAGATGAAGGAAAACAAGATGAGAAGGCATGGAAAAGGTGCAATAACATGGTAATA
This sequence comes from Amaranthus cruentus, assembly GCA_019425755.1. NCBI lineage: Eukaryota > Viridiplantae > Streptophyta > Magnoliopsida > Caryophyllales > Amaranthaceae > Amaranthus > Amaranthus cruentus. The sequence goes on from CM033452.1 coordinate 9,795,850, forward strand.
GGGTGGTTGATTGCATCCTTAGAAAGATCAATAGCAAAAAGTGTCATGTATTTCAAGAATGCAAATGAGATTTGGAGAGATCTTGAAACAAGATTTGGCAGTCCTTCTACATCACAACTATACAGATTGCAAGAGAAAGTGCTTAATACAATCCAAGAACCTGACATGACAATTGCTGAGTACTTCACTAAAGTAAAGTCTTTATAGGATGAAATGGACGACTTGAGACCACTACCTGTGTGTAGCTGCCATCCTGACACAAACTTCAACAAAATACAACAAGATTTAAGAATAATGACCTTCTTGATGAAGTTAGACCCTCAATATCATCAAGTTAAAACTAATTTGCTGATCAGTAAAAGCTTACCTGATGTTGCTGAACTCTATAGGGCATTCTTACAAGAAGAAAGTCACAAAAAATTAAATAAACCTCTTCAAGGAGTAGGAGAGTCTTTGGCTTTTGGAGCAGAGAGGAGAAAATTTCATGAAAGATCTTGGTCCAAGAATCAAAATACATTAGGAGCAAAAAAACCAAATTATTACTGTGAGCACGGCAAGATCTCAGGGCATTCTATAGACAGATGTTTCAAGGTTCATAGTTACCCAGTATAGAACAAAAACACACAAACAAGAAGATATGCTGCTCTTGTGCAAACTGATGATCAAGAAGACAACAATATCAATGAAGGGAAACAATATGGTATGTCTTCAGAACAATTTTCTAATCTTCTATCATTTCTTGACCAGACAAACAGAAATAAAGATAATCAACTCAAGGAACATAATGGAGCAAACAACTCAGCTAATCTAGCAGGTACCTCTTTCTTCCTTTCCAACTTGGACAAAACAAAATGGATTATAGATAGTGGGGCAACAGATCACATTTGCACACGTCTACAATATTTTTCTAATATCAAAGATATCTCTAAACAAAATCATGTGATCACTATTCCAGATGGGACAAAACATCAGGTTAATAAAATTGGAGATATTCACTTAACTAACAATTTGAGCTTACATGATGTTCTTTATGTTCCTCATTTTCATTACAACTTAAAATCTGTTTACAAATTGTGCCTAGAAAGGAATATCTCTGTTGTTTTCTCTCAGGAACAATGTTTACTTCAGGACCCTTTGAAGAAAACATCCTTGGTTCTTAGTAACATGGAACAAGGCTTAAATTACACTGGAGGATCAAGCACTCATGCTCACCTGCAGAATACTCATGAACATTCTGCGCATCCTTTAGCTAATGCAGTTACATCCAAGAAAATGATAGAAGAAGCAAAACTATGGCATCTCAGATATGGGCATGCCCCATTCTCTAAACTTAAACTGCTTTTTCCAAACTTAGACATTTTAGCCATAAAGAATGAGTTTGTTTGTAGTATTTGTCGAAGTTCTAGACAAACCAGACTGTCTTTTCCTACTAGTAACACCAAATCTGAATTTCCTTTTGATTTGTTGCATATTGACACTTGGGGGCCATACTCCCATGAAACATATAATAAATGTAAGTTTTTTGTTACCATTGTAGATGATTTTACTAGAATGACATGGGTATATTTGATGCGTAATAAGAAAGATTGTGTTGATATCTTGTAAAACCTCTTCTCTCACATCAAATCTCAATTTGGCAAATCAGTAAAATCTATTAGAACGGATAATGCCAAAGAATTTTGTGAAGGCAAAATGGTACATATCTTGTATTCTCTTGGTATTCACCATCAGAAAAGTTGCAGGCATACCCCACAACAGAATGGCCTCGTAGAAAGAAAGCACAAGCACCTTCTAGAAACTGCAAGGGCTTTGTTTTTCCAATCCAATTTACCTCACACCTTCTGGGGTGAATGTATATTGTGTGCTACACATATCATCAACAGGTTACCACTCTCCAGTCTTGGTAATATCTCTCCTTATCAAAAACTTTTTAATAAAGTTCCTAACAACACATATTTCAAGGCCTTTGGTTGTTTATGTTATGTGAGCACAATTAAATAAGGAAGGACTAAATTTCAACCTAGGGCAGAAGCTTGTATATTTCTAGGATACCCTTATGGCTACAAAGCCTATAAGGTATATAATATGCGAACTAGGGAGATAATCATATCTAGGGATGTGATTTTCCATGAGAAACACTTTCCCTACCATCACAAGCAACAAAAAGACTCACCTTATGCGATTTTTTACCTACCAGTATCTACCTTGCCACACATATTAGATAATAACCAACAGACTTTTACACCTGTTACACCAAATAATGATTATTCTCCACAGGACAGCTCCTATAATCACCCTAAACCTGAACATTCACATCAACCTGTTCTTAATGAGATTGTACCCATTGACACAGACAATCCAGTAAATACACTAAGAAGATCCAATAGGACTCACAAGGCTCCTGCATACCTTTCTGATTATGTTTGTAACAATATCAAATGGTGTAATCTTGTTTCCTTAACTAATTTACCTAATTCCTCTCAAGCGTTTTTTACTTGTCAATCACAGTGGCACGAACCAACCACCTAAAAAGAAGCTGTGAATGACATCAAATGGCAAGATGCAATGCAAACAAAACTTGCTGCCTTGGATCATAATCATACTTGGGACTTAGTAGAGTTACCTCATGGGAAGAAAACTATTGGATCCAAATAGGTGTACAAAGTCAAACTCAGATCAGATGGCTCACTTGAACATTATAAGGCAAGACTTGTAGCCAAGGGTTACAACCAACAGTATGGAATAGATTACCAAGAGACATTCTCTCCAGTTATACGGATGGCCACTGTCAGGTGCCTAATTGCTCTTGCTACCAGTAGAAAATGGTCCTTATACTAGCTCGATGTGAATAACGCTTTTCTGCATGGGGATCTTCACGAAGAGGTGTACATGAGAGTCCCATAAGGCCTACCAGCTCGATGTGAACACTGTTTGCAAACTGAGAAAATCCCTCTATGGCCTCAAGCAAGTTTCCAGACAATGGTTTGCCAAACTCACCATGGAGCTCTTCAACCAAGGTTTTGAACAATCCAAAAACGACTACTCTTTGTTCATTAAGAAAACTTCTACCTCCATCACTATTGCATTCTACCTCCATCACTATTGCAGCTGTATATGTGGACGATATTCTCTTAACTGGTAACAACCCCTCCATTCTTCAGTCTCTTAAAGCACATCTTCATAATACTTTCAGCATCAAGGATCTGGGGCGTCTCAACTACTTCTTGGGGATTGAGGTTACATACCTCCATGAAGGAATCGTCCTTAGCCAACACAAGTTTACTACTGACCTCCTAAGCAGCTCCAGTTTAACTGAATTCAAAAGAGTAGCCATGCCACTTCCCCTAAATCTTAAACTCCAAACCAATAATTCTCCACTTTATCATGATCCTACTCACTATAGGAGTTTGGTTGGAAAGCTCAACTTTCTCACCCATACCAGATCAGATTTATCTTACACCGTCCAAGCCCTCAGTTAAGAGAATATCGTCCACATATACAATCTGTTGACAACATCAAACTTCATGCCTATTCAGATAGCGATTGGGGAGCTTGTTTAGACACAAGGAAATCCATCACTGGTTATGTCATATTGTTTGGCAACTCTCCAGTCAGCTGGACATCCAAGAAACAAAATTCGGTCTCCAAATCATCTTCGGAAGCAGAGTATAGGGTCATGGCTTCTGTGGCTTCAGAAATTGTCTGGCTGGTCCGTTTACTTGAGGAGCTTGGAGTTGAAAATCTTAGACCAGTCTCCCTTGAATGTGATAACATCTCTGCCCTCCATATTGCACAAACCCAGTTCTTCATCAAAGGACAAAACACATCGAAATCGACTGTCACTTCACTCATGAGAAAGTGATGGAAGGACTTATTACTCTCCACTACATTCCCACAACAGATCAGCTGGCAGACTTGCTCACCAAAATCATCCCTGCTGTTCATCTGAGACCTCTTCTGGACAAGCTTGGCGTTTATTACCCCACCCCAAGCTTGAGTGGGGGTGTTGACAATAATGGTCCTAATACAGACCCACTTAAAGGAATAATATCCTTTACTTTATTAGTATGCCACGTGCTTTGTTAGTATGCCACGTTATTAGTTTATCATGACTAATCTTAGGCAGCCTCTTGTATATATATGTAGGATGTAGCCTACCTCTCTGTATTGATATAGCTCTTTTTGGCTTCTAAATAAACAAACATATTTTTTTGTTCTCTAGTCTTGAATACCATATGTTGACAAAAGACCACTATCAAAAGTCCAGTCCAAATCTATATTTAAAGTTGTAACAATACACGCGCGCACACACACACACATATATATATATAGACTTGGACTGTGCTTTTGAGAGCTGTCTTTACAAAAGACGGTCTCAAGTAAGAATTTGAGTATAGATATTATTTAAAAATATTAATGGTCTACTAATTTACTTTGTTAATTAAATATTGTTTTTTTAAATGTTACATTATGTTATAAAGAAACTTTTATTTTATGAGAAAAATTTAAAGATATTTATAGTTTGTATTATATTATAGGATACTAGTATAAAAACTCGTGCAATGCACGATTTATGAGTATAAAATATATAAAATATAATTTCAAAAAGTAGTGCAAGTATATATGATAGTGATAAATTTATCGAATACATGAATTTTCTAGTATAGAAACTCGTGCAATGCATGATTTATGAGTATAAAATATATAAAAATATAATTTCAAAAAGTAGTGCAAGTATATATTATAGTGATAAATTTATCGAATACATGAATTTTTCAACGCAAAAATTAAATATGATTTTTAAAAAATTATTTATCGAATACATCACTTTTTTATTCAATTAAATACATCAAATTCTAGGTTAGGTATATAAAAATAGTTTAATAAATTAAATAAATACTTTACCTAATTTAGTTTCAATGTTAAAAAATCATATTCTAGATTAGATAAATATTGTCATGTAAGTTATTATTTATTATCATCTACAAAAATAATTCTATATTAGTCGAGGCTCTCTAAAGATGAAACTTGTCATTTTCCAGCATTTTTATTAATATGTATGATTATAGATATTAATCTTATGTATTCAATCGATATCACAATATAAAAAGCAAAATCAATCGAATATATACTAAAATTAGCACAGACCCGTTTTGAATTGATCTGATAGACTGATACTGGATCCGTGGATTCGAATATGAGTCCTGAAAAGTTAGACCAGTGGATCCGAATCTAAATCATATTTTATAAATTGGATTTGAATCTGAATTTACTTGAAATTGGTTCAAATTAAACCCGCTGCCATCCCTAAGATCATCCTTACGGGATACATCAGAAACAGGTTGAGTAGTCTTTGTTTATCTTTTTTATAAGAGATGGAATATTTTTTAATGTACAATGCTCAACCTCTTTAAAAAAATGTTTTTTTTTTGACACATTATCCATCTCTTTCATCCACATCATATTTTACTATTTTTATCCCTTTCCTCTTTAAATTTTTTCAAACATTCAAGTATCCTCTTATATCTTATTTTTTCTCTTTCCTACTTTTATATATACCCCACCATTCAAATTTTTAATACTTTCATATTGTTAATTTATTATATTAATTTCACAATATTGATTTAATGATGCTAATTAATATATGGGTTGTCCATTATAAAATATATCGATAATTAATTGATTACAAATAATAAACAATAAATGAAAAATTGATATTATTAATTAGTTATCAATAATAACATGTAACGATAATTAGTAATAAATTAAGACTTTAAAAGATATTATCAAAGAAGATGTAAAAAATTGACATTTTGAATCGGAGTACCATTATAATTACTTCATCCGTTCCATTTTACTTGCAACACTTACCATTTTTGGAAGTTTCATATTACTTGCAACATTACTATTTTTGGCAAAAATAATCTACTTATTTTATCCTCACTTTATTCCTACCCCATTATCACCATCAATCATACATCATCCCATTAATTATTTAATATACTCACAAGTCACAACCACTATCTACTTATAATAATTTTTTTTTATTTCTACCCCACATATTACCATCAATCATACATCATCCTTACTTTTACCATACTGATTTGACGGCCCTTAAAAAATGTGCCAAACTCAATGGTGCAACTAAAATGGAACGGAGGAAGTATAAGAATCGTCGCCCCTTGGAGATTGCTCCATTTTTTGAGTTAAATGATCAGAAACGGGGAACGATGAACGATATTGATTAAAAGATTGTTGGAACAGAGCAAAAAGAGGGGCATTTTGACTTAAAGGGGTGTAACTTTAATTAACTGGTCTCGGTTGATTTTCGAACCACTGTGAAGCAGCTTGAAATTAAGGATTGTTGAGGATATTTGGATCAAAGGGGCCAACATTTGAGTTATTTTGAGAGTTTGGATAACTTGGAAAATTAAAATTTCTATGATTTGGGTTATTTGGATTCATAATTAATATGATACTAATTATATCTAGTGAGGGAAAATAACAAATTTTGATGTGAATTTAAAATATGCAAATTTGGGTTCATTTTATAGAGAAAAAAAAAAATCTGAATTATTGATATTTTTTTTTTGATTTGCCAATTTTTTTATATTATCAATTTAGTAGTTTTCTAGGCAAATGATTCACCAAAATTACAAGCCATTAATAGTATGTCATTTGTCAAATTGCAATTGGGTAAAAAAAAAAGAAAAGAAAATAATAAAGAAACAATTCCAAACGGATGTTTTGCCTAGGAAAATACAAAATATCATCCTCTCTGAAAGGAGGATGAGGCATTGTCCTCTTTTCAAGAGGATGGACTTGCATTGGATTGAGTAAATATAAAGACATAATAGGATATTCTAGGATGAGCATTGTACATGCTCTTAGAAGCTGATAAGTGGTGTTTCCAAGGGGACATTATATTTCTATGGTGATGTATTAGATAGGCCGTCCCCTAAACATAACACGTGATTCGAAATCGATTCGATTCTCCAATAAATAAACTGGTTTGTGATAAAAATTTTTGTTTGTAATATAATTTTCTTTTAATATAGTTTTGTCTTATTGTTATTAAAATTTTAGACAAATAAAATAAAAAAGTTTATTCTACGGCAAATTATTCTGGACACTTTGATTTTAACTCATACACAATTTTATTATCCAACTAATTGAATTGTCATCACATTTTCCATTGAATATGTAACAATTTTAATTTAACTTATATCTTGTTTTGTGTAGTTAATGAATCATTCATAAAAGATCATCATTGTTGATCAAATATAAATAAACACTGGGTTAGAAAATGTAACGGACACCTCAATTGAAGGAACATTTGGTTAAGTATAGATTGTAAGTAGGAGGGCGGTGTATACTTGTGGAGTAATGATAAAAATATTAAAGCTTCTCTGCAAATGAGATATGCAACAAGCAGTGGCGAAACTTGATTAAAATTTTAGGGGGAACGGAGTTAATAAAAAAAATTTGAATTCAACTAATATATAGCCAAAAAAAAAATGCAACAAAAAATTATTATGTAAATTTTGAATCAAAGTAAAATTCGACGCTCTTTTAGCACTTTAAAATTATCTATAATCTCATTGACACTATATGTCTTTGTCATTTGTCTCTAAACGTACATTACTAAACCATCTTCATAATTAATTGTTTTATTGTTATTAGTTTTCAGTGATTCAACTATTCACTTATTCAAACTAATTATTAAATAAAGAAAAGAAATTCAATTAAAAGATATAAAACAAACCTTTATTATTCAATTGTCGATGATAAGCTTAATTTTTTATTTTTGTCCGTTTCTCCAAATCGCTTTATTTATTTTTTGTTTTTTTGTTTTTTCAATTTTTAGCTCATAATTTCACTCCTAATTTGATACTCCATTATATACTTATAAATTTTTTATTTATTTCAGTTTTTCATTCTCTTCCTTTAATTGTGTTAGCTTTTATTTGTTGGCCTAAAATTTTTAAAAATATAAAATGACGATTGTATTAAAAGAAATTTACCGAAAATCTCGGAGGGGCGAAGCCCCTACCCGCCCCAATGAAGTTTCGCCCCTGGAACCAAGTATTTATAATGATGGAATGAAACTTGGTTGATAAATTAAGGGACATTATGGGCATGATGAGTGGTAGGTAATGTTATCACAGGCCCGGCTCACTAGTGGAGTACTATGAGCAGCTGCTCTGGGCCCCAGCCTTTAAAGGGCCCAAAATGAAGATATTTCATGAGTCAAAGCTTGAAAATTTGAAATAAATAAGATTCTTAATAAAAAAAAACGCATGCAATAAGATCCAAATCAAACTTATTCCAAAAGTAAGCGTGTAATCCGCAAACCTTAGGTTCGGGCTGTCCGCACTTAGTAAGTGCGAACAACTCTTGTCTTAAAATCAACATGTTGACTCTGTTTGACCTGTTCGTAGTTACTAAGTGCGAACAGAAACTTGATTTTTTTTGACCAGTTTATTACTGTTTCAACTTACTAAGTGCGAACAGACCCGAACCTGTGCTTTGGGGTATCAAGCGCTTATATTTGAAATAAGTTTAATTTGAATCTTATTGCATGCTTTTTTTTGATTAAGATTCTTATCTATTTCAAATTTTCTCAAAGCTTTTGGTTCAATGGTAAGGAAGTGATATATTTTTCCCTTGATCAAGAGTTCTAATCCTAGTAAATACATTTACTTTTTGAAACAATTTTTTTTGGAACAAGCTTGAGAGGTAGTATAAGTTTTATTTTCTTGTCATATTAGTTTTTGTTTTACTTTTTTGGTTTGTTTATAAGGTGTAATACTTCTACTAAATTAAATAGAGCCATGTACATTTTAAGAAAAAAACATTAAATAGTATTTCTTCTTTCAACTTGTTTCAAGGAATCAAAAAATAATATATTCTTAGTGCTATGTAATAGTGGATGAGATTCTCATTATTTATTTTTTGATTTGGGATAGGGTAGATAATTATAATTAGAGACAGAGGAGAGGGAATTACTCATTCCTATAAACGGTGATAATTATCACAGTCTATTTGTTGATTTGACATTAAACATTGTGTGATTTTTATTTTGTATTTTGTTGTTATTTTAATTAGCTATTAACTAAAATTTTCCGTATCACTTCTTTTATGTTTTAGAAAAAAGTCTTTAGATAAGAGATCATGGTAAAAGAAAAAGCAATTAGATAAAATAAGAATTGGTCTATTTTTTTTAGTTAAATAATACTCCCTCCTATTCTGCCCATTAGTCCCATTTCTAAATAGAGTCAAGTCACTCTATTAGTCCCATTTCCATTTTTAGCAAGTGTTTTTTACTATTTTACCCTCATTAAACTCTTTATAATAACCCTTATTAATCTTAATAAAAATCATTACTAAGATTAATCTACCCATCCATAATTAACCCTTCCCTCCCTTTTTATAAACAGAACCCTAGATCTAGAACATTCATTCTTGTGGGTATTTTCATGAAACTTTTGTTTAACCTTGGATTCTCTGGATTGTTCTTCATTTTCATGAAACCCTTCCCTCCCTTTTTATAAACAAAACCCTAATCCTTCCTCTTGTTCTTCGATTCTCTGGTTTGTTCGTCCATTTTGTCGGTTCCTTCTTCATTTTTTAACGGTTTCTTCTTCGAATTTGTTGCTTTGTTCTTCGATTCTCTGGTTTCTTCGTCCATTTTGTGGGTTTTTTTCTTCTAAATCCAGGTATGTAGTGTAGATCTGGGTTTTGTTCTTTGTTTTGTTCTTCCAAATTTTTGCTTTCTTCTTCGAATTGTTGCTTTGTCCTTCTGGTTTTTTTCTTTCTTTTTCGAATTTGTTGCTATGTTCTTCGAATTTTGTGGGTTTTGTTCTTCTAAATTCAGGTTTGCTTTTGTTTTTTTTTAACCTTGTTTATTTGCTCCAGATCTGTTTTCTTCCTCTTGTTTGTTCGAATTTTTCACCTTGTTTTCTTCCTCTTCTAAATCTGGGTTTGTTTTTTTTTTTTTAACTTTGTTTTTTTCACCTTGCAGATCTGGGTTAGTTTGATGGATAAAGATAAGGTTGTTGATGATGAGTCTAAAAAGGTTGATGATAACCCTAAAAGGGTTGATGATGAGTACCCTAACTATGTTGATGATGACTATGAATCATCTGTTGAGACCGATCCACGTTGGGGTCGAGAACTGAATTCTGATGGTGAACCCATCTACAGTCCAGAACCTGTAAATCCTAACTATGTGTATATAGCGGCAGATGCTTTATTTGCTGATAGTGATGATGATGAATGGCTTGATAGCCTTGGTCCATTTACAAGTATGTTTGTGGTCACTGATTGCGTATTTTACCGACTTGTGATGAAATGTTTCTTTTGTGTTGTTGTTTGAATTGATGCATTAATGAATACATGCCCAATGAAATTTATTGAGGGCAAATATTCTAGGCCATATTCATAGCATTATATTCTTGAGATGATTTTAGGAGGCTTGGTATTGCCACCAAATTTCATTTTGGAGGCTACCAATTGCCACCAAAATCAAGTGCATATAGGAATAAAGCTATAAATCAATGATGAGTAAAAATTAAACCTGAGAGTAATTACTAAACAACCACTGTTTTCATTTCATAAGTTTGAATACAATTGTTTCACAATAAACAACTTAAAATTTACACTAGTTGTTTACATTTGAAACAAGTGTTTCACAAAATGTATCCAAAAGTTGTCCAAAAACTGTCCAAAAGTGTGTTTATATGCTGAGTTGTTGGCTCTTACTTGCTGTCCAAAATGTGCTGGTTGTATACATTGTATTGCTGGTTCTGTTATGTGTTGCTGGTTGTTTTTATGTGCTGCTGGTTGCTTGGATGTTGTTGTCCATATTGACTCTGCTTTGTGTGACTTCAATTTGTGGTTCTGTCACTTGAAAATCTTCTTGAAACCCAATCAATTGTAGTAATTCATTAATTGACTCAATACTCACCTTATTTAGTAAATGTTGAAGTGATTCAACTACTAAGACTTTGTCCACTGACAAGTAATCTGGTAATGTTCCTTCTCTTGCTTGCTTGGTCTTGTTCATGTGTGGTATGTGGTAGTCAAAACCACCCTTTCTTTTTATAACTTCAATCATGCAAGCTTGTAAAGTAATGAACACAAATCTCAAAGATTGAGGATTTAAGTTCTCAAATGCCAAATTTGGGTTTTTTGATGTGGAGTAACATCTTTTGTTTTACCCATAGTGTATTTAGTGTAATAAATGTGTGCATTTAATAGAGTATATATAGATGTTCAAGGCTGGATTTCTGTTTTAGTTAGTGCAATTTTGGAATTTCATTTGGCTCCAAAATTTTGTTTTGGTTTGTGGAAATTTTGGAATTTCACATTTTTGGTTTGCCTCCATTTTTTTTGAGTTTGCCTCCATGGTCTTGTTTTAGTTAGTGCAATTTTGGAATTTCATTTTGTTATGTTTGCCTTCAGAATTCTGTTTTGTTTTGCTGGAAATTTTGGAAATTCACATTTTTGGTTGTTTGGTTGAATTATGTGGCCTAAAATTAATGCATCATTTTATGTTTTGATTTTTTCTGAAGTCGATGAAAAAAAAAAATACGCAATCACATGATCAGCAAAGACTGCAACTATCCCGATGCTGTTGAAGAGTTGAAAAGGCTTGGGGAAATTAATTAGTCGATCTATGTATTTTTATTTTCGTTGTTGTAGTAATTTTTTTTTATTAATAGTCAACTATGTAATGTATGTTTAATTTTCAGAATTTTTATTAAGGGAATTTGTATGAAATTAAAAATGTTATGCTACATTTTCAGATTTTTTATCCATGTATTTCTAAGCATTTCATAAAATGGGAGGGAAAATTGAAAATTTGGAGGGAATCATTAACCAACTAAAAAACCATTAACAAATCACTAATTCTCTCTCTCCTATTCAAGTGGTCCCATTTTGACCCACCTAAAAATAGTGCCTAGTCAAATGGGACTAATTGGGGGAATAGGAGGGAGTAGTATTTATTTACTCGATCGAATTGTGTCTTGGTCGTATAAAAATTAGGGGCCTAATTTTTGGTCTTTGCTCAGGGCCCCTAAAAAGTCTGAGACGGCTCTGTGTTATCAAATAGGAATATTCATTTTATATTTATTTGAAGTTATTAATAATATTTTTTTTATTAAAAGTCAGGTAAAAACAATGTTACTACTAAAAAAAATTAATAAAGTTGAAATTGTGAGCTTATATTTTAAAATAAATAAGGCAAAATCAGTGTAGTCTAAGAAGAACTAATTAAAAAACACAATGTGTGGTTTGGCAATACAATGGTTTAAGGGGTTTTAAAAAGTAGTTTTAATTTAACAGCTGGTCTTGGGCGAAACCGTCTCAAATTGAGATAAGAGTGGACCGGCTTAATTCGCGTGCCTTACATGCTTTCTCTTTTTTTTTCATCTTCTGGGCATTTTTCAATTCTAATCTTTAAGGTATCAATTTCAATTTAAAGTAGTACTTAAACATATCTTAAAGTAAAAGTTTCAATTTGAACCTATAAGTGATCAATTTTGACGTTAAAGTGATCAATTTCTACCTAATATATGATTTTGCTTCAAAATTTTAGAACGAAGTTATATAAAATGGTGTTATTCTTTCATTCTATATATGAATTTCAAACAACAAATGAATGGTTAATAGAACTATCAATAATTAAATTTGAACTAAATGTTATACAAAATATCTATACAAGTTGAATACTTATTTTTAAAACGATAATTGAATATTAGAAGTTCAAAATTGAGTTAGATTATAAAATATCATTGTCAAATTATATGTCATAATTTAACTATTAACTTATTCAATTTGAACTAAAACTTATACAATATCTTTATAGACTTTGATATACTTATTTTGAAAACGATAATTGAAGCTTATACGTTCAAAATTGAGTTAGATCATAAAACATTAAATACTTAGGTAGAAATTGATCAGTTAAACGCCACAATTGATCACTTATAGGTTCAAATTGAAATTTTTACTTTAATTGATATGTTTAAGTACTACTTTACATTGAAATTGATATCTTTAAGGTCAACATTGATACCTTTAAGGTCCAAATTGAAAATTTTCCAGAAAAATGAAAAAAACAAAAAAAAAAAGAAATTTGGAGGGCAAAACGCGCGCGTGTAGTACACACGCCTAACAATGGGCCGGCCCAGATCTTGTCTTAGAGTAGGACGGTCTCGTCCAAGTTTTTGTGTTAATTTAAAAGGAAAAAAAAATTCTGTTGCCGAGACTTGAACCCGGGTCTCTCGGGTGAGAGCCGAGTATCCTAACCAACTAAACTACAACGGAATGTTGTTGAAGTGTTAAAACGTTTATATTAATATTATTTCATCCGGAGAAGAGGCAGAGAAAAAAGAAATGTACGAAAACTTTAAAATCTTATGTAGGAGTTCAATCTTTGAGCTCCAGGTTTCCTTCCTTTAATTCCTCTTACGTCAAAAAAGTGAATTATGATTATTTTGGGCTATTTTAGAATCATTTTAAGCAAATTATAAATTTAAAAAGTGAATTAACTAGCTAATTAATGTAGCAACTCAGACCTTAAAAGATATTTTGGTTTGATTAATGTGATTGGGTTTCCAACGAGGGAGTAGTATAAATATATTGAATAATTCTTTCTTTCTGGGATCAATTCATTGTTATGTTGGGGATTAAGTTCTGAATATTGATTACAAATTGTGCAAGGCCGGAGCTTTCATTTTCTTGCGAGACTGTCTTTTGTAAAAACGACTCTCAAAAGTCCAGCCCAAATCTATATTTAGAGTTGTAATAATATATATTTAGAATTGGACTGGGCTTTTGGGGCTTGTACTAAAAGGACCAACAAGTTTGGAAGTGACTACTTCTTTGATAACCTATTTGTTTCTTTGGGTAGCATCTACATATCTAAAATAGCAACGACGTAAATGAGTTGTGAGATCGGAACAATAACTCATCATTATGTTGCATCTCAAGCCTTTGTTATATTCACTTGTACTTTACATACAATTCTATGGAGAATAAAACTCCGAATAGTATAAATATTTAACAATACATGTACATTACATTCAGTTACATTATTCATGTCATTGCATATGAACCGATGCTACTATACAGACCGAACAACAAATCAGTCCCCTTGATATCACGAACCGCGTGTTTATTATTTAGTGAGCTATATGAGATAGACACAAGGTCAAAGCATTGCCTACTACTTTTATTAAGTTTTGCGACATCCGAACATTACAGAGAACTCCAACCCTTACCAGCATTTTGGCACTCAGAAAGCCAAAGATCTATGTGCTCCGTAACCTGTTGTCTCACTTTCGCGACTGCATCAGGGGAGCTGCATCTTTTGGCCTCACCTGGAGTCGAAAAATTGAGAAAGTTTGTTCAGAAAGGATTACAGCTAAAATAAGCCATTGCCGATAAAAATGTTATTTTTATTCTTTTTTATGGAGATAAAAGGCAAAATCCGAATCTTCAATTTTATTCAAAGCACTAAACAATTGGATTCCTGTTAGCCGCTGAGGTTGAAGGGCTTGCCTTGTTTTGTTTGAATACTGAAACTTAGTTGAAGATGATGTTTGCTAGGTAGTACTCATCATCATCATCATTATCATCATACCCAATATCCCGCTCAGAGTAGGGTCTGGGTGAGGTAAGTTGACAAACAACCCATACCCGTACTCCCTTTAAGGGAGGACTAGAGGAAAGTGGTCTATAATTTACCCCAAGGAGGAAAGTGCCCTGCGTTATAGGAAAAATGAGATGAGATGAGATGAGAGAGCTTCGAGCAATAAATTTATGCATTGTCTCCTATAAGTTGTTATAGGAAAAAGGGGGAGCATGTCCTCATTCCAAGAGTCTTGAACCTAGGTGAGATGAGAGAGCTTCGAGCAATAAATTTATGCATTGTCTCCTATAAGTAGTTATTTACGGGAAAAAAGATTAAAAATCTATACTTAGGGTGATGATTGATGAGACTCAAAAGAGCTTTTGTGTCGGGAAGATTGATTAGACAATATCTTATTCTTTTAACATGGATTTGTTCCCTTACATAAACCAAAATCGAGCAAAGAGGGGGACAATGGCCATGAAATTAGACATGAACAAGGTATATGATGAATAGAATGGGATTACCTCGTGAATGTATTGATTAAGATGGGGTTTTAGCTCGTTCGATTGACTGTGATAAAATGGGTAATCACAATATCGTATTGGATTTCTGGTGAACAAGCAAGTAACAGACCACCCATCCCCAAAGGGTACTTAGATAAGTGGATCAACTTTCTTCATGTTTATTCTGATTATCATAGAGGGGGTTGAAGCCATAATTTGCAAAGCAGATGAAATGGGAAGTTTGCATGGAATAACTGTGACAAGTAGAGCACTGGTCATTACCCATCTAGTTTTTGCGAATGGCACTATCACTTTTGAAAGAGCTAATGAGATAGAAGCAGCTATCATCATTATGAATATTCAGAGGTCTCTGTATGGGTAGAAAGTGAATCTTAACAAATGGTACGTCTCTTTAACAAAGGTTGATGAGAAAGATAATATTGGGAGAGAAATGGGCATAAAGAGGTACAACACCATGACAAGCATCAGGGTTTACTGAAAAAAATTAGAAAAATTACTTTTGTTGAGCTAAGGGACCAACTTTGAAAAACAATGGAAAGGATGGAAGGATCAATTATTCATGAGCAATTCGCCCAAGTGAAATATGTAAAGTCATAGCTGCAAAACTAATCGTACTAGCAATATATGCTCCTAATTCCTATGTAATGTTACTTTGAAAGGATAGTTTGAAGTAGCAAGGATTCGACTAGATTTTAAACATGTTCATTTCCCTCTTTTAAAACTCTAGGACGCGGTGCTACTATAATCAAGCTTCAGATAAGAGGGAACTCCTTAGGACACTTGAAATAAAATCCTTGCGGAACATTTACATACCTTCAATACTCAATGGTGATTGCGGGCAGCCCCTTAAGTCAGTCCCATGGCCGCAATTGTGACAAGTCACAAGATAAGAAGGAACTGAAACATTTTAAAAGGAATACACAAGTTAGCAAAAAAAAAAAAAAAAAAACGGAAAAAAGCAATCAATATCACCTTTTGCTCTTTTTTTTTTTTTCTTTTTTTTTTTTTTTTTTTTGTGTGTGTGTGGGGGGGGAGGGGGAGAGCAAGGGAGAGGTGAGAGCCTAGTCTCTATCGGGACTACGCTACATTCTCACTGTTGGCAAAATAATTTAAGCACAAATCTATTGATATCAGTTTCATGGAGTTCATATGCACAAATGCTCATCTGCAGGATAAAATCATTAAGAGAAAGCGGAAACTTTTTCATATCTGAAAAAGGAATGTTTTTTTAATGCGCGTAGGTTTACGGGTGATAGATGAACATGATAGTTAAAGAAGAAAACACCTGATCACCACAGATACGTAATATGGAAAAACAATATATTAGCAATACGTAATAGAGAAGATAAATCATCAATCAAAGCAGCAGCATAACTACAAAATACCAGTCAAAATCCACTTTTACCACTGAAACTTAACGTTTGGTGCATTAATTTTTGAAATAAAGAAAAGATGAAAAACAATCTTGACACAAGATTAATGCTAGCCTATATCATTGTCATACATACTCCTCTGTCCCATTGAGAAAGCTATATTCAAAAAGCTCTCACATTTAGAGGTTAAATGTAGTTTTCTTTGTGGGACGGAGGAGTATACACTAATATAAATATGTTCACATCGCTATAAAAGAAAGAAACTCACTGCCAGGAGATGAAGTCTGTTTGGTTGCATGTCGCCAAGGGTCTTGAGAGCCATTTGTAAAAACTATCTTGCTACCTGTAAAGAGGAAAATAATAATAATAATAATAATAATAATAATAATAATAATAATAATAATAATAATAATAATAATAAATAATACTGCTGGTGAATATTCTTTCTGTATTCTTTATTTTCTTTTATCGTGTTACTACAAACCATGTCTCCAATATTTAGGGTAGAGCTGAAGTCACAGGATTGTGCAAAATTTTAAGCATGCCTTTTACGTACCAACTTGCTAATGCAGATGAGTATGACAAGAATATTTAACAGCTTTTTTACTCAGGTTCGGTATGCATCAGGTTACCAATTTTGAGAGAAAATAGTCTTGATGCATATACAAATGGTGGTTATTCCAGATTTATTACAGTTCGGATCCCAGTAAGTATGAATTTTCAACTTGAACATATAGTGTATTGATGAAGAACTGATTTTTTAAGCGATTGTAGTAACGGGGGATGCACAGTAACGAAAGTGATATGATTATCGTAATTCCTAAATATCAATCGAATTATAGGATATCTCTTGATACAACCCAAAATAAGGTTATTTACACCTTTACAACACGGGAAATATTTGTTCTTTTGTTTTGAAAACCTTTACAACCCCAAAATACGATTATCGTAATGCCTAAATATCAGTCGAATCATAGGCATTAAGGATATGCCGTATGCCTAACCCTATTTAGGTTTGGAGGCACTAGAGAAATCAGGACACTGTAAAGTTATAAATTGAAATTGAAATTGAAATTGAAATAAAGAGATCAAGATGTACATCAAAAAATTGAAATTGTTAACAAGAGAAAAGTAGACAATCATTTATGTGGACATCAAACACATAAACACACCATTAAATAGATAAGTCATTGAGAAGGGATAGTAAACGCACCGGCTATCTTTGTGCCTCCATAGTACAAATTAGTCGCATCAACTTCTGGGTATACACCATCTCCAAATACATTCTTACAGAGGTCCAAATGGTATCTGTGCACATAACCAATGTCGAATAGGCGACAGCATTAATTTTTTTTAGTTTAGCTTCAATAACAAGATCGAAGTAAAAGCATGGATAGCAATCTTGGGGCATGCAATTACAAGCAAACAAAACATACCTGGTGTTAACTTTAGATGATCGGATGCTATCATTTGCTGGTGCCACTTGAAAATATGCCACTTCAGTGCAAACTTGGAACCACCACAATCTATTAGAAGAGGTGATGATCTTCAAGTTCTCTTGATTATATGAATCGACATAATCAGCAAAAGTATCGTTCACGAAAGAGGCATAAGCTTCCTGCATATCAGACTCAAGATCAGTATGGAAGAATTCATCACGTATGAGGTTGCCAAAAATTGTTATTAAGACTTTCACCCAGAATGCTCATACTCTAGTTCAAATGGACATAAAATTTTGTGTTTCCTTAGATTGTTACTTGATAGCTTTCTGCTGCGCACATTGTTGGTCCAAGCCCGTATAAAAGAGCGTTGCAATAGGTTGGTAACAACTAACGTAAAACATCATCACATCTTATATCAAAAGCAGTCAAACTTATAAGAGAACTCATTATGGAAACAACAGCAAGAACGTGTTATGCATCATACATGGCATTATGCCTTTTTCCAGAAGTTTACACATAGAAAAGGGCAATTGGAGCAAAAAAGATGTTATAAGTCTATAACAGAATATTAGCAATATAAAATTAGTTATTATGAAGGGGAATGGAAGTAAGAAAGGCATCTCAGAAATATTGTGCAAGAAGTTTATACTCGTGGCCCGTGGGAGAGTATATACTTAACAACAGCTCGCATGTTTTAGACCCATAAGTCAATTTGGAAAACTAAAGAGGGTATATAATTAACAACAGAAGACTCTAGCAATGTTTAAGGAATAATACAATCTTCTGTATAGCAACATAATCTTCAATATGCAAAGGTATAGATAACACAATTGTTTCAAATTTCAATCTATTAAAAATAGATTACCAAGATTCACCTCCTGAAAGAATGGAATAAAAACATACCACCAAATCTTTACCGGTATTCTTTGCTTCTACTAGAGGTAAACACAACTCATCTGGATTTCCATACTGAAACTGCACAAGTCTAAACAGAGTGAGCTCAATGAAAGGTAAAATAGGTAAACAATCTTCATATGTTGAGAAGTCTCTTACAGCAGTAACTGCAGCATCAGCTAGAAAATACAGGAAGTCCCCATCAATTGTCAGCTGCGAGAAAATTACGAAAGTATCGTTAAGTTAAAACCAGCTATAGTCCATCTAAGCTCAAGTGATAAAAAGATAAGACATGGCATTGTCCTATAGAACATTCATCAATACACGGTGAAGAAAAGTACAAGATATTTACCTGAGATGCACCAAATGCTGACTTTAATGCCTTTCCATTAGACTTCAATCTTTCATCAACAAGCTGGGTAGTTTCTTGCAAAGCAGCTTTACACTCAGGCCCAGCTGAGACACCTATCTGCAACAGAGATGTATATAGAAATCAACATTTAAAATTTAAACACCAAACTTCCTTGTGGAAGACATGGTCCACAAAGTTAGCCCCAACTCCTGAAAGATAAATGAATTAAGAGTTCAACAGAGATTGAAGAAACACTAACCAAATAATTACCTGTCTATCAAACTCTGTGAAGTTGTAAACAGCAAGAACTACAGCAGAACTTGCAAGACTTCCGCATGTCAAATGAGGAAATTTTAGGCGGAACCAAGCGCTAAGAGCTCCAGCATATGAAATGCCAAACACAAACCACGAATTTTCAACATTTGTTCTATTAAACCTCTTGTTTAGGGAGTCCTGAAAATCAAGAGAACACAACTAATGAAAAAAATTCCTTGCAAATCCAGAAACATTTAAACTATACGCTTACAGTAATCCTCGAAAATACAATCTAGAAAAGAGCAGATCTTTTGGTTTTAATTGCATAAGCCTGAATAACACACTCGATTTTCCTATACCTTCTCGGAAATATATGTTACTCCTAAATTCAATCATGTATCTTGGTGTCAAGTTCTATTTTTCGGCATGGAATATGCCAAAATCCATGTCATTATATGGATTTTGGCTATACCCAACATTTTGAATTACAATAATAAAGTGGGTGTTAGGGTTATTACTGAGAATATAACTTCAAACTTTTAGGTACACTACAGTTAGCGTGCAGCATCCCCAAAGCTTCTCTTCTTCAGTAAACTGGTAGAATTTGTAACATCGCTCAACCCAATGTTGCATGAAACGGAATTCGATACGATACGAAAAATGGAAACGAAAACGATAATTTATAAGTTTCGAAAACGTAGGAAACAAAATGTGATTCTTACAATGCACAAATAAATGCAGAATTATGTAAAAAGTTATAAACCAATTTTTTTTGAAGCATCAAATTCAAGTGAATAAATAAGAAGACATAAAAGTAAATAAAAAAAAGACTATATAATCAATTCCTCCAATCTTCAACTCTTAAATCTTCCAAACTTGTAGTAGACATCAAGATATGTGCTCTCGGGGTCGATGTCCCATTTTCTATAAGGACTTCCACGTATGCTCGCGTGAAAAGTGATAAAAGTCTTATATTTGAATAAATAAAGACTAATTTATCAGCTCGAGTAGTATTCAATCTGTTTCTCTTTACATTATGAATGTAAGACAGTAAGAGTATGTGCTCCATACCCTTTCTGCCGAGGAGCTACTAATAGGTTGGGATAATACTCTAACTGCGATCTCCACAAAATTTGGAGCCTGTGCCCTATAAGTTGACCACCATGAGATGGGACTCATTCTTGTTGCATCATTCGAGCAGCTCTAATCCTAAATATCCCTTGTTTAATCTGGAATATGACTAATTGTTTACGAAGCTCTAATCTTTCATTCTCATCTTCACAATGAATCAGGATGTTCATTTTCTCCCATCGACCTACAAATATTTCTTCCATTTTTTGAAGGTCATCTACATGTTTATTTCTAATCATTACATCTCTTAACTCCCCAATCATGGAATCCAATTTTTCATAAATTTATCCAATATATTCTCCTTTTCCATCTAAAAACTTTATCAATAAATAAATTGGCTTTGTGATAGCCAAAATATTTTCAACCAATTTTATTGATAAGATGTGAATGAGTAGCTAACTTGGCCATATTCCAGAACAAACAAGGGATATTTGAGACTGGAACTGCTCGAAATGATGCAACAAGAATAAGTCCATCTCATGGTGGTCGACTTATGCAGCACGGACTCCAGAACTTGTTGAGATCGCAGTTAGAGTATTATCCCAACCTATTAGTAGCTCCTCGGCATAAAGGGTATGAAGCACATACTCTTACATTCATAATGTAAAGAGAAACAGATTGAATGCTACTCGAGCTGATAAATTAGTCTTTATCCATTCAAATATAAGACTTTTATCACTTTTCACACGAGCATACGTGGAAGTCCTTATAGAAAATGGGACATCGACCCCGAGAGCACATATCTTAATGTCTACTACAAGTTTGGAAGACTTAAGAGTTGAAGATTGGAGGAATTGATTATATAGTCTTTTATTTATTTACTTTTATGTCTTCTTATTTATGCACTTGAATTTGATGCTTCAAAAAAAATTGGTTTATAGCTTTTTACATAATTCCGCATTTATTTGTGCATTGTAAGAATCACATTTCATTTCCTACATTTCCAAAACTTATAAATTATCGTTTCCCATTTCCGTTTTCGTTTCCGTTTCTCGTATCGTATCGAATTTCGTTTTGGTGCAACATTGTTTTAAACTCATTTAACCAATAAACAGGAATATGAGAATGCCATCAAATCAAGCTAACAAATTATGTATCTGAAGATCAGGATACATGTTGAAGTACTGTCAATCAGAAAACGCAAGTAATTAATCCCGTCGTCACATTTTTTAACTGAAGCAAGTCAGCTACCCACGACTCTAAAGAATTTAATTAATTAATTCATGGAAGTTGTATCGTAAGCCTTGTTATTTTAACATTAAACGGAGCATCGGCAGTGTACCAATGTCACATGAACAAAACTTCATTTGATAAGAGAAACAATATGAAAAATGAGAACCGTTAATTTAGAGTTTCGAAAACTCAGGAAATGAAATTTGATCCAATAGAAGCTAAGATACGGCCATAATCATAAGATATATGAACTTAACACTAATCATAAATCAAAAGTCTTACATCACAAAAGTAGAACATAATATAATCATAACCAAAATGCTATCACAAATGTTTTAAATTATATTTTTGTACCGTTTCGGTACGAGGCAACATTTCGCATTTTGAGCTTCAATAATAGATACTATAGATCACAAAATAATCTACAAGTGTAACAAAAACTAAAGTCTAAATTTTTACCACCTAAAGTCTAAATTTGTATATGCACAGAGCCACAACAACAACTTACAAAAAAACTATTGCACATTTTTAAAGCTTTCAAAGCCTAGTGAGATCTAATTTTAACTGTAAAGTCCTAACTCTCGCTTTCCATCATGCATTGCCTACCACCCTACTCACTTTTATATTGGGAATAGAGTCAAACTAATTAATACCTTTTTATTGCCTAACTTTTCAAATTTATCTATTAAGCAAACCGAGCATCACTAGGGAAATTATCTGTAACACCTACGGTCCGGAGGGTCATTAAGACCTATCGAAGAAGAAATAAGGAGGGGTTGGCGGGTTAAAAGGGGAAATAGGAATATTTGTAATATTTGTAATAAGTTTCTGTTTTAAAGATTGTTGCTTAGGTGTCTTTTGTTTTAATTGTTTGGCTTAGGTGGCATTTGTTAGTAACTATATAAGACCATCATGTATTAGACTTGGATTTATCTTTCATTTGAATAAGAAATGAATAAAAAAAGGAGTCATCTCAACACTCGAAGTTGAGAGGGAGTTAGGACAACACTCGAAGCTGTCCCTCAATCACTGTTTTCCTATTCTTTTGTGTGTCATTTGGTAATTTGAGACGGGGGCCGTCTCAATAGGTATCAGAGCGTTTCTTTCCGACAAATACAATGGGATCTTCAAATGATCAAGAACGTTGGGAGAAGAACGACCAAGAATTGAAGAGGTTATCTTCAGCCATTGATGCAATAAACCAGAAAAACGATGCAATAAACCAGAAAAATGATGAAAAATTTGCAGCAATAATGGATAGTCAAAATAAACTAGTCTTGCTTTTTGGGTCGAAGTCCGAGGAAATTCCAAGAAGGCAGCCGACAGTTCACATTTTGGACCAAGAAGAGACGAATCTTGAATGGGTTTGTCAAAAAGATAGTAATGATAGGCGTGTACGAAGAGATGACAGGCGGGGAAATGATGAGGAGAGGCGTGGACGATGTGGAGGAGGATGTTGTGAGGAATCGGATTGGAAGGCAAGAAGATTGAAGTTGCCATCTTTTAATGGGCAAGAGGTGGATGATTGGATCTTGAAGGCGGAAAAATATTTTTCGTATTATGAATTAAGCGAAAAAAAGAAAATAGAGGTAGCAGTGGTGTGTTTGGAAGGTGAAGCCATGATGTGGTATAAGCATGCAAATCAAAGATTTCCGGTGAGACGTTGGGAAGAATTAAAGAATTTGATTTTGGAGCGATTCCGGCCATTTGAAGATGGGGATTTGTATGAACAATGGATGTCGGAGGAGCAAACGGGAAGTGTAGCCGAATATCGCAAAGAATTTGTTACAAGACTCAATCATGTGAATTTGGTGGATGAACCGGTGTTAATCGGAGCATTCTTGAGAGGGTTATATGAAGAGGTGAAGGTTGAATTGAAGCTCATGGGGCCGACGACGCTAGATCAAGCCATGGATTGGGCCAAGAAGATTGATAGAAAATTGGATTGTCAATCTTGGTTGGGAAGAAGATATGGGCAGCCAAGAAATTACCCACTGACGGTGTATAGAAATCAGCCTCTACAAAAATACCCAAATCAGCCCCAAATTACCCAAAAGTCCCAAAATTGGAGAAACCCTAACCCTAACCCTAATTTCAAAATTAACCCCAATCCTTACCAGCCATGACAGCATCCATCCATGCAGACCAGCCGACACCCCCAGCCGCACCCTACCAGCCAGTACCCACCCAGACACCGGCAGTTTCAGCCTTTCAGGCCAGTTCAGCCACCAGTTCAGCCGCCACTAATAAGAAATCGATCCCTCTGACTCACGAAGAACATGATGAACGCAGGAGGAAAGGGCTTTTTTTTAAATGTGACGAGAAATGGTTCGCTAATCATGTATGTAGTCGCAAGGAGATGTCAGTTTTGATTGGGGTTGCCGAGGAAGAATTGGAACAGGAAACGGGGTTGTGCATAGAAGAGTTTGAGGAGGAGCAAGAAGAAATTGAGTCAATGGGAATTTCTTTAAACTCGGTAGTGGGAATTACTAATACCAATGAAGATGTTGGGAACGATTAATTCTTTGGAATTATTGTGACGATCGATCCCGGGCCGACTAATAACTTCATTTCCCTTCAAGCGGTGAAAAAGTTGGGTCTCGATTGTGAAAGTAGTGAAAAATTTGGAGTCATGGTCGGGAATGGCGAGGAAATTTTGGGACAAGGGGTATGTCGTCAAGTGGAATTACAATTACAAGAATTAACGATTGTGCAAGATTATTTGGCCTTGGAATTGGGAAACTCAGACGTGATTCTGGGAGTACAATGGCTAGAGACTTTGGGACCCGTAACGACTAATTGGAAAACGTAAACAATGCAATTTTTTTGGCAAGGTTGTAATGTGGTTCTTTTGGGTGATCTTTCACTTAAAATATCAAAGATTTCGTTGAAGGCCATGCTCAAGGTCTTAAAGAAAGAAGGGGGAGGCATATTAGTGGAATTGAATGGAGTTAAGGGGAGCTTAAAGAAAGTGGAGGTGCCCGCTGATTTGAAGGCTCTCTTTGACGATTTTGGAGACATTTTTCAGCCTTTGACACAATTACCACCCCAACGGGAACTTGATCATTCGATTATTCTTGAGGGCGCGGATCCCATTAATGTCAAGCCTTATCGTTATCCCCATAGCCAAAAAAATGAGATCGAGAGGCTGGTACAAGACATGCTTAAGGCGGGAATCATCCAACCATCGATTAGTCCGTTCTCTAGTTTCGTCATCTTGGTAAAGAAGAAGGATGGTTCTTGGAGGTTTTGTATCGACTACCGTGCCTTAAACAAGGCAACCGTACCGAATAAGTACATATTCCTATGATCGACGAGTTACATGACGAATTACATGGTGCCACCGTTTTCACAAAATTGGATCTCAAGTTGGGATATCACCAAATCCGGATGAGGACCCAAGATGTGCATAAAATGGCCTTTAGAACACATGAAGGCCACTACGAGTTTCTAGTCATGCCTTTCGGTTTGACAATTGCTCCATCCACTTTCCAAGCATTGATGCACAAGGTATTCCGTCCATATTTGAGAAAGTTTGTTTTGGTTTTCTTCGATGATATACTTTTCTATAGCAGGGATCGTGAGCAGCACACAAAGCATAGCTCAAGTGTTTCAATGTCTTAGTGAGCATTCGTTGGTGGTCAATGGAGGCAAATGTGATTTAGGGGTTGATAAGGTAGCTTATTTGGGACATGTAATTTCTGCCGCTAGAGTTTCGGTTGATGAGGAGAAAATTTCCTCTATGCTTCTTGGCCATCCCCAAAGAACTTAAAAGAATTTCGAGGATTCCTTGGTTTAACGGGATATTATCGACGGTTCGTCAAGGGATATGCACAATTGACTAGAGTCCTTACCAACCAACTTCGAAAGGATTCTTTTGCTTGGAACGAGGAAACCGAACGGACATTTCAATATTTGAAGATAATGACGATTGATGACTAAGGTTCCCGTGCTTGCCATGCCGGATTTTGATAAAACCTTTATAGTTGAAATGGATGCTTCCCAATATGGTTTAGGGGCTGTTTTGATGCAAGAACGACACCCCATTGCTTACTATAGTAAAACGTTGGAAATTAGGGCTCGAAATAAGTCCATTTATGAGAAAGAACTTATGGTTATAGTGTTTGCCATTTTAAAGTGGAAACATTGCCATTTTAAAGTGGAAACACTATCTTTTGGGACGACGATTAAGTCAAGACAGATCAATATAGTTTGAAACATTTGTTGGAACAAAGAGAGGTGCATGATGAATACCAAAAGTGGTTTCTTAAATTGATGGGTTTTGATTTTTCGATCGAATACAATCCTGGATCAAATAATCTAATGGCGGATGCATTGTCTAGGGTCACTTATGGTCATATGGAGTTGGGCGCGTTATTGACTACACATGGGATAGATTGGGCCATGCTTCAAGATGAGGTCAAGAAAGATTTGTCTTTGGTTCGTATTCGGGCAGCCGTGGAGAAGGGTGAACAAATTAATACGGGGTTCTCTATGAAGAATGATGTATTGTTCTACAAAGGCCACTATGTCTTAGCAAAATCCTCTCCTTTTATTCCGGTCTTGTTACGAGAATATCATGACTCTCCTTTAGGAGGACATTCGGGGGAACTCAAAACATATCGACGAATGGCAGGCGAATGGTATTGGAAAGGGATGAGGAAACAAGTCACTCAATATGTTCGAGAATGTCAAACATGTCAACAAGCCAAGAGCTCGAATCAGAGTCCCGTAGGCCTTTTAAAAAATCTTTTGATTCCTTACCAAGTTTGGGAACATGTTACTATGGATTTCATTGAGGGGGTACCCAAGTCAGATGGGATGGACACTATCTTGGTAGTGGTTGAACTGTTAACTAGTACGGCCATTTCATTGCTCTTAAGCATCCTTTTACGGCTCTACAGGTGGCGGCAAGATTTGTGAAGGAGGTGGTGCGCTTGCATGGTTTCCCTACGACTATTGTTTCGGATCGAGACAAAATTTTTATGAGCATCTTTTGGAGAGAGATGTTTCGGTTACAACAAACCGGTTATTGCGAAGTACAACTTACCACCCTCAAACTGATGGGCAGTCCGAAATTGAAAATAAAATGGTGAAAACTTACATTGTTTTGTGAACGGACAACCGAGACATTGGATGCGTTGGTTACATTGGGCAGAATTTTCTTATAATACTTCTCCACACCTTTCCATCAAGATGACTCCCTTTCAAGTATTGTACGGTCGGGTTCCCCCGCATGTAGTTCGAATGAGTCATCAACGAACACACGTGGATGCTTTAGACCAATTGATACAAGAGAGGGAAGCGATTTTAGATGACCTTCAATTTAATATGGCATTAGCACAACAGTGAATGAAATTTTATGCCGATAAAAAGAGGCGGGAAGTTGTGTTTGAGGTTGGAGATTTCGTTTATTTGAAGATGCGTCCTTATCGCCAAAAAAGCTTGGCTAATCGTATACTTGAGAAGTTGGGTCCTCGCTTTTATGGGTCTTACAAGGTTCTGCGTCAGGTAGGAAAGTTTGCATATCACTTAGAGCTTCCACGTGATTGTTCCTTGCATCCGGTTTTCCATGTTTCTCAACTTAAACGCGCCGAGGGCGTTACTCAAGTAGCAACAACCGGTCCCCCGTTGACAGCCGATTTGGAAGACTTATTGCAGCCCGTCGACATTCTACAAGTTCGTCACAACCCACCCAAACCAAGAGAGATATTGGTCCTATGGGATGGAAGGGATGCCACAGAAGCTACATGGGAAGACGCCACCAAATTCTTTAGCACATATCCTATTGCTCACCTTGAGGACAAGGTGCTCGATTTGGCGGGGAGTATTGTAGCACCTACGGTCCCGAGGGTCATTAAGACCTATCAAAGAAGAAATAAGAAGGAGGGGTTGACGGGTTAAAAGGGGAAATAGGAATATTTGTAATATTAGTAATAAGTTTCTGTTTTAAAGATTGTTGCTTAGGTGTCTTTTGTTTTAATTGTTTGGCTTAGGTGGCATTAGTTAGTAACTATATAAGGCCATCATGTATTAGACTTGGATTTATCTTTCATTTGAATAAGAAGTGAATAAAGGAGTCATCTCAACACTCGAAGTGGAGAGGGAGTTTGGACAGCACTCGACGTTGTCCCTCAATCACTGTTTTCTTATTCTTTTGTGTGTCATTTGGTAATTTGAGACAAGGGCTGTCTCATTATCTAGTGCATTGTACATGAAATAAAGTCATTAAAGAAGACACACGGAGTCATCGAAGGAGTACACTGCAATATAATTATGTTACTGATAAGATTCAGCAAGATTAATCACACAGTAAATGCAACAAACAGAAATTAAAGAAAGAAAGCAGTAAGAAGAAAAGAAGAAGCAAGATAGCAGGGGAAGATTATTGTATTACTTAAGGTAGTATGCCAATTAGCTTGAGCACTTCGAGTGGCTCATACACCTATTACAAAATAGCTCAGCTAATACAATGTATTTTCTGATATGATTTCAATCTCTTCACCCTCTTCCTTCTATAGTTACATAAGGGAATCTACTAACAAACTTAGCACCCCATAACAAATTGAGTAATGCAATAACAAACTTATGCCAGCTCAGCAAAACAGAAATATTCTCAATAATTCTCAAAGTTTCTAGATCTTCCTTCCTTTTGCTCTACTATACGTAAAACGTATAGGAGGATGAGCTTGAGTTGTAACAGTTACCAAGTCATCTAGAGAAATTAAGGGATGTATATGACTTCAATAAAACTCTATCTTAAGAAGTCGTTGTAGATGGACTTGTCAAGGAGTCCCATACATCTTGACATCCTAAGACCTAACCTCAGAATAAGCAGGTGAAATTATAATTGGATCTATTTTAATTACTTACGCCAGTAACTGTCAGCACCTAGAATTGATGAACAAATAAAAAACTAAAAAGGTTAGATAAGATCACACCTGATAGAACTGGCGAAACGCAGCCAAGTCAAAAAGTGCCTGCTTAGAAGAAAGATATTTAAGATCTTCAGTCGTATATGTTTTGAAGGGAGAACTCTTTCCATAATATCGATGTTCAGGGGATACAATGGCAGCTCCAAACTTTTTTGCTAAAACCTAAAGTTGATGATAAACGAAAAGTAGTTAAAATTGATATAATGAGGAGAGAAGACTACACTAAGCAAGTTCAAAAGGCATTGCGCCATAATGAGTTCATGTTATAAAAGGTGTTCAAAAGATTCATAAACCTCATCATGTCAACCAATTTGCAGAGCCTAGGAAAAAAACAAATCTAAGAATCCGTGAAGTTTAAAAGGAAAAGGAAGCAGCTCACGTAAGAGAAAAATGCTTAATGTTAGGTAGTGACCAAAAAAACTTTAGATAAATGGATGAAAGTATGAACTCACACTTAAATAGTCGTTGGTTATTCCATTGCATGAAGATTCGCCACAAATTTTCAAAAATATGGGTCCGTCAGGGGAACGAAAGTAGTCTAGAAACTCATAGTATCTTTGCTGAAAGATGCGATGGTCCTGCATAAGCAAATAAGCACCGATATCAAAGTCATAATGAAAAAGCACGATCACCAATTTTAACATTCAACATGAAACTACCAAAACAATCTGTAATTTTGATCACTAGTCACAATAGAGTAAAACTACAAAGCCAACCCAGAATAATTGAAAAGTTTGAAATTCACACCACACATCTTAAAATTTGAGCATTTTAAATTGTATAACGAGATTATATAAAAACTGAAGCAATCGCCAATTAAAAAATTATTGTATACAAAAAGGCTAAACTAGATAGTCACTTTGAGTGAAGAGTTTTGAAAAGGTATTGTAAATTTGTAATGCCCTCCACTACGCATCAGCGGTGTTTTATGATTTTCAAGTGCCAAAAAACTTAGGGATGGCTAATAAGTCAAAAGAAGCTCTTCTTTCCATTCAAGAGCTCCAGGTGAAAACCTGAAAATATAACCTTGAAGAAGGCTATGTAGAGATGTGTTCAGTTGTTTTAGATCATGTGTCAATAAATCAACTCCCTTTAATGTAAATAAGGCTAAGTGATGCGGTGAAACCTACTTGATCCTACAAAGGGATGGGGTGACGGTGTCTTACCCATATGTTAACTGAGTGCACTTATAACCCTAGACACTCATGTATCATAGAATGAACACGTCACCCAAAACATTGATGTTAGATGTGACACATAAAATTAGATGTGGGTAACAAAAATGGAGAACAATTACTGGAATGTTATGTGATCATGTGATCGAGGTGTACCCCTAAAACTAAAAACAAGTTTATCGGACGACCATTAGACCAACACTACTATGTGGATCAGAATTTTGAGTTTTAAAAAGAATTATAGTAGAAAATTAAGAGTAGTGAAATTATAAATGCTTCGATATTTGAGCGGACATACTTTTAGGGAAAGAATTCGAAAGAAAATTATAACAAAGGGCTTAAAAGTCCCAAATATTGAGGAGAAGATAAAAGAGAATCATTTAAAATGGTTTAAGCATTTGCAAAGATGGAATATAAGTAAATCGGTATGGCGGTTACAAAGTCGAAACTCGAGGGATGGGTCGAGGAAGACCAAAGATGACCTGGAGGCTCTAACGCAGGAGCGGAAAAAGATATGAAGAATTTTGGACTTACTTACAATTCGAGATGGTGGGAAATCAAAATGAATGGAGAAGAGGAATTCATGTGGACGACCATTAGAACTAATCTAAGGATTCATATAACCCAGCTCAATCTCTTAGGATTAAGGTTTTGACATTTTTGTGTACTACACTTTCCAGAAGAATAAGCTAATCACTTCAAATCATATTTATAATTGGCAACCAATCGTAGCAAGATTTTCTTCTTTCATTCATCTCTAAGTTTTTCGGCATAAATAATTAATGAACAGATGGTAGGATTAGAACTAATGGCGGTACTAATGGTTGGAATGGTAATGGAAAGTTAGTGTAACTTGGTATGAATATCTCTTGACAAGTTTAATGGTCATGGTTATACTCCTCTAACAATCTCTTTCTTCACAAAGTTCATTCCAATGCATAATCATTTGAACTTGTGGTATTAGGTGGTAATGGAAAATTGTGAAGAAAAAAACCTTTTTATAATCAAACTTTCATTACTACAAATCATTCTTAATTCCACAATTTAGTTTTGATTACTAAAGGGGCCATAAATGATATCAATCATTACTAGTTGTCTTGACTTTTACTAGTACAATTTCCCACATTGGTTTAAATCCTTAGTATGCTCTAAAGTGGATACTAAAAGCTCAAAAATTAGAAGCTCATATTGTTCAATGCTACGCAGGTGTAATTTTAAGAACAATTAACTAGGAAGATCGGCTATTCACGTCAATGAGAATTTGGGATAGAACCATAAGAATATTAACTCAACAAATAGTAGCAACATAATAAATTTATTCAAACTCTGATTGATGATGTTAACTGCCAATTAAACAATAAGGAATCTTCAAAAACCCTAATTTATTTCCCAACAAAATGAGCTTCAAGCTATTGTGCACAAAAGTTTCGGCTTTATGGCTCTTTTCTGCATCGTTGAAATGACTCATAATCAAAGCTTTAAGAGTCTTGATCGCTAGAAAGCACACCAATTAGAATGGAGCTATTGGCCAAGCATGACAAACATGTTTCCATGAACAGCTAAATCTATATTCACTCAATAATAGGATGACCTAATAACATGCCAAGCCACCATACAATGTTCGCTACCATACAGCCAATTGGGTAATTATTCTAATGTAGTAAATTTCCTTATTCGCTTCAATTTGTGTTGCATTAGCTTTTGCTCTCTTGAAAACTTTGTTTCAATTCATGATCAATCTAAATCTTGAAAATAGTTTTTTTCACTGGCACAAAAAAGAATCGAAGATTGTAAGATCAAAAGTTCTCAACTTATATACCATTTGGTCTTACGAAGATGAAATCCTTTCAGCACCTAGAATGTACATACTACAATGAAGAGAGCTCAAAAACTACCATAGACTCCAAATGAGCGCCTTCAATTCAAGGCATGACAAACAAACAAGCACAAATGAACAAAGTTGACCGCAATAAATGCAATGGCCTCTAACTCTAAGCTAGTGTATTCCTCAACGAAATCAAGTTGTTTATCTCCTCTAGTTTCCATCATTACTAATTTACTTATGCAATCTTCTCTTAATTGCAATTAAAGCATATAGATGTTTAATTTCATCTAGGTATCTAACAAAATTCTGATTATACTCCATAATTATCTAGATCAATCACATAATCGAAGAGTGATTGCTTAATCAATTTTTTTTATGGAAATTACTTGATCAAAAACAATTCCCCCAAAATAACGTAAATTTTCTTAATCTAATGAAAATAAATACCAAATACAAAATCATCAAAAAAGGAACTAGACTTCTTAATCTAATACTAGTACATTAGTGCATGGTATGTATAAAACTGTGAACACATCCGATCCCTGCAAAGATTAATCTACAAAAAAACCATTAAAAAGGGAATTTAAGAAAAGAAAATATAGAAAAGAAGAAAGAGAGGAAGAGATATTCACATACATAAGGAGAGAAATGATCGAGAGTTTGATTGAAAAAAAGAGGCTGTTTGGTTAAGAAATTACTGGGTTGTGAAGAGCGGTGAAGAAGATGAGAGTTGAGATATGCAGAGGAGTTCGAAATTAGGGTGATGAATAAGGCGATGAAGAAGACGAGTGTTTTCATTACTGACTCTGCCGCCATTAAAGTCATTCCAAGTTAAGTTCCCAACACTTAACTCTTCAACACCTTATTTACGATAATATTTGAAATGAAGGGAAAAATTACATCATATATTTAGTTTTCATAAAACACCGGTGGTAATACTCTTATAAGATTTTTTCACATGGTACTATCCAATTTATGCACTATCTAACTGTCGTAGCATTTCTCGCTAAATTTTAGTTAATTTCTATTTAATTCGTCATTTTGTAAGATTTTTCCACATGGTCCGATGGTAGCATTTAAAATTTTGCTCTCAAATGTTTAATTCACCAATTAATTAATTAAAGCCCTTAAATGTTGTAACAATTTTATTTCATTCAAATTATAAAGTTCAAAAAGGTGCAATACAAACACTAATAAATAATTCAAAAGACGCATTTTATGAGCTCAAATTCAAAATGTGCATCTCATAAGTTCAAAAGGTGCATTCCAAGAACTAATACAAATCTAATTAATTCTTACAATATTTGAGGGCGTTGATAAATTAATCGGTGACTTAAACGTTAAAATAGTGAATTAAACATTTGAGAGCAAAAACTGGATGGTATACGATGTAGAAAAATCTTACAAAATGATGAATTAAATGGAAATTTACAAGAATTTAACGGAAAATGCTACGACAGTTAGATAGTACATAAAGTGGATGCTACTATGTGGAAAAATCTTACAGAATTGCTACCACTGGCGTTTCATGAAAACTAGAGGCTACCATAGGGAATTTTTTTAAAAAAAATTTACTTCTAAAAAACAAGATTGATCCTTAAGTAATTAATAATCGTTTATCCTCATAAAAAAAAGTAATTAATAAACGTTTTAGTATCCGAGGCTAATGTTAATGAAAGCGAATAAGAGAAAAACATGTTAAAAGTAAAAAAAATCATTACGATTTTGTTCATTTTTAGTAACAGCGAACAAAAGGAAGACAAAGTCATAATTTTTGAAAAAAAATAAATAAATCAAAAAGGATTATTGTTAGTCATTCCTTGGTTCGCTTTCATGACACAAACTACTATTTTATTTTTTTCTTTTTCCTTTAAAAATTATGATTTCAATGTTAACGTAGTTATGCAAATAATAAGAGGAAACATGTTAAAAGTAAAAAACAAATATGGTTATCAAACATTGTTCCGTCATAACATAGTTATACGAAGAATGTACGTCAAAAGGTATAAGCGATCAAGAATGAGAATTTGCTATTGTATACACAACATATTAGAAGCGTATTAACAAGCAAATAAGTTTTTTTCATATTTATATAAATGTAACATCCATCTAATTAATAGTTACTGCATTACTTTTTTTTCTAATTTCTTAACCACAAAAATAACGACTATAATAAATCCTTGAGGTCGATATTCAAGAACATGATGGACAATCAAGTAAATGGCATATTTTAAGGATTTTCCTTATGTTTATGAAATTACAGCAATTTTAAGCTCGTCTCTAAAAACAGGATATCTAACCAAATTGATAGGCTATTACTATCAAAGTGTACATCGTCCACAAAGTGATGTAGACAATTATATAGCAACTTGTGGGAAGCTTTTAGTAGACCTATATGATTTCTATTTATACGCCCCACACAAAAAATACCTCTATGCTGCTAGTGTCTCAAGACGTCCTAATAGATTTCGTCTGGTCATAACCAAAATAATCAGTAATCACGATAATAGTTTTACATCCTTTTTTCTCATCTCGTTCACATGTAGAATTTGATAACTACCTCAGACTTTTATTATGTAATCTAGGTGCTTTAATATTTTAGAATGGGGAAAAATCCATTAAATTTCTTATTTATAATAGCAAAGGATATCCTTGCAATTTCAACTTCCATTATTGTGTTGGAATATACTTTTAAAACATGTAAAATTGTGCTTGATGAAAATTAACTCGTCTTGCTCAACATACTATAAAAATATGTGTTTGCTAGAAAGATTGAGATCAAGAAGATATCAAACACAAAAATTAAAAAACGACAATGATCAAGGCGAGGATGATCTATGGATACTAATGGATATATCTACATCAACGAGATGAGAGGCAATGAGGACATCGTACTGAGAAGAGGATGACGATGGAGATGATGATTAGGATTAAAGACCAGTGGATGATGGCCAATAAATAAATTAAAAGGTATGAAAAGAACGACATGGACTTTGATTCCTTTATATACGCAGGCAAGTTAACTTTTCTTTGAGATACTAGGTTCAAGTCCTCGCTCTCTCCTTTTCTTTTGGATTAATTAATTGTTTTTTTATTAGTTTTTAGTTTAATTAGTATTTATATTTGCTTTGTTCATTTAAGTAATTCTTTAATTGGCAATTGAAATACAATAAATTTAGGTGATACTCAACAATGGTATGCCATATATTATTTCAATATCTTTTTAGTTTTTTATCATTTATATTTAAAAAAATAATTAAAAAATTATTGAGCTCGTGGGCAATCCGTCTAACCCGCCCCTGACCATTCTTAAATCTCCCCCTAAACCGCTTGGAACTGCCAAGGAACCACATGAATTCAAAATTGGAAACGAAGGCATCTTTGAACACTCGAATCTCATTGTTATTGAACCGAAAACGAAATCAGCCTAAATCGGACCGTAGCCATCACTATGTTTTGAAAGCTAGTGAAATGATACAACACTTATTTAAGTGCTTAAACTACTTCTACATCTAGAAATGTGTAGGTTTGAGTCAGATTGCGATTTTAATTGATTAAGATTTGGATCTCTGACATTTATTGTTTGAGTTAGTCACGAACTTACTCTCCTCATATTACGTTATTTTCAATGCACAATGCTGCTCCATTACATAATTCACCTTAAAAATATTCAATTTGATTTAGGTGCATTGTTAGTAATTTCAAAACTTGGGAAGAGCAAATAAGAATGGGATTACGTGAGTTAAACCTCTCTGAGGACCTGATTAGGGATAGGAGTAGTTGGAGGCGTCATATCCAGGTTTTAGACTTCGGCTTTTCTTATTAGAGTCGTTTGAGGCGTCCGTACTTTCTTGTCTGCTATAGTCTCTTGTGTATCTTGCTTAGTTTCTTTGTCTGAAGTTTTATTTTGTTTTACATGCGTATTGGATCTATTATGTGTCCTTTTTCACATCACGTGGCAGGTATGTAATCTCTATCTTTCTCTATCTTCCTGGAGCCGGGGGACTCCTTTCTTTAGCCGTGCTCTCCTTTACGGGTATGAGTTGTCGCCGTCCTTCCCTCCCCAGACCCTGCCCATAGTTTTCTATGAGCGGAATATACTGGGTAGGATGATGATGATGATGTTAGTAATTTCAAAAAATTAGGACTTAGTTTTTGATATAAGAGCACTAATGATAAATTATGTTATATGATAATTAAAGGTAGGTTTACACATGTGCAAGGTGTCTAACTGCACATTACTACCTAAATCAAAGGACCTCGAATATCGGTTTAAAGAAATTTGATGCCTTAAATTCATAGAAAATGAAAAATAAATGGGACCTAAAAAAAGTTAATATGCATTTTTTATTTTGCTCTTGTGAACACACTACTTCAAAGCCATAAGTACACTCGCATCGCTTTTATGTTTCATACTTGTTCAAACTATAAATAAACTCCATAAAAAAATCTCACTCAATCCAATTTCGATAAGAATTCATCATGTAAAATTTGTAAAATCTTACCGCTCAACATTATTCAGGATGAAATAACATATCATCAGAGAATCACCAACGCAAAGTGACATACGAAAAATACGCATCAATGAATTCAAAGAATAATAATCCCTGAACAAAAATAAGAATTAACCAAAAACAAAATTACCCTCTACAACTGAAATTATACTTAATATCTCACTCTATATGTTTAGACCATCTCCTAAATTAATTGTAAGCACTTAAAATATATGTAACATTTTAATATTTTTTTTTGAAAGAATAAAATTAAAAATCTAAAATCTAACACTTTAAATGCGTATAGAACATGACCCTTGGGTAGTAGATCATGTTCCCACGTATTTTATCCATATTTATGCATTAAAAACGGCTAAAAATTATCAAGTTGCATCTCTATATCTAACAAACCCTAATTTCACTTTAATACCAATAATAATAATAATAATTTATTGTTCATCCTCATTTTTTCAATCATCAACAATTAACTTCACTAATATGGTGATACAATTACAATTATATCTAAGTTTAAGTAATCAGTTACAATTATAAACTAATCAATTAAAAAAATAAACTGATTATATGCATTCGTTTTATGATGATACAGTTATTAGGCCGAGACAAATCGTCACATAATTTCACCGTGGCCTACTCATGTGGACACGGGACACCTATGGGCTCGGGCCCACAAACCCACAGGTCAAGATCTCTAGGAGTAATAGATTATAACTCAAAAAATAATTATGTAAAAGTCAAAAATTTATCTAATTTATTTGGACCGATCGTGTTTCACGGGTCAAACTCGAAGGACTTTTCGAATCAAATCAAAATTTGGGAGTCTACTAATAGGTTTATGTCCTTTATGATAATGTATATGTAAGACCTTTAAAGTCATATTGGTGCCATATATGTACTCAAACAAATTGAAGAAAAAAATAGTAGGTTATAGCTCAAAAATAATAATGTAAAATTCATAAAATATCAGAAACTTCATCACATTAACAAGATAAACTGGTGTTTGCTTATACAAATTATGCCACTCTTCTTCAGACTTCCCAATAGGCATGGAATTCTACATCATATATATCTATGATCAATTGATCATCATAAGTCATACAATTCATAACAGAAATCGAGCACAGATTAATTACAAACACAACGCGATTCATTGATGCTTTTTACACCCATACGCGAATCAGCTATACCGAACCAAAAAAACCAACCCTTTGAAGACACTGAACTGAAGTATTGCTGAAGTAGCCTCTTAAGGCGGTGAAGATCTCGAAAAATGAAATAATCTGTAGTTGCCTTACGAAAAACAGATCTTACAAGCTAGCTTTCACTAGTATATATCCCAATATAGTTCCGAGTTTGATGATTTATTGCTGCTGAAAACAAATGATGTTATATTCTATAGAAAAAGCAGTGAAATGCCACACTTGGACGAGATATTTTCATAGTATCAGGAACGTAGATAAATATGAAATCGATTATATTCCATTTGAATGGCCTATATCTTTCAAATGTCAAAATGCTTGTAAAAGCATATATATTTCTACTCACATTTGTCAAGAAACCAACTCACCACAAGGTTTAGTTGATGATTGAGACTCGAATATATGTAATTTACTCTTAAGTTCCCTCACACCTCATGCATGGTGCTAAATGTTTCCGTTGAAAAGAGGGGTGAAAGAGATTCGAACTTATGACCCTTCTGTCAATAACCCAACTCAACCAAAAACTTACGCTAATAATTGAGACCTCAAGATATACTATTTACTCTATCAAGGTAATGTCTATAGTCAAGTTTATGGCGGTTTGAGTTAGATAGTTGTAGATATTATCCTTCATTAATATCTTAAAATATATAGCTATACTTTCATGGAGAAGAATTATGGTGGTTGGTGGACCTAAAGTATGATAAGGTTTGATTTTCCTCTTCCTTGTAGAATCCTGAAAGTAATACTCCCTTCGAATCTTTTTAGTTGTCTCATTTCCTTATTTGGCAAATTCATATTAATTGTTCCATTTTCTTTTTCGTCTATCTTTCTTGTACCTAAATACCCCCACTTTTACTACTCCCAATACCCAACTACCACCTTTACAATTAATTTAATCAATTAAAATACTCAACCACCACCTTTTTAATGGACCCTACACCACCCAAATGGGACATCTAAAATGATTCAGGGTATTAGTAACATAGATGTAGCTCTAAAGACTTTAAAAAAAAGCTTTACCTATGTTGGGGACCAAAATTTCAAAAAGACTTTAAAAAAAGACTTTAAGAAAAAGTCTTTGATTTTCCTCAATTGAAAAAAAGCTAATATAGATATAGTAATATGCCTGGAATAGTAACCAAGATTTCAAAACAAAATATTATCAAAAACTTTACCTATGTTGGGGACCAAATGCAATACTTTAAAGAATGTTCTATTCTTTTAGCTAAGAGCAAATAAAGAGATTTTATTTCCTTATCTTTCCTGCTTTTTTAGTTGCACCAAAAATAGAAGTTCAATAATCATCAACTTGGCAAGCTCTTGGCTTCTGCAATTCCAAATATTCTCATTCTTTAAGAATCCACTGGGAAACGTGGCACATATGCAGCTCTATCCAAGATTATTCTTGTTTGATGGATCAAACTAACAAGTTTTTTAATCCGAATTCATGAAACTTCACAAACTATCACTCAAGATACAAGCAATGGAAATTTGAATTGTACAATCAAGGATTCTTATTAGAGTATATAACATATCCTAGGGCCTCAACCATTAGCTTAAGTTTTTGGTTGAGTTGGTTCCTTGACATGGTATCAGAAGCCAGGGTGACAAGAGGTCACAGGTTCAAATCTCAACCACCCCTCATTTAAGTGGAATATTTAACATTAAGTATGAAGAGACCCTGTGTTGCATCCAAACTTTCATATTTAGACTCCAAAAACATCGTATTTTATAGGATAACGTATAGCTATCTAAATTCACAGAAAGAAAACCAGTACAGTTTCTTAGAAAGGCTCCGAACAATATATCGCAATGGAACTGATGCTGACTATCGAGTTGTAAGTCACGACTTCATGACAAATATCTATAATCAGATCAACAACTAGCAAAAGTGACAAGGCCACAAGGGTTAATAATTAACACTGACCTGACTGTTTGAGGAACTGTCATGTAGCCGATGAGGTTTTATGTTCAAATCGATCATTTTCCTATCTGTCTGCTCATTACCGAGAGGGGTTGGAGCTAAAACTGAAGACGGATCCTTGTGACTTTGTACGTTAGCGTTCGTTTCCCTCCCAGCGGGGGTGTGATCCATGGAAATTGAAGCTGGTAACTAGATAGGAAAAAAATAGCAGTTATAACTTATAATCCATAGAACCCTATTATCCAAAAAACATGACGGATAAAGCCTCAGCAAGCTAAAACAAACCTCAACTTGCTGCCTGAATAAAAGATACCTTCCATGTGTTCGTTTACCTCCAACATGTACCATCATATCACATTGCAAACATAGGGAAGTCCCATCTATCTCACAATAGAAGAAAGCTACATCACACAATATCAAATACCGAACAAAACAAAGATTTAGCGACTTGTTCCAAAAAAGGCGTCAACATTAATGAATAGTAAGGAGGGACACAATTAAGTACCTGGTGCATTCTCACATATGTCACAACGAGAAAAGGGTTTTGGTGCTGAGAGCCTTAACCTTACATGGCGATTTGCAAGTCTATTGCACGTATGGACCTGCCAACTCAATTCAAACAAAGATAGTCTCGGTGAACCAACTCAACCGAAAACATTTACGTTATCCAACACTAGTACTCTATACTCATACTTCGATTTATTTATCAAAGCAAATCGATTAACTTTGCAAATCTTTCACCAAATAGGGGTATCAATTACTTCCATTTCCTATGATTTCACCTCATATCTACGACACTTGTCTATAATCACCTCACTTGCTTTAATTCAACAACACTTAATTTCTCAAGTTCATATTCTCCATCACTCTTCACAATAGGCTATTTGTTGATTCAAAACATTAACAAATACTCCCTCCGTTCTTTTAAGTTCTTCCAGGTAGTTTCAAAAGTTCTTACATTTTAGAATACTTTCTATTTTTTAAATTCTCTTCCACCTTAAAACACCACTTTTCTTACTTTACACTACTATTTAATTATTTTCTTCTCATACTTTCAATACAATTATTACTTTATACTACTATTTAATTATTTTTTATCTCATAATTTTAATACAATCATTACTTCCCACTACTATATAATTAAAATAATACCCGCTACCACCAAAGATTTATCTTTCTTAATATTTGTGAAAAAACTAAAATGGAACATCAAAAAAGAAGGGAGGGAGTATGAATTAGCAGCAACAACATTCAATTACCCCAATACGACAATACCATTGAATGGCTCCGACCTAAGATGAGATTTGGGAGGATCGGATGAACGCTTACTTAACAAGATAAAACTAACAAATACATCATTTTTGATTGGACCTTGGTAGCACAACTTTCAAACAAATAAGGAGTGCGTATGATTTGATACATCGATAAAGCAGTATTAGGTTTAATCTAATGGCAAACAATGTACTTCTACTATGATTTGATACATCAATAATTAACAAAATTACAATCAACATAAACAAAAATTAGAAAAATCAAATCCAAATGAACTCTGTAAAATATCAACAAAGCATTACATTTAAATAACCATCAAAACACAAATAAAAAAAGCTCAAATCTGACAAAAAATTGCACACAAAAAAGATAAATACT
This sequence comes from Amaranthus cruentus, assembly GCA_019425755.1. NCBI lineage: Eukaryota > Viridiplantae > Streptophyta > Magnoliopsida > Caryophyllales > Amaranthaceae > Amaranthus > Amaranthus cruentus. The sequence goes on from CM033452.1 coordinate 9,836,860, forward strand.
AGTAAAGACTATAGAGTAAGAAAAAAAAAACCTTGTGATCACAAGAAAGACAAAGAGCAGCTTCATCAGCAGGACAAAAGAAAACCGCAACAGCAGTCTCACAAACATCACAAACCGTCCGCATTTGTCGTATGAATCTAAATTTCTTACCTCTTATCTGCAATTCCTCACCGTCATTCATTTGGTTTCTTCTCATTCACTAAACCCAGACCAGCTATTTACGAATGAAATTTCTAGCTATTAAGACTCCATTTTTATCAATTTTTTTACCTTCTAACTTTCTAATTGCAGACGGAATCAAAGAAATTAGGGTTAAATGAGTAGTATCTTTGTTTCGAAGTTTGAATTGGGCCAAAATTTTTTCAAACAAATTCATTGTTCCTTCTATTTGTGTACTATTTATAAGCATCAAAGCATGGCATGTTATTCACGGGGCGTTAGTTTTGTTGGAACTTGAGAATCGCAATTGATTTCAAATTTCTTCTTTTTCGTTTTCAATCGCTTTCAATTAGCATCAAAAAGAAATACTCCATCTTTACCACTTAATTACCTCAACGGTATGGATGGCAATTCGGTTCGAATCCGACCCTAGTCCGATTCGATCTGACAAAAATAATTTGATTCGAGTCTGAGGAAAAAGTCATCCGACTACGACTCCGACTTTATGATCCGAGTCCGAGTTAGAGACGGACCAGAGGTGGACCTTATTAAAAATCTGAGACTCTGACCCGACTCCGACCCTGAAGGACATCCGACTTTGAATTTGACTTTTACACTAATATTTTGTTTCCTTTAAAACTCTAGATTTGACTAATTCAAGCTCCCTCTTATACTAATTGTAATTTTAGATTTTGAAAAAGTACTTGTATTTTTATTTAGATTAATGAATCAAGATAAAACATATGAAATCAAGAGAAAATACGCCAAATTAAAATACGAGAAAATTTTGTTAAATTTTAGGAGTAGGATTATTTCTGTTGTTAAAATTGAATTCAAATTAAAGTACATATTTATTTGTTAAATTGTATATGAAATATATATTTTGTTAATTTTGTATGCTTTAAAATCATTAGTACAATATCACAACGATACTGTTTGATAATAATCCGACTCTGCATCTGACACCGTTGGAGATCCGAGAGTCCGAGTCGGGGCAAACTTGGAGTATGCATAATCCGACTCCGAGTGGAGGTGGACTGAAAACAAAAATCCGACTATTATCCGGAGCAAAGTCGGAGTATGTATAATCCAAGCCGAGTCCGACCCATTGCCATCCCTACTCAATGGTAATCACTAGTGTCTAGTGAAAGTAAGAAAAATTGTTTTTGGATGAAATTTAGTTCTATACAAATTAGGTTGGTGAATAAAATAAAAAAATATAGTTAGATGATAGAAAGAAAAGGTTAAGATGATGAGAAATAATAAAAAAAGTGAGTGAGAATAAAAATGGATCATATGAGTTAATAGATCAGTTTCAATGATAGCGAGTTAGCTATATAATTCTCCTTCTCCATTCATTTTGATCTTTATCGTATCGACACGTAAAAATAGATCATTTATATCCTTGTTCACGCCCGGCCTCCAAATCATCTTTCATCATCCTTGTCCTCTTTTTTTTTGAACGATCCTTGTCCTCTTTTTAAATCCACCATCCTTAAATTTTCTATCTTTCTTAGTCGTCCGTCAATACCACAATCGTTGTGTACATGTATAAATCATCTTAAACGCTTTATTTTATCTATTTCTCAATATTTATAACTCTTAAATTCTTTTGGATTCTGTCTAGCTTATTTATGTCTACTTATTTATCTAAGCATTCATAATTTCACTACTCACATCTAGTGATGGCCACGGTCCGGGTTGGCCCGGTCCCGAACCGGTCCCGAACCGCTTGAAACCGGAACCGGAACCGGAACGTTCGTGACAGGTTCCGAACCGGAACCGGAACGTTCGTGACAGGTTCCGAACCGGAACCGAACCGCGGAACCGTGAACCCGCCGGAAAAAAGTTGCCGGAACCGTGGAACCGCCGGAAAAAATCGAAAAAACCGGACCAAAGAACCGCGGACCGGTTCACCCGGACCGGACCGGTTCTCCCGCCCCACCGGTTCAGTGGAACCGCCCAGAACCGTGAACCCGGACCGGACCGGTTCACCCGGCCCAACGGTTCTGTGGAACCGGAACCGGAACCGGAACCGGAGCTGAAAAACTGCATCAACTTCAAACGCTCGCCATTTCTTGCTCGGTTATCGGAATCGGACATATAATATACCGTTGGAAAGCCCTTGAAGTCTAGTTTCCAATGCCGCAAACTTTGTATTAATACGATATTCCTATCAAAAGTTATAGCCAAAAGAGTAGACATGTATCAAATTTCACCTTAATACTTTTGCATTAACAACACTTTTCTACTCTTTTGCTTTTTTACTCTTCATGGCTTGACAAAATTGATACATTGATACGTTCTTTGAGCCTTGTAAACATGATTAGCACCAAAAACCCACAAAAATGACTCAAAGTACCATAATTCACCCATTTGGCTACAAATTGGACATGGAATACCGAAATGGAGTGAAACCACATAAAACAACCCTAAATCGCCTCTAAACATCGAAAATGAGCGCAAATATGTTAATGATGAGTGCAAATAATTGCACTTATCATATGTCCATGAAACTAAGATTTTTCATATGTTTATGAACCAAACGCTCACTTAGTAATAAGTGAATGTATTATTGTTTTATCATCTTCTTAAACATTCTCATGATGATAGTAACGCTTTTTAAAGCCATTCTTGCGATATGATGGATAAGTGGAAAGCGTATTTCACTAATTTTCCTTATATTTATGGAATTGCAAATTTTAGATCCGTGTTTTAGGGACGGAAAACCTAAGTAAAATAATAGGAATTTAGTACCAAAGCATTAGATCGCTGGCCTAGTGATGTACATAATTGTGTAGGAAATTGTAAAAACTTTTAGCGGACCTTTATGACCATTATTCTAGTATATATAACCCGAAGTGCGATACGCCTAGGCTTAAGGCTCTCAAGACGTCCCGATTATTATAATCCCGTGAATCGCTAACATAATAAGTCGAGATGATAATTTTCTAGTCATCTTCTTCCTCCTCCTCCGCTCATATTTAGAATTAGATAATTATCTTAAACATCACTTTGAAATCGACTCAAAGTAATTATAATATTTTAGAACGTGGAAAGAAATATCAATAAAATACCATGAATTTCCTTTTTTTATTTATGATCTTTATCGCTGATTCGTTCTTATTAATTTATTTATTCCTTCTTTTAGTAAATATTTTAATAACGATGACAACCAATGAATTTCGCTAATAATCAAGTAATGCAAGGTACGCCGCATTATTATAGTATTTTTTATTAAAATTAAAGGAAAAATAAGAACGGAACCGATGGTCCACCCACCACGAAATTGAAACGCCGAACGCCTCATGAACCGCCAAGGAACCCGTTGGAACCGCGAACGAACGAACCGGAACGTCCGTCGTTCCAAATGGAACGAACGTCCGTCGTTCCAAATGGAACCGGAACCGGGTGGAACCGGAACCGGTTGGAACCGGAACGGAACCGGCCCAACCCGGACCGTGGCCATCACTACTCACATCCACGTAAACCATAAGTGAATTCGATAGTTTTTGTAAGACTAATAAAACTAGTCTTATTAACTTTTACAAAACTATAGAAAAAGCCAAACAAAAAATAAAAGAAAGCACTATATAATTTTATTTTTTTTGTACTTAATTAATAACATAAAAAGGTATTGTGAAGAATCGTTTGGTTCTTAATCCTAAATCATGATTATGTGAATGATTTGTCCATAAATTTTCATGAAGTATACCAAATCATTCATATGGTGATGAAATTTTGATCATAAATGAGATTTTGGTGGTGTTGCGTAGTTGGCTTTTACATTAACTTTTAGATTGACTTTTGACTTTTAGCTTGTTGATTGGTCAAACAACTAAAAATGTCAATTCTAAAGCGTTGAAACTAATAATCTTGAAATTAATCTAATTAACTTTAAGATTGAATCTACCTGATAAAACGCGTCTTACAAGTGAAACATTCTCACCAAAGATTTTGTGAACTTCATCATTTCATGGGACGAACTAGGAAGTGAGTATTTGGATTCTGATTTTTGGATCTATTGTCTACTCCACTTATTTTTCATGGATCATGAGTCATGACCGTACAATTTTATTTCTGTTTATGATGTTGAGATGCCGATTTGACCTTGCCTGGCTTTTGTTTTATGGTTTATATTTATTTGGTATTTTGGTATAAATCGTATAATGTGAATTCATCATTTACTCATGCATAGTGATGGCCTCAGCGTGGGTTATCTGAAACCAATTCGATTTCAAATCGCTAAAAAATCGTTCTGAAATCGTCTGTGACAAATTTCAAACTGCGAATCATTAATGTTCTAAAAATTTTATTGACAAACAAGTGGAATCGGTGGCTGAAACCGACTTGCAGAACCGCAAAAATGTATGCAAACCATTAACGTTCAAGTTTATTTTTCTTCGTTTTTATTAATCATCTTTATTATATTAATTAATCATTTTTTATTAACTTTTTTTTTGTCCTTTTATTTAGTAAATATTTTAATTAGAGATTGACAAGCAATTAATTTCGGAAATATTCGACGATTGTATGTTTCCATTATTAAAGTACTTTATAAAACTTTATATATATATATATATATATATATATATATATATATATATATATATATATATATATATATATATATATATATATATATAAAGAAAAAAAAAGAATTGAACTGAATGTCTGACCCTCCCAGCCCGAGAGTTTTATAAATAAAAATTTTTTTAAAATGTTCAAATTTATGATTTTTATATTATTTAGAATTTTTTATGTAAAATTTCAAAATTTTTCTCTTATTTTAAATTAAGTTTTTAATTACTTTTGTGATGAATTACCTACTATAGCAGGTCATCAGGTTATCTAAGCCTATTCTAGGCAAATACCCTTTAAAGTTGGAATTATTCATGGTTAATCAGTAGGTGAGATTATTGTAGGAAAATCACGAATAGGTTGGATTATTCTGGGTAAATTTTCCTTGGAAAAATTGACATTAATAATTCAACCTTTCACCCATTCGCTATGAATAATTCCACATTTTTATTATTTTCTAATAATCTAACATTTTTGATAAATTTGCCTACAACATACCTTATTACTAATAATGGGTAATAATTATTCACAACGAACTATAAGAGCAAACGTTGGATTATTAGAAAATAATCAAAAGATTGGATTATTCACGGCGGATGAACAAAATGTTAGATTATTAATATCAATTTTTCCTTATCTATTTTATTATATGCAGATCTTGACTTAAAATTTGCAAAATAATTATTTGATGTTTTTTCTAAAATTTCGTTTCTTCATTTTAATAGTGTTGTTCTACTTCTACCGATTTATATTTAATTATTATAATTGTGGATATTGAAGCTATTAGCGAGCAAAAATTAAGCCATACAACCCCATCTTTCACATGTTAGGTCTCTCATTGCGTATTGACATATATCGTTTCACTACTAATATTCTACAACAAAAAAATGTGGAATTATAAATAATTGATGAACTTCAATATTATGTAAAAACAAAATATAAAAACTGGAAAAATTTCACGTGGTAATCCTGAAGTGTTGGTTTTTCTACGTGATAGACAAACATTTTAACTTTTTCTACGTGGTGACCTTAAGCTTTTAACTTTTTCACATATATAGTAGACAAATAGTAAGTGTTTTTGTTAATTTTAAGCTATTTTTTCCGAACAATATCACTTTTTTTATATAAAAAAAAAAATTAGACGTCGCGATTACCCTAAAATTGGTCATATATTTCGTAATCCGATAGAAATGAGTTCTTAATTTAACCAAAATTTAACATTTTGTCTACCATATGAAGTTAAAAGTTCAGATCACCATATAAATTTATTGTCTACTACCACGTAGAGAAGCCAAAACTCAGGGTTACCACATAGAATTTTCAAAAATATAATACTTTCATTGATTTATCACCAATTAACTATAAAAATTCTTATAAATTTAAGTTAAATGGTGTTGTAGAGAGATGGAGAAATTTTTTCGTAAGGGGAACAATAGTCATAATTTTGAATGGGTAGGAAAAAAGAAATTGATTGGAATGACCCAAAGTTATAAAAGCAAGATATTTATGTTGTGGTTCTAAACTCGTTTCTCCACGACCGCAAGTTCATACTTCATAGACATTCTCTCTTTTTTCCTTGTGGTTGTGAGTAGACATGTGTAACGGGGGAGGTCTACTAGGGGGCTTGAATTTGACTTTTTAACATGAGGGCTTTAAATGGACTCAATTTAAATGAGTTAAACTTAAACAAATTCTTTTCGGCCAGTCTTTTGAGAGATCGTCTATATGAGATATGTCTCTCAGGCTCAATCTATTAAAGCTTATTACCTATATTTATTCTACATTTTTCCTAATAGACCAACTCAATTCGAGATTGACTCTCACAAGAATCTGTGAATTCTTTTATAGGAATAAAATAGGCTAAAAATGGATTCATTTGAATTATGATATATTATTACTACTACTTCCTCTCTGTTTCTTTTTGTTCTTCATGTTTACTTTTACACAGTTTTCAATATAAATTTTAAACGTTAATATCTCTAAATATACATAATAAAAAATTATAAAAATCACATAATAAAAAAGTATACATTAAGATGAATCTAACGAGATCTCACATGGATATATGTTATTTTCTAAATAAGTGTCAAAAACATTAATTAAATTTCGCTCTCTTTAAGATGAAATATTCCAAATTAGTTTAAGCCCCCTCTTTAAGATGAAATATTCCAAATTAGTTTAAGCCCCCCTTTATCCAACTCATTACATAAGTTTAGTTGTGAGCTAAAATCATGCACAATTTTTTTGAAAAATGGCCAAGAATAAAAAAAAATTAGATAAATTGTTTATTAAGACCGTCTTATTGTGAGACGCTTTAATATGGACTGGTCTAATACTTAATTTAGAAAACCTAAAAACACGAACGTCATATCATTTATGTAATCGGATAAATTTAAAAAAAATTACAACACATAATAGAATCAATAGTTAAAGTCTTACAATCCAAAATAACAATAAAAGTCTTACGATACTTAAAGTTTTACACTAATACACTCCAAAATTACAAATTCATCCTTCGAGTCTTCATACTTTTAAAACGATCAATAATCATGTCGTCGGAAATTTGTAGAAACACTTCCTTCTCAATAAAAGTAACCAAACAATCATTCATAAGTTGATCACCCATGCTATTTCTCAACTTACTTTTGACATATGTCATTCGGAAAACACTCTTTCTACACTGTCGTAGCAACCGGAAGAATCAACATCAACTTGATTAGCAAATGTATAAGAGGAAAATTCTCATGTCTCTTTGTTTCAACAAGCTTCATGGAAAGAGAATTGATATCATGCAAATCATGAAATGCTTCATCGTTTAACATAACATCCAAGAACACATCAAGTTGATGATCAAGAACCGTTAAATCATTACATGAAAACTCTTCGGGATATAAAGAAGCAAGTTTAAGTATCTTGTTTTATCAAAAGATGAAAAGTTACCTTTAGGACTTGAGAAGCCATGCATGTAAGTAACTCCATGTTCATCTCACTAAACCGATTATCAAGCTCTTGAAGATGCAAATCAATTACTTCCAAAAAGATTCCAACCCGAAAATGATGTAGATTTGTTGCTTGTTGAACAAAACGTCTTGATCTTCCTTGAGGTACATAATGAGCATCCATAGATGGAACATCAATCTCGTGTTTAGTACAAAATGAAATAACTTTTTGTAAGAGATTCTCCCATCCTTCATCTCTCATCTTTTGCAACACATTTCTTGTACTATGAACAAGTCTAACGGCATTAACAATATCTTGTTCTTTTCTTTGCAAAGCAACACATAAGTCATTAGTGTAGCCAAAAATAATCAACATCAAATGAGCCATAAAAACAAATTCAAATGACTCGATAGATCCTGAAATAATTTGAGCTTTGAACTTATTGTCCGAAGAGCCATGCTTTCCAATCCACTCAAGTACTTCAACAATTGAAGGAAACAAGTTGATGATATTTATTAGACACTTGTAATGAGATCCCCAACGTGTATCTCCCGGCCTACTCAAACCACGTTCTTGATTCAATCCCGATCCACTTTCAATTTCCCCCACTTCCAATGCTTGAGCCACTACTTGAGCTTGCTTTTTTCGAATCATGTCTTGTCTCTTACAAGAAGATCCAACCTCATTCAACAAGTTTGCAATGATTTCAAAAAGCAAACCACAATTATCATTCTTTTTAGCAACCGCAACTAGAACTAGTTGTAGTTGATGAGCAAAACAATGAATGTAGTAGGCTCTTGGAGTATCATTCATAATCAAAGTCTTAAGGCCATTGATTTCACCTCTCATGTTACTTGCCCCATCATAACCTTGACCTCTTATCATGGATGGACTCAATGAATGTTCCATAAGCAAGGACAAAATAGAAAAGTAATCATCTCCAACCTCTCTATTATGCGTTTGGTAGTCTCTTTGCACAACAATTGATAATATCTTTTGAATTTTGGGAGAGGTCAATTGACAATTTTGGGTGCATTTTGGAAAGTATGTTTTCTTATTTACAACCTTCCCCCCTAACCACTTCAAAAGCTCAAGAAAGTTACCCCTACTATATGATTCCTCACTTTCATCATGTCCCCGGAATGCCAAACCTTGACCCAAAAGAAATCTCAAACAAGTTAAGGATGCATTCAAACGAATATGATATGAATCCATTTGAGGGCCACTCGCATTATCAAACAAAACTTCAATTGAGGTCTTTTTGCATCTCTTAGATTCACAAATTTCTTAAGCAACATTGTGAGCACTTTTAATTCCACCAACATGCTTTTGAAACCTATCCGTTTATTCCACCCTCTAAACCCTCCATTAACAATGCATCTCCCCCATTGTTTATTTCAACATCCCTCTTGAACAAATAACAAACAAAGCAAAATGCAGCATCTTTTTCAACACTATATTCAAGCCAATCCCATTTTTTGAACCAATTGACACTAAAACGGCGCAAACCACCTATTTGTCTTTGAGGGAAATCATGTGTTTTTGGTTGGCAAGGGCCTCTAAGAATATAAGCTCTCCTAACAGATTTCTTTCATTTTGGGATAATCCATTATGTTTTTCTCAATCCCGGGTCATGAGGAAGAAGTTCAACATCATACACCCAATCATCATCCAATGGTTCATCACAAGCACTTGAACCACCTACTTCCATATTAACATCTTCACTTTGAGGGGAACTTAAAGGAGGTGATGGAGAGTCAATGCTTTCATTAAATGTTCCTTGAGATTTCATTCTTTTAAACAAAAATTCACGAAGATTGGGTTGTTTATCCCCCGCAATTGACTTCTTTGAACTTGAATTACTTGACATTTCCTAATTAATTTAAATACATGAATTAATTGTCAATTCTAAAACTATACAAACACTAACAACCCAATTAATTTTCAATCATCAATTATACAAACACTAACACTAACAACCCAATTAATTTTCAATCAACAATTATACAAACACTAACAACCCAATTAATTTTCAATCAACACAATTATACAAACACTAACAACTCATAGTCCCATGGCATGAATTTGAAAATGGAGAAAGGAAGATAGGGTTTCTTAATTTTTTTAAATTTTTTTTTATTTTATTTTTTTTTTTTCTGATGTTTTTTTTCAAAGTGGGGGTACAACTGTATCCCCTTGTCTCTTAGTGGGTCCGCCCCTGGCTGCTAATATGAATTCGTGTCACCATAAAATAGTTTCATATAAAACTCGCTCAAAGAATTAAAAAGAGTACTAGATTACTACGCAACCATGAGTATGTAAATAGATTGGCCGTAGGCAGCACATGTACTCAACCATGAGTATAAAATCAACCTATTTCTCAATACTCCGATTCATTTGCCTTATATTAATTAATTATCTTATTAAAAAATCATCATTACCAGAGGAATTAGAAGAACTTGAAGAATTGTTATTGAGATTCATTTTGGCTTTTGATTGAATATACATTAAATGTTGTTATAAAAAAAATAATTTTCAATATGTTTTATTTTATAGAGATCTTTAGAGAAGATTTCAATGTACATAAGATAAAACTGCAATTTGCTAATTCAGAAGATTAGATTCTTGTAGATAAGATTATGTATTGTGTTCTACAGATAAGATTCATTGTAGAAGATAAGATGAAATAAGATTCATTACAGAAGTTAAGATTGTATTGCAGAGATAAGATTGTATTCAAGAAGATATAAGAGCTCAATATGCTAAATCGTAGATAAGATTGTAGTAAATAACATGTTACAAACTTAAGCAAAAGCACGAATTAATGAAATCAAATAAAACATATTACAAATAAACGATTACTAAAAAAAATTTAAAATGCTTAAGTACAAAGTCCTTCCTATGCGCCTCTAGATAAGCAATTTCCTCATTAGTAAGAGTCATGTATTTCATCTCTTTTTCCAAACATAACTTCCACATTTGAAACCTCGACTTTTGTTCATGTTATTTCTTTTGATATTGCATAGCTTCGTTTAATTGCTCCTGAACCAACTCCCTCTGATAATCAATCCTACTCATAGCAGCATTTATCACATTCGTATCCAAGAGGAAGTGGAATTCCCTTCATTTTTCTTTGTGCATTTACCTTCTTGACTCCATCAGGTCGTGGTAATCCAACTTCATTACTTGACCTTTTAGAGCTGCCTATAGTAATTAATATCGATCAAGTCTTGTACTGGTCTCCATCTTGTACAATATTCAATCAAATCAGTCGCACAATGTTGAAAATAGTTGCTTGTTCAAAAAGGAGTAATTTTGTATGTTCTATGTTATCAACATTCGTACTACTAGCTCGCCTTCTTTCTGCCTCTCCTTACTGAGATATCCACTTTACAGCATCTCTATTTATAAGAACCCATCGACCTCTTATAGATTTTTCAGTTCTTTTTTGGGTTATATTTGGCCTTTTACTTACCTCATCATTGCAAATTTGCATTATCTTCTTATAATGAAGCTTTCGTTATATCAATTTCAACTAATATATCATCTTCGCAATAAATTAAAAATAGCAGAATCGACACATAAATCTTCTTCACAAAACCATCTATCTTTGGTCACTTTTCCTTTTTCTTTTCTATGAGCGTAATACACCGAGTATGATAATAATGAAAAATAAAAATGAAGTCACGACTTAATTTGATAAAAAAGGTCAAAAATCTTGATTACTAACAAAGTATAATTGTGTTGTTATTATTAATTAAATAGGAATTTCTTAAGGGTAAAATCAACTATATCTCAAATAAGATAAGAAATAAATTTTATTCTTACTAACTTAAAAATATTTTACTAGTGCTATATTAATTAAAGATAAAATGAGAATGCGGGCTTCTAGTTTTAAGGTCGTTTCTTAAGTTTTGAGGTCGTTTCTTTAAAAGACGGTCTCTCGCAAGAGTAGTTATATTTCAATCAATAAGGCAAGAACAAAAACACAGTGTACAAACATTTACGGAACATGGTATTGGTATCACTAGTCCCAACCTTCTTATTATAACATACTACGGGCTTGTTTGGTTACCCACTATTAACCTTGGAATTTTAAATTCCTAGGAAATAGTATTATGGTAATTTGTTTGGTTGCCAAAAAAACTAAAATTCCTAGGAATTATAAAATCCAAGGGAAGTTAATTCCTATGAGACATAGGAATTAGGAGTCGTTTGGTTGACGTAGGAATTAAATTCCTATGGAAAGTTGTAATTTATTGGAATTTACTTCCTTTGTCAATTTCCTAGGAATTACTTATTTTTGTTTGTTTGACAATAGGAATTTCATAATACTATTTCCTAGGAATTTAAAATTCCAAGGTTAATAGTGGGTAACCAAACAAGCCCTTAGATTACCATATACCCCCTTGGTTATTTACAATTCCCATGGAAATAAAAATTCCTATTGTCAAACAAACAAAAATAAGTAATTCCTAGGAAATTGACAAAGGAAGTAAATTCCAATGAATTACAACTTCCCATAGGAATTTAATTCCTACGTCAACCAAACGACTCCTACATAAATATTTACTTGTACTATGCACAAAATTCATTAGAAATTTTTTATTATTTCTACATACTATTCTGTAAAAAATTATAAGTAGTGTTGCTAATTAATTTTTATTGAACTATCCTTATCTTATTAATGATTACTTGTTAGAAGGCATGAAAGACCAAGTCATGTATCGTTTTTATGTTACCAAGATCGTCACGCGTGATATTGAGAAAGCCCTTGGATAAAATAATGATTGGCATTTTGATATCTTTTTATAGAACAATTTCTCGGACCTATCGACTTATTGAACAACTTTTTAATTTACTTTCTTTGTCAATTTCCTAGGAATTACTTAATATTGTTTGTTTGACAATAGATATTTTCATTTCCTTGGAAGTAATTCATGGGAATTGTTAATGACCAGGGGTATATGGTAATCTAATTCCTATGTCTCATAGGAATTAACTTCTCTTTCTCATAGGAATTAACTTCCCTTGGATTTTATAATTCCTAGGAATTTTAGATTTTTTGGCAACCAAACAAATTAGCATAATACTATTTCCTAGGAACTTAAAATTCCAAGGGTAATAGTGGGTAACCAAACAAGCCCTTACTGTTTTTGGAAGTTTCATATTACTTGCAACATTACTATTTTTGGGAAAAATAATCTACTTATTTTATCATCACTTTATTCCTACCCCATTATCACCATCAATCATACATCATCCCATTAATTATTTAATATACCCACAAGTCACAACCACTATCTAATTATTATTTTTACACCACATATCACCATCAATCATAAATCATCCCTATTTTTACCATACTAATTTGACGGCCCTTAAAAAATGTGCCAAAATCCAATGGTGCAACTAAAATGGAACGGAGGTAGTAGTTATTACTTATAGAAAATTAATTAGAAACATGAACAAGAAAAGTTACACTTATTTTCTTTTGGGTAAAAGCATATATGAAACAGCCGGTCTTGGCCGAGACCGTCTCATTCTGAGACGGCCCGGCCCAACATCAGCAACAATTAAAAAAAGAAAAATGAAATCAGAAAATATATAAACTTCCCCATTTAAACTCAGACTAAATTAGGAAAACTTTCATATTCAAAACTTTCATTTCAAAACCGCCAACCACGCCTGAAAAAAGGTAAGAATAATCTCCAAATTTCTCTCAATCTTCTTCAAAATTCCTGCAATTCATTCATTCTGTTCAAGAAATTACTCAAAAATGTCTGCAATGAAAGATTTAATGAGCGAATTTGACATGAAAATGACATTACAAGCATTGAGAACAGAGCACGAAGAAATTGAAGGTGAATTTGACATTATATAAGTCAGTTTCATGACTAAATGCATCAATTTTACATTTGCGGAAATATTTTAAGCACAATTCATGTTAAGAGGAGAATTGGGTATTTTAACATATCAACTGATTATGTTAAGAGGAAAATTGAGTATTTTATAATATCAACTGATTACTTTAAGAAGAAAATTGAGTATTTTAACATATCAAGAAGAGGACGTTACCAGTGGAACAATGGAGGAGTGAACTGGTGCGGCTGATTGGAAGAAGACAATCAAGAAGAAGACAATGAAGCAAGGACGAAAATGGAGCAAGGAAGAAGAAAATGGAAAACTTGTGAATTTGACTGATTTGAAATGGAAGTTAGAGCGTTTCCAAAAAAAAAAAAAGAAAAATATATGGAAACTTGGAGGTAAAGGCGCTCGCGTGTACTACACGCACCTAACATTGGGCCGGCCCAACTTCCGTCTTAGACTAGGACGGTCTTGGCCAAGTTTTTGTGTATATGAAAAGTTTTTTTTTTTTTTTTGAATGATGAAAAGTTAAGTTTGGCTTGATTGATTTAAAAAAAAACGGATATCAAAAGTCAAAACCTAGGAAAGATTTAATGGACTATCACTATGTGATTAAAAACTCATATATCCAGGCTCAATTCCAGATTGGGCTTATCTGGTCCAAGTGAAGTAGTATACAATTCCGTATTTTAGACATTGATAATTGCACTAACACAAATTCTTGTGAAAGACGGTCTTTTTGAAAGACCGTCCCTAATTTGGTTGGCCCATTAGAGAAAATGTAGAGTAAATGTAGGCAATAAACTTTAATGGATTGGATCCGAGAGACGTCTCTCAGAAAGACGGTCTCTTAGGAGACAAGCCGTTGCACTAATACAATCCACTAAACCTGTTAACGACTCTCAAAAACCCAGCCCAAATCTATATTTATAGTTGTAACAATATATATTTCACAAATTTTTGTGAGAGAACGTCTCTATGAGAGACCAACTCTAATTGGGTGGCCCATGAAGAAAAATATAGAATAAGAGTAAGAATTAAACTCTAATAGACTTGGCCAAAGAGACGTCTTTCAAAAAGATGGTCTCTCAAGAGACTTGCTGTATATACTATATATTTAGAATTGGACCGGGCTTTTAAGAGCCGTCTTTACAAAAAACGGTCTCAAGTAAGAATTTTTGTGTTTGGTTGGTGGTATTTTTTTTGAATTATGATTAGTAGTATTAAATGGTGGTAATGAGAATAATTTTTAGTGTAAAATTTCATCAAAAGTTTCATATCATTTCAATGGTAATGAAACTTTGATCACAAAAAAAAAAATTTTGTTTGCAAATTTTCATTATCACTTAATACCACATCTCCCAATGGTAATGCATTGGAATGAATTTTATGAAGAAAATGAGATGATTGAAGTTGGACAAGCATGACCATAAGGTAATTAAGAGATTTTTCAACCAAAACTACACTAGTTTTTCATTCCAATTACCGTCGTTTATTACCACCTACCAAACAGGCCGTTAATGTATATCCAATGCAATTAACGTAATACATGAAATCTTGTATGTGACTGTTTTATTAAAAGACGAACTTATATAATCAACATATTTCTCTAATTAATTTTGTTTAAGATTGTAAATGATCAGTTTAAACTTATATAATTGATCACTTCAAAATATCATACGAGTATAAATCAGAAAATGTAAATCATAATAGGTGCCCAACCCATTTTAAAATGTAAATCATGATAATTTTTTTAAAATTAGCTAGAGCATGTCAAATATTTTCATAAAAATGTCATATACCTCAAAACCTTTTTGTTTTCAATTAATTATCATAATAATTATTTTCAAATACCTCATAAATAAAATCTTGAGTACGTCATTATTCAATATATTTTACATAAATGGTTTGTGATATGTATGTCTTTGTGAAACTTAATTTGCCTCATTTTCATTTTTGTATGTTGCAATGGATTTGCCCATTTTTAATTTTGGATATGACGTCATTTTTACTCTTCTCTCTTATATATCATAATATAATAATCACAAATTCTTACTTGAGACCGTCTATACAATAGACATCTCAAGTTTTTAGGCTGACCCAATTTATAAATTAAAAAAAAAAACTAATTGCTGATTTTGTAAGTTAAAAGAGAGATATGGATTGGGCTCTTAAGAGACGTCTATACTACAGACGGTCTATTATGAGAGTACCTGACTAATAATACAAGCTAAGTCTTTTAACTATAATCTCGTTTCACTGTTATCTGGAGAAGTTAGTAAATCTTGTCTCCGTTTGACTATTTTTAAATATGGGCTTGGAACAAGTGTAACCTAATTAGTTTAGGTTGGATCATATCATAAAATTATGTTATTTTGTGGTATTATGTATAACCCATCAATAGGAAAGACAAATGGGTAAATTATATGGGTATGATACTGCATCTATCTTAATTGAGGCGGATATGGATATAATTTTGGTGGGTAGCTATGGGTATAAAAAGTCTTATCCACTATGGATAGTGGATAGGTGATGCCGTGGTGGGTATAAGGTCTTACCTGCCTCACGCACACCCCAACCCCATACCCACTCCGCCCCACTTACTATCCACCGCCCAGCCTCATAGTCGCCCACCCAATATCTATAATCTATAATATACTAAATTATATTAATTTTGTATATTATTATTTAAAACGATTGACAAAAAATTATAAAGATATTAATTTTATTTTATTACATTGTATGGTTTAAATAAAATTAAACGTACAATTAAATTTATAAGGATTTATGAAGTATATAACACGTGCTTTTGCGAATGTGAGGTGGGCATAAGATAGATATACCCATATACTTAGTTTGCCATAGTGGGTGGAAATGAGTTTGAATGCATACTCAAGTGGATAGACGTGGGTACAAAAATCTAACCCACTACGAGTGGTGGATAGGTGGTGAATATTAAAAATTTTAGGCGAGTATGAATATGGTTTATGGAGAAGGGCATACCATATCCACTCGTCATTTTGCCATCCCTACCGTCAATCCTCGTTATTTTGTAGCTGTTTTTCCCCTCACGTTAATAATATATGTTTTCCATATCTCGATGAATATGACTAACACATTATAATGAATCATGTTAAACTTTTTTGTGATCTCTATTATTAATTTGTATATTTTTTTTATATTTATATAGGTAATAACTCTAATTAATAATACTTTAAAACATTATATTCAATTTTGTCAATATTTGTGTCAAAATTAAATGAGGTCAAACGTATGGGACATTATAGCAGTTGTAGATGGAAAACTATGAACAAATTAAGCATTGGCTTTTGTAATACAAAATCTTGAAGTCACATGCGCCAAGCTGGCTTCTCAGTTTTGTCCCTTTATTTTAATGTTACTGAAAATTCAAGTACATTAATTATTTTTATTATTCAATGGACGAAAGATAAATGACAAAATAAACGATAGTATTAGTTTACATGGTCAATTATATGCAAACCCAGTGACAGACAAATAATCAATTGGGCTAGATATGACAAGGTCAAAGGAGAGTTTTTGTTACATATACTACTGTTTCATTTTTATCATAGCAATTTCAAAGAAATAAAAAATATCTTAAAATATTCTGATACTAGTAACATTTCACGATATTGTATATTTACCAAGCTAAAACAATTATTATTTACCAAGCCAAAACAATTACCTTGCGACCTCAATACATAATTTGATTGTTAATGATACAATCATACAATACACATTTGAATTTTGTTTTTGCCTTTTCGCTTAAAACATAACCAGGCTCTCTCTTGAGAGACCGTCTTTTTTATAGACGACTCTCAAGAGCCCAATCCACTTTCCTATAGTAAATATTTTAATTTAAAAAAACAGTTGTTTCTGTAGAAAAACTGTAGAAAACTGCTTTGTTTCCGGAATATAACAAGTTTTCTGATCAACTACCTATTCCCAAGCAAACATATTTGAAGTTATAATATAATATATTTGGGTTATAAGAATATCTTTGTGTTATAACATAATATATTTCCGATTAGAACTCAATATATTTGGAATTAAAACTTAATATATTTGAGGTTTTATAACATAATATACTAGATAATGACCGTGCGATGCACAGTTTTATTAAATTTTTTGATATATTTATTTAAATAAAAAATAAAAAATTTATTGATATATGTTTTAACCATCTCAAAATATCTTGTACTCATTCAATAAATAACATTATAAAGATTTCATAAATAATTGAAAGAAAATAAAATAAAATATATGATATTATCATATATTAAAACGATATGACCTAAAAAGTAAAACAAATCAATCAATATTGATAATATTAGTCATAATTAGAAAATAAAAAAGTCAAATCTATAAATATCAGTAATAAATGCAATAACATCATCATTGTGTTTTAGTGGGAAAATTTTTATTGAGATTATGACCCATAAGCAATTTTTACAAATGATGACATCAGCGATGTTTTATTTTAGTATTAGTTATAGATTATGTATGTATTATAATAATATCAATTTTGTATTATTATATCACAAATATATATTGTTATAAACCCAAATCTATTACTTTATAACCGCAATTATATATTTTGTTATATTATAACTTAAAATATATTATGGTTATAATCACAAATATATTTTGTTATAACCCTAAATATACTATATTATAACTCCCAATATATTATGTTATAATCACAATTGTTTTTATTAATTTCCCCAAACAATAGACATTTTTGTCTTCTTCAACATTATTATTTACACCATTGATGAAGCTTAATTTAAAAGAAAAATCAGAAAATTGTAAGTCCAACTAATATATAACACAATCAACCAAAAAAAAAAAAAAGAGAAAATGGAAGCTTTAAGAACGAAAATGATGAAGTATAAATACATAACTTTGATGGTTTTGCAAATGTTGAAGAACATACACAAAGAATAAATAACAATGGAGTTTGAGAGCGAAAGAGAGGGAGATTGAAAACCACAAATGGAGTTTGAGAGAGAAAGATGAGTACTTTTGTCGGGAAAGAGAAAAAGGAAAACTAAATAAAAGTTAAAAAGCATTGTTTAGAAAGTTTAGTTATTTGTTTTTAAAATTTAAAATTGGGCTAGCCCAAACTTAAGAGTTGAGACGTCTTTTGTAAAAGATGGTCTCAAGTAAGAATTTGTGAAGCACAAATAGTGTTAGGATGCTTTATCAACAAATTTCTTTTTCGTTTTCTAGTTCACAAATTTGATGGCTGACAAAAAGGATGAAAAACTTCCATCTTTTCCAGTCACATGAAATTGATTCAAAGCGTTGCGTACGTCCTACTCCTACCATATTCAATCTCAAATCAAACAAACTTATGTACACAGCAGCATCAGGAAAAATAGAGAATGGTCTCTTCTAATATGTTTCCATGACAAATAAAGCATCACAGAATTTAAATTTTCTATGCTCCCTACTGTTTTAATATAGTTTAATGCAGCATTGAAAGTGAACCAAATTATAGTCTAAAAAAGTACAAAAAATGCTTTAAACTCTTTTACCTGTTGAGCAATTAGTCTGAGATTCGTCACCAACAAACGAAGTTTGCTATACCCTTTGTCATAATTGTTGCAGCCTTGATTTATACCCTGATCTTTGGTGTGATATATCGTGAATTCGTGAGAAGTATTATGGTGACGGGTGAAGGAAGGAAGCTTGTACGGCTTATGTTGCTGCACGAAAGAAACAGAAAGATCAGAATGTGCCAGTAATTCATTCAAGCGAGTACCGTGTTCCTGCTACGCGAATATACTCAATGCCCCTCCAAACTGCTTGACAGGAAGTTACACATACCTAATATCTGAATGGCTGCAATGAAAGAATTGAGAACGACAACTTCTCGGAATAAAACAAGAATTGAGCCCCATTCCTTGATGCAGCTAGGACGGCCATGATGCAGGCAGATACAAATGCCAAAATAATACAGGTAATGCAAGAAAGCAGCTGGTCAGAGGGGGAAAAGAATGAGTCTGCCCGTGTGCTGGTCAGTTGCTGGATGCTGGGTGAGCTTTAAAATTAGCTCTTCTCAATTATGCTTAAGAAAATGCTTCTTACATACATACTGAGAATGGGATGCTTACCTTTGTTATTGGGCGAGCATTGAGCACCAGATGCTTCAAAAAGTATTCAAACATCCCAACCTACATTTAAGCAGATTTCAAAAGTATATTATACAACATTTTTGTTGCACAATGTTCATATGTTTAAAATTTTCAAAGATGACAATTGCTTAGGGATAAGCGGTATAATAATTTTACGTTGGCGTATATCAATGATCATTTGAAGACTTTAAGTATTCTAGCACTTATCGAGTTGTTCGAACAATACAATGTACTATTTGTGCTCAAACAATGTAACTGCATAATGCAACCATTCGATCATATATATCCCCGTAAAACAACTTCACCTCAAGTTGAGTCAAATTATAAGAAATTTCCATACATACTTGTACGGTCCATCTGTTATAATGACATTCCTCAAACTATTTGAATTGAAATAAATCAAGTGGAATAAGAAAGCAAGTAATTTTCCACAAAGCTATTATAGACTCCCTCAATTTCTAAGTAAATAGCTAAATTTGACTTGGGTCTTTCATAAGGAAGTGATTTGTAACACCATAACTTCCCTTATGTAGTCATACCTCAGATTCTTAGAATCAAAGTTAGATGGTTTTATCAAAGATGATTCAACAAGTTTGTATTCATCATAAAAAATGTTCTAAAAAGGAAATCATTTTCTTGCTCTAACGCATAAATAAAACCCCATGATTATCATTTTCCTCATCAAAATAGAAGGAAACCCAATAAAACAGAAGATTTAGCATCAAAATATGACACCCAATAAATCCTTCAAGAGGTCTTCTATCATGGTTTTGTGAACTCCCAGGAAGACTGATGCTCATTACAGTTTTTACATTAAAACAGAATGTTTATAAAACATATAGTTGAGCAGCAGAACAATCACATACATCACAAAGCTGAAATCGAGTAAGCTTCGTAAAAAGTTGATTAGTAGATTGAAGAAAGCAAACAAATTCAAAAAAAAATCAAGAAAAATGAGAAAAACATGCAAGGAGAAGAACTGGCTCCCCATAGACCACACACCCCAACAACCACCACCCCACAAACTGTCAACTTATAATCAATTAAATCTCCTAAAATTCACTAACACATAAATAAAAACAGAACTCTCCTAAAATAATCACCAATTAATTCTCTAAAGGGCCACATATCCTCAACTTGTAATCTTCAAAAAAAAAAACTAATTCAACAAAGACACAAATAATATTCAAAAGTATAAACCTCATATTCTTAAATAAATTCTAACACCATTAATGACAAAATCACAGGTTTTAGGGAACTAAAACTTACACTGGTGGAGACGTTGAGTCCCCATTGGCGACCCAGCTACAGTATGCGCAACTTGTTGAACCAGAAAAATCTGAACTGGTGTAAAATCCAATTATCGAGCTAATTTCTTTTGACCAAATAAGTGCAACCCAGATTCAATCTAAAACCAAGAAACTAGATAAATAACCTGCAAACACTTTTGTCTAGCAGACTAGCACGCATAGAAAAAAGACTTCGAAAACAAAGGTGTTAAATGTTCGGGCAAAACCCACCAGAACATACAAGGATGAAATAAAAATAGGTGATGATGGAATGTAAGAAATTCAGATGCTGTGTAATTAGGATGGTTTTTCAGAGGTTTTCTACATTTTGTAGAACATGAAATTGAAAATGGAGTGTGAATGAACATGAAAGATATGAATGTGTTTATGACTTGTAGAGGAACCTTTGATACGACACAAAAGCTCTAAATCTTCAATGATAATTTCACACCACATTAAAGAACCAAATGCCTCGGAGATCACGGCTCAACGTGAATGGGTTGATAAATCAGGAACAAATGCTACTTTAGAAGAAACATGACAATAGACAATGAGTAATGGAGGATTTCACAAAGCTGTAACACCCACAACAACCACCTTAAACGCCTCAAATTGTAATTGTAAGAGTACTTGAATCAAAACAAATTCAAGATATATAGAATACACGGATAATACAAAAAAGCTATGAGTAAATACTTATGATATGCAATTGATCAAGATTTATATGCAACAGACTTAAAAGAAAAGTGAACTTCAAAATGATTGAAGACTATGAGTAAAGACTTACGATATGCAATTGAAGAGCAAAATCTACTTAATTTTACACATTATCGAGAAGTTACCCAATATCTTTACTGCATTTATAACCATGATACATGCTTCAAACAATCCTTTGTATACTCGGTTCCTCGCTCACTTTGGCTTCTCCTGGTGAAGGATGGCACAAACCAAGCAAGTCAATGAACTTTTAAAGTACATGAACCACTCACACTTGTCAATGGGCTGAAGGGGCAGGGTTAACGCCGAATCCCATCTTCTTTCCCAGCAAGGCAAGCTGATCAACAAACTCGGCTCCAGTAAGAATCTCTGTTGTTCCATATATAATATGCTTGGCCGGCTGCTGATTGGAGGCAAGCTCTTGCAGACTTGCATTTTCAATGTAATTCCCACCTCCAATCATGAACACAATAGCCTCTTTGAAAGGTCCTCTGAGGTGGCTACCAGAGCTAGATTTGGGAGTACGGGGATCAAATAGCAGATAAGAGTCAATGTCTGGATTAGGTTTGCCTTCCATCAAAGCTTCAACGGTCCTTGCCAATGCTAGCTGCCGATTCCCTGACAGCAAATTTTTCATCCCAGCAGCCAATAGATTCCCAGCCCAGTCAACTAAGTTACTTTTGCTAGCAGAACTAGCAGAAGTCAAGGCCACATTCAATGACTTTATCTTCTTCACATACTGAAAAGCGCTAGCATCAATCTCAGCTTCCCTAAGCGCATTCTCCACCATTTCTGCTTCAGATTGTGGAACAGCTTCGACAGAAATAAGATACATAATAGCAAAACGAAGCTTATCCATCTTAGACCCCTTCCCTTTGAGTACTCCCATTAGCTCATTCCAATCAATACTCCCCCTAGCCATCATATCATACTCTTTCTTAGCATAAGAATCAAGCGATCTCTCCTTAATCTCACCCAACAAAACAGTAGCAATATTTGTATGCTTATCAATCACTTGCTTCCTCTCGGTCAACTCCGGCAACGAATTAACTGCACTCATCAAATGCTTTGTATTCCCTACCAGATCAGTCCCATCAAACTCCGCCCCACCCGTTCCTCCAGTCCTCCTATTAACCTCATCAACATCCTTCTTATACTTATTCAACTGATTCTCAATCTCAACTGCCACCTCCGGAAACTCCAACCCTCCGTTGGCTACCCAAAACGGATCCGCCCCATCTAACTCAAATGCCTTCGTCCCACCTTTCTCCCCCTTCACATTGACCTTATTCAGCCTCAACCCCATTACATCATGAACAAGTGGTTTGTACCTAAAGTCATGTTGAATCCCCATCGCCAACTCAAAATTCCTATCAAACAAACACAAAATTGGTCTCTGAAACGATGCCCCAAAATTCCCTCCTTCACTAAATAAGTTATTTTTAGCCAACAAATGATCCCTCACTCTCTGATCCAACGCCGCTGCCACCATCTCAGCCGCCCCTCCTTGCGGACAACGAATCACCGGCACAACCCCCAATGTAACCAGTACACAAAACAAACCATCCACAATCTTCTCAATCACCTCATTAATTTCCCTTTCCTCACTTTTCGGATCATTCAATTGCACATAACAATTACTAAAAGCAAGAGAAAACAAATTATCTTCTAATGTCACAAAATCTAAATACTGATCATGTACCTTTGAAACCCTCGAAACGACGTTGTTATCATTCACATTTTTCAGTAACCCTGAAGCCAGATCTTCCAATAAAGGGCGAGGAATTGAGGATGTGAAATTGAGATGAAATGTGTCGTACAGTGGAACCAAAGCATCCGAAACGATTCGTTGGATATTTGACTGAGTTGGACGAATGAAATAAACGGCGGGAACATCAGGTATGGGTTTACGAGGCTTGTCAATAAGGAAAAAGAGAGTAACGCCATGCTTACGCAAGTCTTTGACGTGAATTAACGGCGATAAGATATCTTGTGCCGATTTGTCGTAGATTAAGATCTTGTAGATTTCTTCGTTCGCCATTCCAGTCGATGTATTTACAGGTTGGTTCAGATTCAGCATCCTGATTATGCATTCTGCAAAAAAAAAAAAAAAAGAACAAATTGAGATTTAATTGAATTCGATTGAGATTTGAATGAGTAAATGAATGAATATTAGGGTTTTTGATTAATTTACCTGTTTGTTTCTGACGGAGATTGAGTGACGACATTGTTAAAGCTTCAAGAAGTAGAGATGGCGATTCAGGCAGAAAATAGTGATGATGGTAGGAAACTAAATGCCGCTTTTGTGTTTGTGTTATTTGTGTAGAATGAAGCTTTGTCAATATACGGGTACTAATTATAATTTTACTAATTATTTATAATTTTAAAATCATCGGTTAAAAGGGTGGTAATGAAAATTGTTTGTAGTGCAAATTTTCTTAAAATGCACAATGTATTTGCATGATGAAAATACAATAATAAAAAAGATTTATACATATAATTTTTCATTATCACCTAATACTCTAATAGGCTAGCACCCTTCAAATAGTGATGCACTGACAAAGACAGAAAAAAAATGAGATAATTAAACTTGAACAAGTATCGATATAAATTTGTCAAGAGATTTTTCTACAAAAATTACAATAATTCTTCTTGATCATTCTCACCATTTAATATCAATAACTAAACATGTCGTTAATAGCTTTATACTTTTGTACACCCTTTGTCCCTCTCATTTATCAATATTTTCAGTTTTAATTGTTCCTCTTATTTTGTCCCTACCAAAAATGTTTGTGGCTCGTTGGATAGAACATTTGTATCTTGAGTAGAAGATTTGATGTTTGACGCCTACTGGGTACAGGTATCATTTAGGGGGTTTCTTGACTGCGCACATCTCTCTTTACTCCCTCCTTGGGAGAATGGGTATGATTTGTCTGCATTTATCAAGAAAAAGAAAAACCCCCCACCCAAACTCTACCTTGTACGGGATATTGAAAGTGGCCTTTACCTTTTTTTATTTTGTCCCTCTCATTTATATATATATATATATATATATATATATATATATATATATATATATATATATATATATATATATATATATTTGTAAATTTTATAAAAAGTAAATTTGCTGAAGACAATATTATATTAATATGAATGTGTCACAATTCTACATGACTATTATTTTGTTAAAGTAGTTCACCCGTAAACAGTGATAGATTCAGAAAAAAAAAAAATTTCAAAAGTAATGTCAATAATTAACTTTTTAATGTAAAATGCACTTTATGGGTTTCAATCATTCATGTAAAACTAACCAAATCATCTAGATTATATTTATATGTACTATTCAATTTTATTTTGGATTTAAATAATTTCAATTAATCTTAAATAACTACAATATGCTACATTTGCCCATGCCCGTGAAGGTTATGGGAGGTTCCGGGGGTGTGCGAGGTGCGCAACCGCACAGGGCCCCCAAACCTAAAGGGCCTCATATAAAAAAATTATACTATAATAACATAATAAAGGAGGTAGAATGGTTGTTTGGAGTTTTACTTAACATTGTAAGGGTCATAGGTTGAAATCCTATTGATTATGTTTTTTTGCTCCTTTTTTAACACCTTCCAAAACAACTCTTTAAATTCCTAATATATTATCTCTTACATCATTTAATTTTTATTCATTCTTTAAACATCAATTATCACCAACATAACTTGTAAAAATAATCAACATTTTATTTCTAAAATTTTAATCCTTTCAACTTTTAATCTTTTTATTATAAGCCAATATGTCATCAATCTATTGCTATTTTTCTCTTCCTTTATAAATTAGAGATGAAAATTTAATATTAACAACTTAATTAAAGTTATTTTATAAAATCAATATTAATAAAATAAAAATTAGGTTGATTTTTTATTTTAGTTTAAGAAATTTTTTCTTTTAAATAATAATGGCTCCATTTTTTAAAATTTATGAAATTTAAACAGGGACCTGGAATCTTTTGCTCCGCCCCTGAGGTCAACATGAACTAAGATATGTTAATAATGTTATAGTAAAATTGAATTCAAAATATTATTAATGGTTGTGTATAATGAAATGAAGAGGAAGAATGAACTCGTCATAAGATTAAAAGCGAGAATGTGTGATCACTTACAAAAAGAAAAATATAGTAATAAAGTAAAAACAACAAATTTAAATAATGATATTTTAGTAAATAAGGGTAATTTACAAAGTTCACAAATCATCCTTATATGGTAGGATTTAATAGACTCTATCGCTATGAATTTGCTGCTAATGGCAAATTTATTGGATAAAGGGATTAGTTTTTATTTTCACTCAATCACTTTTGTGATTAGTACAACAATTGATGATGATAAGAAAGTTTAAAGTAGCTAGCCTAGTCATAAGCCCATATGGGATGTTAAGGAAAGACCGTCACAAAGAATATTGTCATGTCATGTTCATAACTTTTGCTTATGAATTCTATGCTTTAATAGTAAGTACTCCTAGAAAATAGAATTTTAATTTTTTTTTTATAAATGAGAAATTAGTCAATTTATAAATAGTAGATTTTGAAATCATTACGCTTTATTATATACTACCAGAGGCGAATCTAGTTAAAAAAAAGTGATGTCAATGATTTAAATAAAAAATTTATATTTAACAATATTGTAATTAATACAATTATCCAAGTCGAATCTTCATATTTTGAAAGCTGCTTTGCAATATCATCTAAAATTGTTTGATTTAAAACTATATTGCCTACTATTTAAACCTTTTAATTTGTTTCAAAATAATTGAAGTAAAGGCATGACAAGATTTGATGAATAACATAAAGAAACAAATTATTTATGAAAAGCCCCATGAAGTTATTATGATTTTTGAATACTCACAAAAATATGTTATTAACTCACCATGTCGAATGAGCATACTTGTTGTAGATAATGCAAAAGTAACAATCGATGAGCGTAAGACAGTTACACGACATAGTGGTATTAAAATAAATACAAACTAATTAAAACATTGAGGAGAAGACTTGTTGGAGATAATGCAAAATAATATTACATGTCAAAAAAAAAATAAACATGAAAGAATTAGCCAGTAGGATTCCAACACTAGCTCTATAAACATGAAAGAATTAGTTAGTTGGTTCCTTGACAATTATGACTAACAATGTTAATCTAAAATTCTGATTCACACAACTTAGTATGTAATTGATCAGTTGAAAATTTACGATTCTTTAATCATAATCGAAATACTACCTCCTATTCATAGAGAATGATACATTTGTTTTTTGACACTATTTACTTATTATTCTTAATTTGTATTTTATTCTTAATGTATACATTAGAATATAGTCAAGTGACATTTTGTTTGATTCGTCTCAATGCAAAGATTATTAAAAAATTACCTTTTCTAATATTTCGTTAAGTATAATAAGAGATATTAAACATTGAATAAATGCATTGGATAGTGTGAAAAAATAAATGTCTCATTCTCTATTTGGTTAGTATACCAACTTTTTTTATCAATTCTTTTCAAATATATTGGAGTATTTGTAATCGGTACTAATATTATCCACCTTTTATATATTGATATTATGTACCATGATTTCAATTTTCAATTTTCAATTTTTAATTTTCAATTTTTAATTTTCAACTTTCAATTTTCACCCTATGGTCATAAATTTGATAAGTACTAATAGTTATTATTGTTATCTTTTAAAAATATTCTCAAATATTTTGAACTTTTAAAAACTTGAAGTTAGGTAAGTAATTAATAAGAAAATACCATCAATATTAATTTGCAGTACAGCATATTTGAATTTTCAAAAGAAGTTTTTGAAAACTTAAAAATTCTGGAATTCGAAAATTCAATAAAAGTAGTACTACCTAGCTATCACTCAGTTTCTATTAATTTAATATATATCGAATAATAAAGTTAATGGAGAAAAAATGGGGACCATTGATAAGCATTAATAAAAATTTAAAGGAAAAATTGACTTTAATAATCCAACCTTTCACTCATCCGCTATGAATAATCTCACCTTTTGATTATTTTCTAATAATCCAACCTTTGCGATAAATTTGCCTACAACATACCTTATTACTAATAATGGGTAATAATAGGGTATGTTGCTAGCAAACTAAAATAAAGTTTGGATTATTCACAGCGAACTAAGGGCAAATGTTGGATTATTAGAAAATAATCAAAAGGTTGGATTATTCACAACGGATGAACAAAAGGTTAGATTATTAATATCAATTTTTTCAAATTTAAATAAAGTTAGTGGAAAAAATATGAGGATTATAATTATTAAAAAAATATTAATCAATGAAAAACATGCAGGAATCATAAGCAATGTAAATATATTAAAATGAAGTTAATATTAGATATTTGAGAACTATGAATATTAATAAAATATATTAAATTAGGATGGATAAGACTAATTATATCCAAAACTAATAAAAAGTTATTTAGTTGAACACAAATAGAATGACTAAATATATAACAAATAAAAAAACATTATCATAAAACGAATAGAATACTATTTAATAGCTACATTTTTCTACATACCCTTATTCTGTTATTCCACTAAAAATGTTACATTTTACTTTTTCGTGCTATCCAGTACAGTTATTTAATACTTGATATCTCTTATTATACATAAGAAAATATTATAAAAAGTAGATATCAATAATCTTTGCATTGACTATATTTTAATTTATAGATTAAGAAAAAAATACAATTAAGAGTAACAAGTATATAATGTCAAAAGATAAATGAGTCATTTTCAGTGAAATAGAGGGAGTATTATTTTATAATAACATTTTTTTATTACATGAGAACTTTTTTTAGAAAAGTATATTTTTTACGGCCCGTATGATTAGTGATACTAAATGGTGGTAATGAGAATAATTTAGAGTGTAAAATTTCATCAAAAGTCCCATATCATTTCCAAAGTAATGAAACTTTGATCACAAAAAAGTTTTTATTTACAAATTTCCATTACCACCTAATACCACCTCTGTCAATGGTAATACATTGGAATGAATTTCATGAAGCAAATGAGATAATTGAAGTAGAACAAACATGTCCATCAAGGACTCTAGGTAGCCAAAAAATTTACAATCAAAATTACACTAGTTTTTCATTCCTATTACCACCGTTTATAACCACCTACCAAACGGCAGTTAAAAAAAATTAAAACTCTTGGTAATTACATTGGACATATGGTACTACCGTACTAGTATAAATACGTGGGAAAAAGGTTACTCAAGAAGAACAATGGATTAGCAATAGTAGTTAAGCTGAGGCTATCTCATTGAAGAGGAATAAGACGTTGCAGCCTTAATTATCCCCACCATTAACATAATCAGGTGTCCTCTTGAGAGACCGTTTTTTATAAAGACGACTTTCAAAAGTTCAACCAAAATCTATATTTAGAGTTGTAACAATATATATTTTGAATTGGATTTGGCTTTTGAGAGACGTCTTTATAAAAGACGGTCTCAAGTAAGAATTTGTGTTAACATAAACACTATCAAATACTTTATTAGTGTGGTAATTATACCGTCATTACTAATTACTTAATTATTCCACTCCTTTGACCACTTGACATTCACTTAGATTAGACTCTTGAGGTTTCGATTCGATTATTGGATTGAATTTTCTGTCGTATATTGTAGAATATGACATTTTCTTAATATATTCAAGATTTGATCTTAATATGTCATGTAAAAATAAATTCAAATTTTAGGTTTTCATTTGCTCAATAAATCTAGGTGATTCGCAATTTGTTATGCACTCCAATCACCCCGTCCTATCTCCACCATTTCTTCCTCCCCCACCAAATAAATTAAACCCTCCCCCTACCACCTAAAACCTGATTACATGTTCTCCACTACGAGTCTACGACCACCCCCTCCCATGCGTTCCTTTGGTCCTAGGTTATGTTAGGCAGTTAGGGAGGTTGGCTAGTGGTCGCTTGAGAGTGTAGTTACAGGGGTGGTGGTTCGTAAGGGGATGTACAGTGGTAGTTTGTGACGACTGCATGTGGTGGTAATAGTTGTACACTAATGATTGTTTAATTTTTATATGAAAATTATTATTGTTCGGTAAAAATAGTGATTATAGTAGTTGTTAAAATCTATTTTGTTGAGAAAAATATTTAGATTAAGCTAAGACTTAACTTTTGATTTGGATTCTCATCCTACTATAAATAACATTTTGAAAATAGCTACTTAGTAATTTCGCTACTTTGCAAACATTTAGAGGCACTAACACTTCCATAAACAGATACGCCAAACATGTTTAATAAAATCTTTTAAAATAATCATTAATTACATATTTTGTATTCCATTTCAAATAAATAAGAAATAGACATGATACACTTCCTCATTCCAAATTACTTGCTACATTGCAAATATAACACTATATTTATTCATCTACATAATTTGCAATTAGTATTTAAGCTATAAGTTAAAACATAGTCAAATGGAATTTTGTTGGATTCTTCTCAATATGTAAAGATTAAGGGGGGTGTTTGGCAAATTAACTAATTGAATAATTTCAACTTATTTTGATGTAAATAGAGAATTGGATAATCAGACTAGCGAATGTTATTATTTGGTGAACTAACTGGTTGAAACAACTTATTAATATAAATAAATTGTTTTTGACTAAGCTGCTCATTGCAGCGGATGCAAAATCAGCTGGTCAAACCAATTAATAAAGACAATTGGTCAAATCAGCCACTATAATCGACTATCAACCACAAACACTCAACAATTTGCCAAACACCTTCTAACTATTAGACTACGTAAAATATTCGACGTTGCAAGTATTACGTAATAGAGGAACTATATACTACACTATACCAAGTCTAAAATGACAACTCTTCCAAAGTATACAATCAATGAGTACCCTACTTATCAAACTCCGAAAATGATACATAAATTCAGATCCATCAATTATATATCACGTAAAAAATAAATGTTTCCAAAATCAAACAATTCACACACAACACAAACACAATAAAAAGAAAATCGACACTTTACCCGCCCAACCAACTCAATATCCCATCATTATCCTCACTTTTTCTCCATATTTATTCTCTCAAACCTCCATTTCTACTTACTTACCTCCATTCTCTCTTCGTCAATGGTCTCTCCTCTCTCTACATTTCATATTTCTCATTGAATTTTCAAATATTCTATTGAAATTTTTTCATAATTTTCCTCCATTTATAACCTAATGTCGGTGCATGAACTTTAATTTTACATGTAATCCTTTGGATCTTGGATCGGATCTACTTTATTCAACAAATTTTTTAATTGCGAAGCTTGCTTAACTGATCACACTCACTTTAATTTTGATTTATATATATATTATTATTCTGCTGAATTTTCGGGATTTATTAGTGTATAATGATATTAATTGCTACTTACAGGTGTCTCCGATATTATTGCCGCCAATTTGTCCCCGCCATTGAAGACGAATCTACTAAATATATCGAGTTTGTAATTTGGAGGAGGAGAGAGAAAATTTGAGGATGATTTTGTTTGCGTTTGCATAGTGAAGGAATTCTCGGCCTTGTTTTTTTCACAATGGGCCAAAAATTTCACGGTACCAAGGTATGATTTATATTTCTATTTTCTTCTTTTTTTGTTCTTTTGGTTTTATTTGTTTGTCTTCTATTCACCAGTCAAACATGTCATGATCTTCTCTTAGTTGATGAATAGTGGAATTTTAAAAGTTATTCGTGTTGTTTTTATTTTGCCAAAATATGATTAATTATGTGTTAACAGTATATGATCATCAGACTTTCAAGGATTTTCACAATTTACAATTTTACATGAACCAAAAAGGCCTAAACCATATTTGCTTCGATTACACGTTTGTGGTGGGATCCTCGGAACATTGCTCTATGGTACATTTTGTGCGGTGCACTGCCCTTTACATGGATGTGCCATTTGCCTCTACATGTGCCGAATTTTTTCGGCAAAAGGCACGGGAATGTGGTCTCGGCCTACCTAGCTAGACATGACCCGATCATTTGATATAAATCTTATTGATATTGAATTGAAAATACAAAAATTTTAAATGATAGTTGAGTTAGTTTAATTAGTGTTCGAATCACTTTATGATAATATCTTAGATTGCCCCTATAAAGCCAAAAGGGATTACTCCTTTTGTCTCGTGACTTTTGCCTCAAGTGCATTTTTTAAGAAATTATGAAAAAGAAGTGAAGTGGGTAAAAAAGTGTGATTTATCTATGTGTGTATGAAATGACAAAACAAAATAAATATATAGATAAGAATTTTAAAACTAGTATAGGTCATGACCAAAAAAAATACAATGAGACAGGCTAAATAAAAAAATGTAGAAAAAATGATGGGACAGAGGGACTTTATGAGAACTTTTGGTATACAGTCTCAGCCTCACGTCCATGTGATAAGTTACCAGATCATATATTATTATCTAATGTAATACTTCATAACCTTAAGAGGGGTAGTTGATAAGGACGCGCCGTTTATGGAATTTTATTATAACAAATTACTATGAAATTTTTGCAGAATCTTGGGACATAATTATAATAATAGTGAGGGAACTAGAAATCTTTGTTTAATTATTAGTTTAAGCTATAGTTAGCATTTTTTTTGTCTAAACAGATAATGGAGGGTGTAAAAAGGAAGTTGGCCCATGTGTTGTTCTTGTAGACAGCAACTAATCCCACAACCATATGCTATTTTTTTATAGGTTTGTGTGGGAACAAAGGAGAAGGAAGTTGTTATGTCTTGTGATGGGTGATAATTGAGGTCTTACTTGGACTAATACTGTTCGATGTTCATGTATTTATGTATTTAAGGTCATAGTCTTGTGTCTTGGTGTTTTTAAAAATTTGGTTGTAGATTTGAGGGAGGTGTGAAGATGGGGGGTAGTGGTGATGGGGAGGAGAAACTGCAAGGGTTGAGCTGCCGCGAGGAGGAGAGAATTTTGGTGTCTGTTCGTTTGCGGCCTTTGAATGAGAAGGAAGCTTCAAGGAAGGAGGCAATAGACTGGGAATGCATCAATGATACTACTATCATATACAAAAACAATTCGTCTCCAGAGCGATCACTTTATCCGAATACCTTCACATTTGGTAAGAAATTGATTACTGTTTGTTAATCTATGTCATGGTTATTTCTTATTTGTGGTTATTATGTTGCATAATAATGTATAATGTATCTTAAACGCATCTTGTAAAGGTTTTTGTCAATGTGACACTTCTTTTTTTGGTAATATTTATTGATGTTTTCTTCTACGCATTCAAGTAAAGGAATTTCTTTCCCTTAGTACTATCCCACTATACAGAACAGAAATAAGTTCTAGTAAATGAACTATTGTAAAATTTTGCTGTGTAATGAGTATGCAACTAACGTTTATGATGAGAACATTGAAATTTTTTGAGATAAATACTGTTACCATTTTGCTCATACAGAGAGGTAGCATGTTTTAAGCTATTATTATTGTGTACATGTATACTAATTTTACTTTGTGGCAGTAAGAGACAATTCTGGACTTGGTCAAAGGACACGCTACTGTCTAACTTATCTTCCTTATCCTGGCTGTTTCATCTAGACAGGGTGTTTAGATACGATTGCTCCACAAGGCAGGTGTATGAAGAAGGAGCCAAAGCAGTTGTTCTTTCGGCTGTCTCTGGCATCAACTGTGAGCACATTATCTTAGTGCATTGTCAACTTCTTTCCTTGCAAGTTGTAAAGCTTGATGATCATGTTTAGAAAACCTGTTGCAGCGAGTGTTTTTGCATATGGGCAAACAAGCAGTGGGAAAACATTTACTATGTCTGGAATAACTGAATATACTATGGAGGACATATTTGACTACATACGAAAGGTGAGAACAGTGTTTTATCCAATTGTTATACCCATTTTCTTATTCAACTCCCTTCACTGATCGATACTTTGTATCCTTGTAGCATAAAGAAAGGGATTTCCAGTTAAAGTTCTCTGCTATGGAGATCTACAATGAATCAGTGAGAGACCTCCTAACAGAAGATCAAAGTCCCCTTCGTCTTTTGGATGACCCAGAGGTGTTTTCCCTTTACATGAGACTAGATAATGTTTATACATCACTAGAAAAAAGTTTCAGTAGGTGAAAGTATGTGATTTCTCTTGTTTAAGTGTAATCAATATTCGACATCCTTCTTAACAGAGAGGCACAGTAGTAGAGAAACTTACCGAGGAAACTCTGCGTGACTGGGACCATTTTAAGGAACTTCTAGCTATTTGTGAAGGTAATCACAGCTTATGTCCTAAAACCTTTTTTCAAATTGAATTATAGTAATTACATGGACACCTTTTACTATTGCAGCTCAAAGGCAGATAGGGGAGACTTTTCTCAACGAAGCAAGCTCGCGGTCCCACCAAATTCTCAGATTGGTAGGTTTCATGATACTATGTGGGAAATGATTCAATGCTACACAAATTGTTATTAACTTCTCATTCATGCAAAAAGAGTGAAGGTTATTGAACAGGTAACAGAAATGTAAAGATAATTGCACTTGACCAGTCATTCTTGGCTTTTGCAGACAATTGAAAGTTCAACTCGTGAATTTCTTGGAAAGAATAATTGTAGCACCCTTACTGCTACTTTGGTAAGTTTTCATATATATTGAGCCAATCAATGGTTTGGATAGCTTTTATGCAGGTAATCTAAGTTGCTCTTTTGCTGTTCATGTAGAATTTTGTTGATCTTGCTGGAAGTGAGCGTGCTTCACAAGCGTTATCCGCTGGATCAAGGTTAAAGGAAGGATCACACATAAATCGAAGTTTGTTAACATTAGGAACAGTTATTCGCAAACTGAGGTGACTTATTCTCCTTCTGTTGCCTGTGATAAAATAAAAGAACATGTGCTTCATGATGACTATTCCAACACTTGGTTCTCTTTCATGTAATCATTTATAACGTTATCTCCTAACTCATAGGAGTGCTTGTAGATATAGTTTGTGTCAGTTTTGAAGAATGATGAAAGAGAATGCATTACAGACACTTGCTAAACAAAAGTGAAAAGAATGGAAAGGGTAAAGACCAAGGATACTAAAAAGTAGTATTTACTATTTACGAAATTTAAGTTGATCATATGACTTATTTAATTAGCAAAATAGAATTTATGTACCTCAAATTACTAGTATTTTTTAGCTGACAAGTGACAACACTCTTCTTACTACTTTGTGTGAGTGAGTCACTAAGTCTACCTAAAATGACAATTCCAATCCTAATGGACAATGTTTCCAATATTTTTCTCTCCTTTGTTGCGGCATTATATTTTTCCTGTTACAAGTCGAACCAATATGCTTTTTGTTGGCCTGTCGTAGAATTGTTTTGTCAGTTGATTATATCATTCTTTGTTGATTGTGTGGTGTACGAAAATTTCAACACTGTCTTTTTCGCTGGGCTATTTTCGTAAACAATATGGCTTCAATTGATCTGTGATTATTAATCTGACTCTGGTATATACTTTACATACAGCAAGGGACAAACGGGACATATCCCCTACCGAGATTCAAAGCTCACACGCATATTACAATCTTCCCTGGGAGGCAATGCTAGGACAGCTGTCATATGTACTATGAGTCCTGCACGCATTTATGTTGAACAATCTAGAAACACTCTCCTTTTTGCAAGCTGTGCTAAAGAAGTTACAACTAATGCTCGTGTGAATGTTGTCATGTCCGACAAAGCCTTGGTAAAGCACTTGCAAAGAGAATTGGCAAGGCTTGAGAGTGAGTTGAGTAGTGCAAGCCCCACCAGCGGGTCTCTTGATACTGACCTGTTGAGAGAAAAGGATTTCAAAATAGAGGAGGTAATATTGGTATTTAAAAGCCGCATAATAAGATTCCTGTGCTATCATGATTCTGCGAACAATATTCCTTGCATTTTAGCACGTTTGATGCGTATATCATGTCATTTCTTATATCAATCGACTAAATTTTTGTAACCTTTGCTCTGTATATTTCTTGGCATTCTTTTAACCTGCACTTTTCGTGAAAAATTTGCTTTAAATAGGCAAGAAATCTTTCATCAATTAGTTCCTTTCTACTGAGCAGATATTATCTGTTCTTGTGCTTGGTTGCATTGGAGAAGAATATGTATCATTCTAGATAGCAGTCGTGTCTTTTAAAATACTGAAACTCACACAATATAGAAGTTGACATGAATGGAAGATCTGAATTGAAATTTGTTTGCTAAATGAGGCATATTTACGCCAAGTCTGTGTATTTGCCTATTCTTATTGAGATGGATTTATTCTGTTTAGGACTTAATCGTCATTGTTAAATAGTAAATTCATCTTATCTTCAATGTACAGTTGGAAAGACGGGTCAAAGAGTTGACTGCCCAACTGGACCATGCTGTGTCCCAAATTCATAACTTGCAGCAGGGATCTGGAGAACGAAGATCTGTTGAATGGGTATATAATATTCATATGCTAAAAAGATATCACCAAACAATTATAAATCCTTCCTCACTATTTCCTTAATTACATGCAGGAAGAACATTCTTCCTACCCTCGATTGCATGTTCGTCAAGCTTCTGAATGTTCCTCAGATGAAGCCTCTCTAGTGGATCATCACTCGTTTGATGCTCAGTCTCCATCATTTGGAAACCCTGAGTCTCCAGATAGACACAGTAGACTCAGTTATGATGAAAACTACTCAACTTCTGACTTTGATGAAAATCTTAGCCCGTCTGAGCAGAGGTTCATAGAGAGCCCAAATGAAGCTTCTCTGCTCATGCATATCCAGACTCCAGTTGTAGAAATTGACCATCCTCGAGTTCCTGAAATATACAGAGAACAAAAAGGTGACCTTTCAGAAGCTCATCAACACATATCTGCAGAAACTGGCATACAAACTAAAAACTCATTTGAAAGTGATCTACATGATTTTCCGGATGAAACTGGAGAGGAAATATCTGATACCTTTGAATTTCGTCTCCAGCAAGTTTCCGATGAGTATAGATCTCAATCCCCTTATGTCGAGTTTGATTCATTCCGTGTTTCTGATGAATTTCAAGAGGAAGCCCTTGGTTCCTGTGAAGTTGAGGCTGTTGAGCAGTACCAAGTTTGCGAAGCACTTACAGAGACAATCTCCAACTATGATGAGTTAGGCCCACAGAAAACTTCGGAGACAGCTAAGTTACAGACTGGTGAAAGCTTGGAAAAAAACTGCATGGAGGTTCAATGCGTAGAATCTTTAAATCCGCAAAACGACATAGTACTACCAGAGGAGCAAAGTAAATCATTATTATTAAAGGATATTGAGGATTATAGATGTGCTGATGATGAGCAAAAACAAGACAGTGAGTTGGAGAATGTGAACTCTTCTCTTCAGGATTCTGAAGAGCCATCTGGCCGGCAGCTAATAGACGATGAGCCTGAAATTCAGAAACCCAATAGTGTAGATAGTAGTCCTCAATCAAGCAAAATGAGTGCATCTCCATCATTTTCAGAAGAGATAAAGTGTGAGGGCAAACATGAGAGGGGAGATGGAGAATATACTATTGAAGTCGAGGATACTAACAGGAAGCAAACTACCCTGTGCAATGAAGCTCCTCGGACTCCGATTGGAGCTGTGCAGCTTGATGCAACTGAGGTTGCTGAAGTTGAGCTTTCGAACCACTTGGATAATATTGAAAACTATACATCTCTCTCGGCTAGAAAAGATTTTATAAAGGCAAAGTCGTTGGATCAACTTCAACTTCAAAAATTTCAGGTGATGAAGCCGAGTTCTTGTGTGATTTTTTATTAAGCCACTCTCAGCTTTTGTTCTAGATGCTTAACAACTGACCTCTTGAGCTCAATCTTTATTTTAGTTGTGATATTTTTCTACAGTTATTGTAGTGTGTGTTCGAGGATAGTGTATCAATTTATTCTTCCAGCTAACTTCCTATGTTCGCATGATCGCATCATTAACGCTTACTATATTCATACCTTATTTGTTTCAGTTTGAGGATACAAATCAGACGGCAAATAACTCTATCAAGAACGTGAAAGATGTTGGCTTAAATCCTCAAGATGATTTGGGTGATAATTCTCTTTCTCTGTCAGATGTTAAGAAATTACAGGAGGAGATAATTGAATTCTGGGATGCCTGCAACATTTCATTGATACATAGAACCTGCTTTTTCCTTCTCTTCATCAAGGATGGCCATGCAGACACCATTTACATGGAAGTAGAACGTAGAAGACTCGCCTACATCAAGGATTCATTTTCTTCAGGAACAGCAGTTATCTTAGATGGTCGCAAGCTTACACCTATTTCAAGGTATGATGTCTAAGATTTGATGCTTTTAAATCTAGAATATCTTCTCTTGGGTTTTCTTGTTAATTTTTGAGATTTAAGTTGCATTCTACCTATTAGGCTATTACAAACATCACTTACAGAATAAGGAAAATAATAGAAGAAAATAAGCTCTTTTTTGAAATATGCCAATCTTTAGGAGTGATGGGTTAACAATTTTTCTTGAAGCAGTAAACGCGCGCTCCTTAGTGAAAGGAAAATGTTGAGCAAGCTAGTGAAGCGAAGGCTGTCAAAACAAGAGAGGAGGGATATATATGTAAGATGGGGCATCAGTTTGGATAGCAAAAAGAGGGGCTCACAACTCGCTAATCACCTTTGGGTCAATGCTCTAGACATGGACCACGTCATGGAAAGTGCCAATATCATTGCTAGACTAGTTCGGTTCAGTGAGCCGCAAGTTCCAAAGGAGGTATTTGGGCTTAATTTGACGACTACTCAGGGGCGGAGAAAATCGTTTAGTGGAAGCAGAATCCTAGCCATCTCATGTAAGAAACATTTTCCGGAAGTTGATCCTTGAGCTAATGTTGTAGCTGATTGTAAAATTTGTGGTAAGTAACTCAGATCACAGACATGATCATTCTCTTATAGGCAATTATGAACGCTTGCAAGATTCTCCTTGAGGCATTTGCTGATTCTAGAGCGCCTTTTAGTCCGCCTTTTCGAGCGATCCAAGCGCGAGTGCCATGTTATTTGGTCTCGAACTGAATAATTTAAGTTTTTATTGCAATAGGTCCTTCCTTTCCACAATCTAGGCTCCATGTATAATTCATGCTGATTCTTTTGGAACATTAACAAGCATAGTGGAAATGTCTTATTTCCCCTTTGTTTTCGATATATTATTATAGGCTATTTGAGAACTTGATTAATGTCTAATACCTCTGAAATTAATGAACTTCCTTGTTCAATATCTCACTTTCTTGAACTTCAAGCATAGTGGAAATGTCTTCTTATTCATGCTGATTCTCTATGCAGGGCTCTTACTTTTTAGGGTAAAATTGATCACATTCCTCTGGTCATCTCTTTGGAGGGGTACGGGTATGGATTGTTCGTTACCTTCCCTCACGCAGACCATATTTTCGAGTGAGATTTTGGTTTGAGGATGATGTTGATTTATAGGACCAATGTTACTACAAAGAAATAGGACTACAATATTGTGTGGTAAACCCAAACTGAAACACAAACCATTAATACTCTTAGTTCTTAAACGAAAGCTTCATATGTTTGGGGTCCTTTATTATATAAGTAATACTTTATCAATTATAAATTGATTTTTTTCATTAAAACACTAATTTAGAGTTTTGGGATAAAGATTTCCAAACGTTAACCAAAAAGCTTGTCACAAGTCAACCTTTTTAAGGCCCAAATATCGGAAATTACTCGGAAAATTAAGTCGCACGTGCATTCTGGTAAGGGCAAGACAATTAGAAAATATTTTGGTGTTAGATGAACACAAATTCTAACTTGAGACTGTCTTTTGTAGAGACGACTCTCAAAAGCCCAGTCTTATTTTAAATATGTATTGTTACAACTCTAAATATATTTGGGCTGAACTTTTGAGAGTCGTCTTTACAAAAGATGGTCTCTTAAGAGAGCACCTGATGGATGAATAATAGGAGTATGTTTTTCATTAAAAATAAACTTGCATAGCTTCGTCGTCCTTGGTTATTTGTAAAAGATATGAACTACTTTATAAGTTCATTGAAGTCATTTAATAAACTCAAGCTAGGTTAATACCCATGCGATATGCATAGTGATACGTTTTTTTCTTTTAAATTGAGTATAACTAAGTATTAATTAATTTGAAATTGTATTTATTACGTTTTATGTTTATTTTGTTCAACAAGTTGAGGAGAC
Organism: Amaranthus cruentus; assembly: GCA_019425755.1. Lineage (NCBI taxonomy): Eukaryota > Viridiplantae > Streptophyta > Magnoliopsida > Caryophyllales > Amaranthaceae > Amaranthus > Amaranthus cruentus. Next base: position 9,876,796 of record CM033452.1, read on the forward strand.
TTATCAAAAAAAATTGTTAATAAACACTCTAGGACATATGTTAGCAAGATCATACTTATATTATTAGATGGATGAGTTGATTGATACTCATGTGAGCATTTAAAAGAAAATAGATATCCAAGTATTAGAGCGAATAGTATAAAAATGAGTCATGATTTTTTCTTTTACTTTAAGAAAACCACAAATTTTCGTATGAGATGTTTTCACCATGAGACGTGACTCATATATGTATTTAATAATCCAGTTAATATAATTATTAGCATATAGCATATAAACTACTTATTTTGAAATCGTCTCCATCAAAAAAGATTTCTCATAAGAGTAACTCTTTGACAAAATTTAAACTAACGATGTGCAAATACGAATAAGAATTTTTTGTTGGATTAAATAGGAGTAGTAATAATTATGCTATCAAGTATAATGGAGTAAATGTAATTGGTTGGTATAGCAATCCATGTCCAATCCGGGATTATTATTCTAGAAAACAAATACTTCTACTAATAGTAGTAGGGTGCATGAATCATGGCATGTTGTTTCTTTTCACTACTATAAAACACTTCAAATGATATGATGTTTCTTTGTGAAAGTGACAACAATATTTTAAACACTCATTTGACTTATTTTGTACTTGTGTTGTTGGATTATACTTCTAGTTCAACTTCATCAATAATATCAATATACTACACTCCTTCGTGTAAGAATGAGATTAAAAGAAAATATAATCAATATTATAGAATGTACAATTTTATATTTGGTTAGCTGAGATAATCACAATATAAAATTTAAATTGTGTATATGATATTAATCAAAAAAATATGTGAATGATGACTAAAGAAAATGGTACATGCATTTTCCGTAAAGAGAAGGTATAAAAATTGAAAACATCCATAATTGAGAAGGACAAAATGGTGTGGTTATTGGTTAAGATAAGATGTTTTAAACTATGCAACTATCATTGAGAAAATTTAGGGGTGTTTATGGAATTTTTAGCTTTTGGAAACGTATTAGAGCAAGTGAATTCGTTTCACTTTGTTTTGGATCTTGAAAACACAATCTATGACCAAGGTGCACGGGCGGATCTATGTATTGGGGGGAACTTTTTAACTTTTTTTTTTTTCTAATCTTAATCTTGATCTCTATGTTGAAAATTTTGATTTTTTAGGTATTTTCACTCTTAATTTTAATTATTATGGCTAATCTTTAATCTTAATCTTTATGTTCTAATCTTTAATCTTATTCTAATCTTAAATTCTTTATCTTGTTGTTCTAATCTTTATTCTTTATCGTGATCATTATTGCATATATATGTTTTTTGGTATCTGATAACAATGCCATCTAAATTTGATTGAAGTTAGAATTGCAAAACCACTGTGTACTAGCTCTGATGTTGATTTAGGCTATGTGAACTAAATAGCACACCAAGTACACAGATTTACAAAAGAGCATGAAATCTTTGAAAATTAGAAGTAGGAGTTACAAATTATGTTTTTAGGTATTTGGTTAGAATCTCACGTGAATTATTGTGAAGCTAGACTGCAAATCCAAAGTCGCGAGTCTTGATTTGGGGTGGATAGATTGAATTTGTTACTTAATTCATTTTATGAATGCTATGTTTTAGATGAAGTCAAGATTCCGGGTTGGCTGAAAAAAAAACCCCATGATTGACTTTTTCGGTTGATTAGTATGAATCTCAAGTGAGTGGTTGACTACCCCTTCCAGTACCCTCTTCTCTGTTTTGCTAAGTAATTGCTTGCTATTAAACATCTTTCCTAGTTTAAGGGATTGTCTCACAAAGATGTTGTATATTGCTCACACTAGCTAATTTTGTCCATTCGATGGTGCCCCAGGGGACTCTAAACCCTAGATCCGCCACTACCAAGGTGTATTCCAGTCACAAATTCTTGTGAGAGTACAAAGTAAGCTTTGATGAACTGGGCCTGAGAGACTTCTCTCAGAAAAACGTTCTCTTAGGAGACTAGCTGTATTCCAATTCATTACTTTGTTATCTTTCAATCAATGAAAATAATTTTCCTTTTCATCATACTACTCAAATCAGCTCTAAAATGAGTAGAGGCTCTACTTCAATTGTTTCTTCATTTTGTCCTTCACCCAAACTTCTTCATATGTTACTTCTCAATATCAGTGGCGGATTCAAAAAAAGTGATGTCAAAGGTTTTTTTTTTTTATGTAAAACTCAATTCATGGGTTTTGAACCCTAGTCATTCACGTGGAAGACAATATACTATCAAGTATCAACTCATCTATGACATTTCTACATATACAATTTAATTTTATTTAGTATCAAAATGATGACAGTTGATCTCAATAACTACACCCTCGATCATTTTACTTTAATTTCTTTCTCACAACAATGTAACTGCAAAGATCAAACCTTTGTTTTTTTCCCAAAATTATCTGCCTTTAGTGGTGGATTTGCTTTAATTAACCTCAATTTTATTTTCCAACTCATTGACTATAATTTTGGGATCTGTTTTTTCTTCATGGAGTTAAACCAAAAGGCAAAAAGATAATTTTGTCAAATCTACTCACATGTGTCTAGCGTGTGTAAATCATGCTAGGTTTAAAATTTTGTTAAATTAATTCATTAATTTTCGGTTGTTTTCACTTTTTATATCAAACACCCCTTAATGTGTTATTGTACGAAAAATCAGGCCCTAAACTCCTTATTCAGAATTTTGATCTAATTTTTTTACAAAATTGAGACATTTATTCTGTTTGCGCTAAAATTAATAAAAAGATGTATTATTAATTCACCACATTTGAAGCGATGTGAAATGTAGCGCGTTTGCGATTGTTTCTGTATGCCAAGGAGCCCAATATGGCTGCTATATTTGTAGGAAAGAAGAGTATCTTTTAGGAGAAAGTTAGCTATTAGTTTTGAATTAGTCTTTTTTTTTAAGTTCCTTAATCTTAGGTTTTTTTATTTTCTTAATATATTTAATATAAGGGCTCACAATGAAGCCACGAGTTTTGGAGACGTGGTGGACGGAAAAACTGTAGGGGTTAAGAGGGTTGGGTTAGTGCTAGGTTTGTTAGTTTGAGAGAGTTTGTTGGTTGAGAGACTTGTCATTGCAATTTAACCCTTCGCGCAATAAGGCCGCTCAAATGACCGGATCTGCACAAGTAAAAAGGGGTTAAGAGGACTTGAAGATGTTCTCGAGGGCCTGCTCTGATGCTCAATTTAGTGAAAGTATAAGTTAGAACCTAGCAAGCCCAATCCCAAGTGCACTATGCCACGAGACCTTAGTAAATGCTTCATGTCACACAAGAATAAATGAAACCTCCAATGCCAATGATTGAGAGCAATAAGATCACGTAAATGTTGACAAATAACAGTTTATTCTCTGGAATGAAAGTTAGTTTACCTTGAAGGTTATGAATGGAAGAGTATTTTATGCTTCATAGTTGACTTAGAGTTCAGGTACTTGATGGAACTCATGAATGTCTTTTTTGACTTTAGATTCTAATCGTTATCATTCTTTATGTGGTTCCTCTTACTTTTTTGTGTAGAGTCAGTCTACCTTTTCATTTATTGCTCAGAGGAGCATTATATACAAATAAATGTTACTCCTTTTGGGGAAGCTCTATGCTTTATTACCTTAAGTACTTATCAATAATACCATTTAGAGTTGACGAAGTATTGTAGCAGTCTTATTCCCTTACAACTTCTCATTTTAATTTTATCCTGTGGAATATTCGGTACGATTTTTCTCTAATAATGATAAATGATTAGAGTCCTACTTCTAGAACCCTGATACAGACACATAATTTAAATTAATTATTTCATCATTTTCACCTAATAGATAAAGTGTTAATTAAAATCCTAATCGATGAGCAATTTTTGAATCCGCAATAACACAAATTTGAAATTACAGGATCAAAGTAAATAAACATGTGCATCATACCAAACCTAGAGATTTAATTAACAAAAATATTAGTAGGGCCCCATGTTTAGACCTTTCTGAACCAAGTACTGTCTTATTGTCTCACCAATAATTGATTTAAGCGGTGAAGACGGACTTGCGATTAGTAGCCGATTATCATTTATCATTGATGTACTTTCTCCGATAGATGATACTTGCTACTGATACTCTGATAGTGATATGTTCCCGCACAACATGTCACACTCGATAACAACTATTATAGAACGAAAGAAGTAGGTTGTTTTTGAATTTAGATAATTATACTTCCTCCGTTTCATAATCTTCGCTATATTTTCCATTTTGGGAAATTTCATATTACTTGCTACAAATCCTTTTTTAGTAAAAAAACCAATCATTTAAAGTTACACCTACTTCTATTTTTATCCTACTCTATATCTTATTACTCCTATTTTTCTTCTTCATTTTTCAACAAATAATATTAAAAAATTATAAAAAAGCAACTTTCCACCTTCTGCTCATCATTGCACAGTAACTTTTTAATCTTTGTGCCCATGCAATGATAGTAAGTAAATCAAAACAGAGGAAATATGATAATCAAATTTATTTTAAAATCTAATTACGAAGTGAAAGAGGAGAAATTAAAGTTTTCTATAATTGTATTTGAGAATAAGTATTTTTTTAATTTACGTCTAAATATGTATTTTTTCAGTTTAATGTGTCGTATTGATAATATCTAGACCTCTGGAGAACTAAAAATGAGTATATATAAAGTTTTGATAGAATGATAAAAAGTATAAAAGTTGGTAATTAGAGTGCAAGTAAAAAACGGAGGAAGTATTTAATTTTAAATTGTACATTTTATCTATAAATTAAAAATGAAAATATTGAAAATGACAAGGTTTAAGAAGTCATTCTCAAATTTAGCTATTTTTAAAATATTATGAAATTGACTCAAATTCAAATTAGAAATTTTTTTTATAACTTTTGATTTTTGGCTTTTTTGTTGGTTAAATAACAAAAAAAAAAGTTTGGTAAATGAATTTTTAGCTAGCTGAAAAACTAGCTTTTAAGCAAAAATCAAAAAAAAACTAGTCATAGTAGCCTTTTTTTTATTGACTTTTGACTTTTAATCTATTTTTTCTTTAATAAATAGTCAACAAATGACAAATAATTTTTACAAGACATCTCCTTAATAACAAACTTAAATAGATAGCTTAAACAGTTGGGTTATCAATTTGAAGAGGAAAATTGAACTAACAATTTCATCCAACACATATCTTTAACACATCAAACTTATTGTGGTATATATTTCAAAAAAAAAAACTTATTGTGGTAATCCTCTATCTATATTAATTTGCTACTGTAGTATTTAAGAATTAAGGGTCGAGTTTCCTGAAAAACAAAGAAAAAAGAAAAAAGCTTAGTGATTTGATATATAGGGTGAGGTCAAGTCTTTTAAAATCAAAAATTTCGGTATAAAAATTTTTCAGATCGGACGGACCATTTAAATCACCAGACTAGTCTACGATTTTTTATTTATATATTTTTTATCCAAATTAATACATGTATTTATGCAAATATTTCACACCAACAATTAATAAATATAATAATTTGTTATTCCTGTTGATAACATCAGCATCATTCGTGTATATATTTTTGTATATAAAAATAACTGCATCTTTAAAAATTTAGGTAGCAACTTAATTTTTTAAATACAAATTATGATTTTCGATCATAGTACGATTTTCGGTTTGATCTGGTCTAAAAAAATAAAAAACCGAGACCAGACCGTAAATTGTAATTTAATTTGAAAAAAATCAGATAAGACCATTTAAACAGTAGACCAGACTAAAAACTAAAATTTCAGTTTAGTCCGGGTTTAATTTAAGGTTTAGACCAAACTTTGTTCAATGTAATTGTAGGTTTTAGTCTAAGAGTGAAATTTGAACTTCTACTAGGCTTTAGAGGGTACTTCCTCCGTTCCATAATACTCGCTACATTTTCCATTTTGGGAAATTTTATATTACTTGCTACATTTCCTTTTTAAGTAAAAACTAATTATTTAAAGTTATATCTACTCCTTACTCTATATTTAATTACTCATATTTTTCTTTTTCATTTTTTAACAAGTAATATTAAAAAAATTCCAAAAGAGCAACTTTTCACCTACTGGTCATCATTGCACAGTAACTTCTTAATCTTTGTGTCCATAAAATGGTAGCAAGTAAATCATAACGGAGGAAGTATTATAAATGAAATCATATAAAAAAAAGATGCAACATAATTAATATATGGATAAAATACCAGCTGGCACATGACTGAATGTAGAGTATCAAAAATGAAAATATCTAACATGACTAAATTAGAACAAAAAATATATTTGTTTCATATCTTTTACTTTCCCGTTCCTATTTGTTGTTTTTATAAGAAATGCTCAACGTAATTAAGAAATATTGAATTATTTAGATGGTATAAATATTAATTTTATTGAACATTTTATAAAGTTAATTTGAAAAAATGTGGACCATAAGCATTAAAATACATACTTTATGACATAGAGTTGGTAGAAAAAAAATGAGAACCACAAATATATAACAACTATATGCATTATGAAAAGGTTAAAAGAAAGTTAATGGATAATAAGTTGATACCATAAGTATTAAAAAATATTAAAAATTAATGTGACCAAGACTAATACTCCCTCCGTTTCTAAATGTTATTCTCATACTTTTTGCAGAGTTTTCAAAGTAAATTTTGAGCCTAAATATCTCTAAATACGCATCATAAAAAATTATAAAAAATATATAATAAAAAAGTATACATTAAGACGAATCTAACGAGATCTCACATGGATATATTTTGTCTTCTATATATGTCTTAAAAATATTAATCAAATTTCTCCTTCCAAAATAAAATATTCTAAATGGGAAGAACATTAGGAAACGGAGGGAGTAATATTCAAAAAAATGCGTTGTAAATAGAAAAATTCTCTAAGAGAAAGAAAAATAAAAGGAAAAATTACCTAGAATAATTCAATTTATTCCTGATTTTTCTACAATAAGTCAATAATTACACTTATTGATTGACTATGATTAATTCTAACTTTGAGGGTTAGATGACTTGATATAACAATTTTTTAAAAAAAGAATGTTCAAAAACAATTTATAATTTTTTATGTACATTTAAAAAATTTTCTCTAATTTTAAATTAATTTTCAATTTACTTTTTTGGCGAGTTGTCTACTATAGCAGGTCATCAGGTTAGCCAAACAACTACTCATTAAAGTTGAAAGTATTTATGGTTAATCAATATCATAATCATAAATATACTAATTCAGAAACAATTGTGACAAGTGTCACTATTTCAAAACCCCTTTGCCAAATGTCACTCTAATAGTGTTAGATTGTTGTTTTGGAACTCATCTCTTCATCTTCCCTAATGCAATCTAAATTGTCAATGAAGAGTTTTATTTAAAGTGGTTTTATTGACATAGACTCTACAAATTCATATTCATACTAATATTAATAATGTTGTTTTTAGCTTTATAAGAATTACCATGCAACGGTGAAAGATTTCATATGAGGATTTTGTTGAATATAATTTTGTAAAAGGTCTTATATGTGATTAGCCAAAACAATTTATAAAACTAAAAGTAAACCTACATCGTGCATTGCACGGGTATAATCCTAGTATAGGATTATTGAATTATTCTAGATAATTTTCCAAAGCTATTAATCATCATCATTCTACCCAGTATATCCCGCTCTTAAAAGACTATGGGCAGGGTCTGGAGAGAGATGAGCCAGGTTTCGATCCTGGGACCTATGGGTTATGGGCCCACCACGCTTCCAAAGCTATTAATATAGATTGTTAATTATACCATTTAAACTACATTAATGAAAATTTTATGACGAAATAACATTTCTAATTTTAGTGCCCTACTTTAATTTTGAAAAAAAAAAAAACTGCCAACAAATAAATTAATTAGAGTGTTAAATGGAGTACATTATTAGGTCTTTGTAATAACACCAAAATCAATTCTTGACTTTACTGCCAAGTGTGAAGTTCAAGTTGACAACAAAACCCCAAATACAAAAAGGAAAAGAAAAAAGTAAAAGCATTCTCTCATTTTTTAGTGTAGACCGTAGACCCACACTTGTTGACTCCAAAAAAAAAAAAAACCTTTCCCTATTTCTTTAAACTCCATTTTTCTTTCACTACAACAAATTTAGTCTTTTGCGACATTGGCTTTAGTGGCATTTAATGATTCATATTTTTAGTGTAATAATTTTTGGTTTTTATTTTAAGTTCCACCATAAAGTGATTTAGCGACACTTAATTTGGTCTTTAGTGACATATGTAATTGTCACTATAGTCTATAATGACATTTGTGAGAAATGTCATTAGATCCTATGTCGCTAAAAGCTTTAGTGACTTTTTAATATGCTGCTAAAAAGTCTAATAAATGTCATCAAATCCTCTATATATACACTATAAGAAATTTGAAATAGCGACATTTAAATTAAATGTCGCTAAATATATCCCACTAAAGCCAAGTTATGTTGTAGTGTTTAATTTTTTAACACTTTGTTGGTTTCATACTTTCCCGTTTCTGTAATACTTGCTATATTTCTTTTTGCACGTAAATTAATGTTTATTTTAATATTAAATATTTTTATTTTCACAAAACGAAAAATTATAAAAATTACATATTTAAAAACTACATTCTATGAAGAATAAAACAAGATCACATATAAATATATTAATTCTTATGCATGAGTCGGAATTAGCGAAATAAGATCGAAGATGAATAGTGAGTGCTACTATATAAATGTAGCGAGCAGTATGGAATAGAGAAAGTGTATTACTTGCATCAAATTAATTTGCATTATTTATCAATTTTATGGTGATTTATATAATTTGGCTATCATATGAAAAAAATTTAATCATGTGAGATTTCAGTTTATTCGTCTCGTTACATATTTTCATAATATTTAATTTTTATAATTTTTAGTTAAGTATAGCTTCAGATATAAACGATTCAACAAACGTTAAATTGCGCAAAAATATGTTGATGTAAGTATTTTGAAATGGTGGAAGTATTTGTCTACCACGTCGGGTGAGTAGCTTTTTTTTTGGTTGATTTGTTAGGGGAGTAGCTTATTTGTTAGTAGGTACTTTACTCAATAAATTAGTGAACTTTTTTTTTTGAAGATAGATTAGTTAAGTTTTTTTTTAGTTTTAATTTTTAAAGTTAGCGTTGATTTTAACTTTTGAGCGTGATACTTCCTCCGTTCCATAATACTTGCTATATTGAACTTTTTTACGCAATTTAATGTACTATTTTTTCATTTATATGTCGAATTATACACATTTAAAAATTATAAAAAAAATTATATTATGAAAGTATGCGATTAGACGATTCAAACAAGATCCCACTTGACTATATTATTACTTACATTATTAGCCGCAATATATAAAATAAGCTTAAACGATGAATAGTGCCCAAAAACAAAATGTAGCAAGTATTATGAAACGGAGGAAGTATTTATGATCAGATTAAATTGATTTTTTAGTCTATGTTTGACAACTTAGTTTTGATTTTTGTAAATTGTATGTGAGGTATTTTAATTTAAGTTGGGTCATACTCCATTTTAATTAATCGGATCAAATATTCAAAAAAAAATCGGATCATAATTTGAAATTTGACCTTTTCAATTAACTTGTGTCATTTATCATTTTAGTTGGTGAACAACAACCAAAAAAAATACTTCCTCGGTTTCAATTTACAATTTACTTTCCACGTTTGTTTTTTCACGCTGTCCAATGAATTAATTCAATCCTTAATATCTCTAATTACGTATAATAAAAAATAATAAAAATTTGATATTGATAATCTTTGCAATGAAACGAATCAAACAAAATCTCACTTGACTATGTTTTGACTTATAGATTAAAACTAATCACAAATTAAGAGTGATAAATGATCAATGATATTTTTCCATATGTTGCAACTAATATGAGACCGAGAAAGTATTTAATAAAAAATCTATAAATCCAAAATTAAAAGAAAAAAACTACAAATCAAATTTGCATCCTCGAAAAAATTAAAATAGATAATAAATTACATTTTCCGCTACTCCACAATAAAATATAGGGAAATTCCACATGGTAGTATCCAGCTTTGATGAAATGTCAGTGGTAGCACTTTTTTAAGAAAATTCCACATGGTAGCATCCAGTTTATGCACTATCTAATTGCCGTAGCATTTTCCGTTAAGTTCTTTTTAAATTCCGTTAAATTCATCATTTTGTAAAGTTTTTTCCACATGGTAGCATCCAGTTTTTGTTAATTTTCCATTTTAACTTTTTCCGCGATTTTAATGTTTAATTCTCCGTTTAATTCATTAACGCTCATAAATGTTAAATAGTTTTATTGAAAAGTTATAAGAAACTATCTAATCGGGTCGAAACAAGTAATTATTCGCCTATTTTTTGATATGCAAACCGAAAAGAATATTTGGCGTCATTTTTACCTATCATAACGAATTTTTTTCAAAAAATGGACGTTGCAAATACCCTTATGGGGTAACTCTTTTGAAAATCCGGTGAAACAAGTACTTATACGCCTATTTTCCGATACGTAAACCGAAAGTGATATTTGACGTCATTTTTACCTATCATAACGATTTATTTTTTTTAAAAAACGGACGTCGCTACTATCCTTATGGGATAACTCTTTCGAAAATTCGATGGAAACAAGTACTTATTCGAAAGAGTACTTATTTTGACCGATGAATTCAACATTAAAATGGTGAATTAAATGTTAAAATTATTTTTCCGTAAAATTATCTAACATTTATAATTTTTTTCAATAAAATTATTAAACATTTATGGACGTTAATGAATTAAACGGTGAATTAAACAATAAAATGGTGAATTAAACAAAAATTGGATGCTACCATGTAGAATTTTCTTAAAAAAGTGCTACCATTGGCATTTCATTAAAACTTGATGCTAAAATTTCCCTAAAATATACTTCCTCCGTTCCAATATAGTCGCAACATACGAAAAATAAGCACTATTCACTTATCACTTATCTCTCTTAATTTGTGATTAATAAGTAATCTATAAGTTAAAACATAGTCAAGTGAGATCTTGTTTGATTCGTCTCGACGTAAAGATCATTAATATCAGATTTTTATAATTTTATATTATACATAATTATAGATATTAAGAATTAAATTAGTGCATTGGACTGCGTAAAAAAGACAAATGTTGCAAGCATTTTGGAACGAAGGTAGTACTCCACTACACTTGGCCTTCTTCCTTTTCCTTTTTATATTACTTTTTTTTCAAATCAAATTATTTTAATATTTAAATTAATAATTATTTATTTATACATTCTCTTTTTATTTTCCTACCAAAAAACAATGAAACCTTCATCACTCTCTCACTACCTGAAACATCTTCACTTCCCTTACTACTCAGAGTGCGCAGAGTACCACTTATACGCCCATGGCTTCTCCTTCTGCTAACCTACGCTCCTCCCTCCATTAAAACATAAAAACCACCAATTATTTTCTCTGTCCTCCATTTTTACTCCATGGCTAAACCTTTCAAGCTCACATTACTCCTCCTCCTCCTTCTCATCCTCTCCATTATATCCTCCACCACCTCCCAAAACGCCACCGTTTCACTCGAAATCGACGCTCTCACCTCCATTAAACTCAACCTCATCGACCCAACCGGAGCTCTTTCCGGGTGGGACCCGTCAACCCGATCCGCCCCATGTGACTGGCGGGGTGTAACTTGCTCCACCACCTTTAACGTCATTGAACTCCGTCTTCCTTCTCTGCATCTTTCCGGCACTCTCTCCCCTAAAATCTCTAACCTCCGTTACCTCCGCCGTTTATCCCTCCGTCACAACTCCATTTCTGGCCCACTCCCTTCTTCCCTCTCTTCTCTCTCTCACCTTCAGCTCATCTTCCTCCAATCAAATTCATTCTACTCTTCTCTCCCACTTTCTCTCTCCTCACTTCATTCTCTCTCTACTCTCATCCTTTCTAACAACTCTTTCTCGGGCCCACTTCCGTCTTCTCTTCCTCCCAATCTTCAATACCTCGATTTAGCCGCTAACTCATTTTCCGGTGAAATACCCAGAAATTTCTCTTCAAATTCTCCTTTTTTAGAACTTATTAATTTATCTTATAATCAACTTGAAGGAACGATTCCTGTTTCTATTTGTGATTTACAAGAGTTAAAGTATTTATCCCTAGATTTTAATTTGCTTTCTGGTACTATTCCTGCTGCTCTTTCTAATTGTTCTTCACTTGTTCAATTTACTGCTGATGGTAACTTTCTTGCTGGGGTTTTACCATCTGGTATTCCGAGTTTACCAAGGATTGAGATGATTTCTTTGAGCCATAACAACCTTTCTGGGACTATCCCTTCGAGTGTTTTCTGTAATGTTTCTGGGTTTTCTTCATTTAGTTTGAAGGTTGTAAAGTTAGGGTTTAATAAGTTTACAGGAATCGGAGAATTCGAAAGTGGGTGTTCGAGTTCTTTGAGGGAATTGGATCTTCAAGCTAATTTAATTCATGGGTTTTTGCCTGCTTGGTTAGGGGATTTGAGTAGTACATTGGTGAATTTAGATTTATCTGGGAATTTTTTCAATGGGTTGATTCCTAAAGAGTTTGGTAATCTTATTAAGCTTGAAGAACTAAGATTAAGTAATAATACTCTAAGTGGGAATGTGCCTGTTGAGTTAACAAAATCTAGTCATTTAAGGGTTCTTGATTTGGGTGGGAATCAATTTTCTGAGGAATTACCTGGCTTTTTAGGTGAAATGTTAGGGTTAAAGACTCTATCATTGGCTAGGAATCAGTTTTCGGGGATGATCCCGTCGAGTTTTAGGAACCTTTCAGGACTTGAGAGTCTTGATGTTAGTGATAATAGATTAACTGGTGAATTGCCAATGGAGTTAGTTAAGTTGAGCAATTTGACTGCATTGAGCATTGGTGGGAATCGATTTTCCGGGGAGATTCCGGCTAGTATTGGAGATTTAAGGCAGATTTCTGTTCTTAATTTGAGTAAAAATGAGTTAAGTGGTAAAATCCCAGATAGTATTGGTAATCTTTATAAGCTTAAGGTTTTGGATTTAAGTAAACAGAACTTATCAGGAGAATTGCCTTCTGAGTTAACAAGTTTGCCTAATCTACAAGTTGTTGCATTGCAAGAGAATAAGTTTAGTGGGGATGTTCCTGAGGGTTTTAGTAGCTTGCTGGGGTTAACTTATTTGAATTTAAGCTCCAATAACTTCTCCGGTAGTGTACCTTCGACATTTGGTTACTTGAAGTCTCTTGTGGCTCTTTCTTTTTCCGATAATGATATTTCCGGGTCCATCCCACCCGAGCTGGGAAATTGCTCGAATTTGCAAGTTCTTGAACTTGGATCTAACTCTCTTGATGGTGATATTCCTGATGAGGTCGCTCGCCTTTCGCGTTTAGTTAAGCTAGATTTGAGTGACAATAGTTTATCCGGTGAAATTCCTGAACAAATTTCGAGTTGTTTGGCTCTTGAGTCTTTGTTGCTTAATAGGAATAACCTCTCTGGGGTCATACCAGTTTCGCTGTCGGAATTGAACAAGTTACATACACTTGATCTCTCCGACAATAATTTGACTGGTTCAATACCAGATAATCTCACTGCCATGCCTGTATTGACGTACTTCAATGTATCTGGGAACAACTTGCAAGGGGCAATCCCGAGTGCGCTTGGTGCAAGGTTTAGTGACCCATCGGCGTATGCTGATAATCAGAAGCTTTGTGGGCAGCCTTTGGATAAGAAATGTGCCTTAGATAAGGCTGCTAAGAGGAGATTGATTTGGTTATTAGTTTTGATTATTGGTGGAACTTGTTTACTTGCATTGTGTTGTTGCTTCTATCTGTTTAGTCTCTTAAGGTGGCGTAAGAGACTAAGAGAGGGCGCAACGAAGGAGAAGAAACGTAGCCCTGCACGGACTAGCTCTGTCACTGGAACTGGAAGCACAGGCCGAGGCAGCAGTGACAGTAGCGGAGGCCCTAAACTTGTTATGTTCAATAACAAGATCACTCTCGCGGAGACTATGGAAGCGACAAGAAATTTCGACGAGGAAAATGTTTTGAACAGGACGAAATATGGTCTGCTTTTCAAAGCTAGTTACAATGATGGAATGGTTCTGTCGATCAGGCGACTGCCTGACGGAACACTTGATGAAAGCCTGTTCAAGAAAGAAGCTGAAGCTCTAGGGAAAGTGAAACACCGGAACCTAACTGTTCTTCGTGGGTACTACGCAGGTCCTCCTGATCTTCGTCTCTTGGTGTATGACTACATGCCTAATGGCAACTTGGCGACCCTTTTGCAAGAAGCTTCTCACCAAGACGGTCATGTCCTCAATTGGCCGATGCGACACCTCATTGCGCTAGGAATCGCTCGAGGGTTAGCATTCCTTCACACGGCACAATTGGTTCATGGGGATGTGAAGCCCCAAAACATCCTTTTTGATGCTGATTTTGAGGCACATTTATCAGATTTTGGGCTTGAAAAACTCGTTATCGCATTGGCAACCCTAGTTGATCCTTCGGGTTCTACTACTTCAGTCGGAACACTAGGCTATGTTTCTCCGGAAGCATCCCTTACGGGAGAAGTAACCAAAGAATCAGATGTCTACAGTTTCGGGATCGTGTTGCTTGAACTCCTAACAGGCAAAAGGCCAATGATGTTCACACAAGATGAAGATATAGTGAAATGGGTTAAAAGACAGCTCCAAAGGGGTCAAATTACCGAGCTTTTAGAACCCGGATTGCTCGAACTCGATCCCGAATCATCAGAATGGGAAGAATTCTTGTTGGGCATAAAAGTCGGATTGCTATGCACAGCACCAGACCCATTAGATAGACCATCTATGGCTGACATTGTTTTCATGCTTGAAGGCTGTCGGGTCGGGCCTGATATACCTTCATCAGCCGACCCGACTTCTCATCATTCTCCTATTTGAATTCACTTTCATTAGTGTAAACTGTTGCATAATCCAAAATTCTTTCATTCAAATGGATTGTAATTTGTGACAGTAAGATTGTTTTTTTAGTTGTTAGTACTTTTTTGTGCACTTTTCTGTCATTTAGTGTAGTTTTATGATGACTTTCTTGCTATGAAATTTAATTTTGGACTTTTTTTCATACCTTTTGGTGCTTGTTTTATTTGCAATTTGATTTTTATTGATCTCACTTCATAATGCAAAAAATGGGTGGGGTCCATGGGATAAACTTGGAGCAGAAAGTTAGTAAATAACGGTTATTTATGAAGTTAATAAATCACCCTTCTGTGATAGGATTTGATAGGATGAGAATTTTGTTATTTTAATTTATCTTTATTAAATTTGTTTATTTTATTAATATTTTTTTTCTCTTTTAATAGTGATGTACAAATCACGGATATTGATTAGGAATTTTTGGACTCGGAGGTGGTTTTAGTCAACGACAAAGACTCTTATGGCAACTGGAAAATAGTGGGACCTACAACCACCTATTCCCGCCAAATGACAAACAACCTCTGTGGTGTTGTCACGTGGGGAAAAATGTAGCCGTTATGTTTTTAGAAACTGAGAAGACAACTCAATAAACCTAAATAATCTGACTAAAAACAAAAAATATTTTTTAAAAAAGGTTATTTTTCCAAGGGCAACCCTATCAAGTTGGCCTCTCGTAAAATTACTTTCTCTGTTGGAACGTTTGAGTTATTCACCAAGTTTAATACTAATTCAACCCGTCTTGTATGAAACCGTTTCACTGTAAGACGACTTCAAAATAACAAATACTTGGCCGAGACCGTCATAGATTAAGAGGAGTCATGGGCCGGCCACTTTAATGCACGTGTAATACACTCTCTTTTCCCTCCAAACTTCCTTTTTAATTTTTTAATTGGAATATTTTGAGTTTTTTTAAGAAATATAATTTTCCTGGACCGAGACCATCATAGATTAAAATAGAAAGCTAAATATTTTGAGTTTTTTATGAAATATAATATTTAAAGTTTGTTGCTTGTAATTATTTTTTATAAATTTTTTCAAATATTTTATATAATAATTCTAACTTTTTAAGAATTAATAAATAATAAAATGATAAAGTATAATTAAATATTTATATTTTCAAAGTAAAAATAATATATTTGCAGTTGGAATATGTTGCTTGTATATATCATTTCCTTTTTAAAAAATAGGGTAAATTGACTAAATTCTAAATGACTGAGTACTCTACGGCCTACGCTAATAATCAAAGATGGAATTGTATTGGTACTCTTAAACGACACCATTATTCAATTACAATCAAGCATTGAATTTAGTGAAAGCAATTAATACAAATACATTGAGAATTGGACTAATTTATGAAGTATCTCAAACACTTACCGTTACTCAAAGACTCATTGTCCCTTCTTCGCAACACACATTTTTACGTGACATATTACATTTGTCAGATGATTTATATCTAGATTATGAACATATACGACATGACATAATATATTTGTCAAATGGTTTATATCTAGAACATATACGACATGACATAATATATTTGTCACATGGTTTATATCTACATTTGTTAGATGATTTATATCTAGATTATGAACATATTTAGATTATTCAATAAATAATTTTTAATATCAGTATTTAATTTTTCCTTTAAACAAATCATTTATTCATTAAATTTAGTCACAATTCTATATATTTGCATTATTCTTTAAAATTATACTCTTTTTACCCCATTCTTATTGTCCACTTTCATGTGGGCACGCATATTAAGAAAGGGGTGGGGCCTACCAAAAAGTGGATATTTAATGTGTTTTAGTGGGTTTGGTTAATTGTTAATGATTCCCTCCTTTTGAACTAATAAAATAGGTAGAATTTAAAATTTGGAGGGAAAATTAAATATTGCATTCAAGTCTTACAATTACATAAATTAATTCCATAAATTACATAGCAAATCTGTTAAATACCCAAAATAGTTTACATAATTATTTTACATAATTAAAAACAGAAAAATACACAAAGTCTTCATTTTTTTCTTGATTTCTTCGATGTCTTTTGTACGGCAACCGCTAACGAACAACCTTCTTGCCACATGCGCATGCGGATATTAAATCTCTCATTGACTTCAGATTATAAAAATAAAAAGAATATGCATTTAGTTCTTTACTTAGAAACAACAGCTACAAAGATCCAAAAAAAATTTGATGAAAAAATGAAGCCAAGTGTATTCCCAAAAATGTTTTCACATGTTCAAACAGAAACCAGCAACAGAGGCGCCAAACAAAACAGAAACCAGCAACAGAGGCGCCAAACAGAGGGAAACAAAAACATTTCAGCCAAAAAGACTTAGGCGCCAAAATGAATGAAAAACCCATTCACATTTATCAAGTATATATACACTACATTTACTAAAAAAAACCAACTCATTAAATACATTTATTGCATCCAAAACCATTTAATATGGTTAAAACAAAAGAATTAGACAACCCAACAAGAAACCAAATAATGCAAGAGTTGCTATTGTCACTTACGAAGAAAGGCAACCCAGCTCGTGGAATATTCGGGCCATGACAGCAAAACATAGTGTTAGCAAAAGGACAATATCAAGGTTGTGGGACAGAATCAAAGTGCAAAAGGAGCAGAATCAATTCCCCATTAAAATCAACTCCAAAAAGGCAGGAAAGATATCAAAACCACCAATTCCATTTGATGACACAAAGTTCAAGAGTATAGCAAAAGCTCAAAAAACAAGTCAAGCTGCAGTGGCTAAGGCAATGAATGTAAGTAAAAGCACAGTGTGGAGGTGGAAGAGAAAGAACATCATACGAAAGCATACGAATGCAATTAAGCCACTGTTGAATGATCAAAACAAAATTGACAGGTTACTTTTTTGTCTAAGTAGTATTGTAGTTGATGATAATGGAAGCACATTTAGATTTAGTGACATGTCTAATGTGGTTCATATAGATGAAAAGCTTTTTTATCTCACAAGAACACAACAAACATATTATCTCACACCAGAAGAAGAGGAACCACATAGAGAGATACAATCAAAACGTTTTGTACCAAAAATCATGTTCATGTGTGCTGTGTCCAAAACCTTATATTCAAGTGCAGGTAAGCTGATTTTTGATGAAAAAATAGAAATTTTTCCTTTTACATCACAAGTTCCAGCTTAGAGATCATCCAAAAACAGGAGAAGGGGTGATATGGAGACAAAACCCATTCAATCTATAACAAAAAATCACACAAGGGACATGATTGCTCAACAAATATTGTCAAGTATTAGAGCAAAATGGCCACAAGGAGCAAGCAAAGTAATTTACATCCAATAAGATAATGCTAAACCATACATTATGGATGATCATAGGGTAAACATCGTCATTCAATCTATGACAAAAAATCATCTTTTTTTTTTTGTGTTTCTCTCAGAGAAAAATATTCTCATCATAGAGAACCCTAACTCCCAAAAGGCCTCCTAAATCTTGTGAAATAGCCTCCTAAACTAAATTGTTTGGTGGCTTATTCCTTCAAAGATTGATGGCAACTTTTAGGAATTAGGGTTTTTTTTTTGTAGCAAACAATAGCAAAAAAAAAAACCTCAAAATCCAAAGAAAAATCATAGGGTAAAAAAACTAGAACGCAGGTCTCAAAACATCACAAACCATCAAACATGCATACTCAACAATACCAGAAACAACTCATACAAAAACGAAATCATCACAAGTCAGGGAGATTACGAATATCCACGTACGAGAGAAGGGACCATGAACATCATCAAAATCAGGCTTCAAATCATCATCATCAAGTGACTCCTCATCTGAAGAGGGAAACAAATTCTCAATAAGGAGATCTTGTAGATCTATTTGCAAATCAAATAAAGCATTAATTTCTTCATCTTCAGTATCACATTCTCTTCCCCAATTAGGATATGTCTCCTCAGATGAATCGCCCCATGAAAAAAAAGATTTTGGAGATCCCATTACTTAAAAACGTGGATCTGTAAGGTTAGGGTTTTCAGTTCGTAGAGAGAGAGAAAAACAGAGAGAGAGAAAGAAAGAATGAAGATGAACAATGAAGATGGAAGAAGATGAAGTCCAGAGATGAAGATGGAAGAAGATGAAGTCCAAAGATAAGATGGAAGAAGATGAAGTCCAGAGATGAAGATGAACAAGGAGGAAGAAGATTGAAGAAGGTTCAAGAACAGGGTTCGATTTTTTAGGGTTAGGGTTCAAGATGGGAATGTGTGGGTTTTATTGGGAAATTGGAGGGAAGGGTTAAGGAGTGGGATAGATTAAGGGTTTTAATTAAGGTGGATAATGGGTTTAAGTAGGGGTATATAGGTAATTTACCATAAGGAGAGAATGTGATAAAGAAATTAATTTTTTGCCAAAAATAGAAAATGGACAATTAGAGTGAATTGACCAAATAAAGAATAGTGGACAATAAGAAAGAGACGGAGGGAGTATTTGATATATTTAATACTTATAAATTCGTGCATTGCACGAGTTTCTATACTAGTAATCTACTATTTCTTTATTTTTTAAGTTGATATTAGATAATTTTTGCGTAGTAATGCTTATTGAGCTATTGTAACCATGTGTAAAAATAGATAACTGATTGCTATGACTGCTTATATTCTTCTTTTCTCTTTTGCGGGAGTAATGCTTATTGAGCTGTTTGTATAAGTTAGCATTATGGATTTATGGTAACATTATCTATGACATGGATTATACTCTTTTATAAAAGTATAAAATAATATAAGAGCATTAAATAGAAATTTTCATAAAAGAAAATTATAGTTTTTTTTTCTTTTCTTTTGTATTGTTAACGGTTAAAATAGACAATAAATCAGTAACTCTTCTAACTACTGATAAAAGAAACGTTTTAAATAACCTTGCTATAAGTCTTCATTTGAACATGTGTGCAAATACTTCTTTAAAAGAATGTACTTTTTCAATTTATTGAATTTGCTCGTGATAGTGACATTCAGAGGCTAAATCAATAAGAGAGAGCGTGATTCACTAATTTAACATTTCTTTATCACGAGTACATTTTTTCATTTTATTTAGGGAAATTCAACGTAGTAATTCTGAGGTATTGGGTATATCACGTGGTAACTAAAAATTTTAAAAAATCAATGCGGTAACCCTAAGGTTTACCAAATTGTTTCAATGTAACCGTTTTGTATATAAAACGTTAGAATTACATACCATTATTCAATGAATCAAGCATTGAAGTTAGAGAAAGCAATTAATACAGATCCATTGAGAATTGGACAAATTTATATATGAAGAATCTGAAACACTTACCGTTACTGAGAAACTCATTGTCCCTTCTTTTTGGCTGTCATGTTGCACCAAACACACATTTGTCAGATGGTTTATTTGTAGATTATGAACATATGCGACGAGACGAATAAATAAGATTTCATAATCTATACGACTGTTTTTTTTACATATACATAAAATATGTAACTTACTATAGAATGATGAATAGTACAAAAGTTGGTTTGATGCAAGTAATATAGAACGGAAAAAGTATATGATATGATGGGTGAGATTTTTACGCTTTGCCGTTTGAAGCTGATGAGGAAAATATCAATTTTGTATATTGATGAATCTTGGAATGGAATAAGAATATCTATTTTTTGTATGTTTCACATCTCAAATCCCACATCGGTAGATGAAAGGAAGACAAGCTTACTATTGTCTTATAAATATACTCTTATATGAGTTGAGTATGTAGTCTTATTGGTTGTCATCTAAGTCTAAGCTTAAACTAAAATTTGTAAGAATAGAGATGGTCTCATCATGCATACTAGTATAAGTGGTAGACCTGTGCCATGGGTTGGGCCTATTGAATATTGACCTAATTAAATGTTTTTAAAACAACATGAAAATATTTACTTAAATGTGAAATTCGTTGGATGATTCACCAATCAATAAAGAAAATAAAGTACATAGATAAAATAGAACATTGTAAATTCATAAAATTTAATTTCAAAAAATTAATAATTTTGATATTAGTATTGAATTCTCTGCAAAAAAACTGAAAATTTAGATTTTAAAAGGTAATAAATATGTATTTGCTTCTAATTTATATTCGATGATCTCACAATATTGTAAACTATTGAATAATAAAATGTGAACCACAACTACAATTGTTGAATAATATGTGTTGTAAATTAGTACAAATTTCTTTGCATTTGCAACCAACAAAATATTGTAAACTATTGAATAATAAAATGTGAACCACAACTACAATTGTTGAATAATATGTGTTGTAAATTAGTACAAATTTCTTTGCATTTGCAACCAACAAAGTTTTAAATTGATCGCTCTTTTGATATAAACAAGAAAACTCTAGAAATATGTATTTGTTTAATTCATCAATGATCAATCTACGTCAACGAATGAGGCCTCAAGGTGATTGTGTGATTATGTGACGAATTATCACGATTTAAAATTACTTTAATTTTATACAAAGCAAATTGCACAACAAGTTATTTTATAAATAATGTCAACACCAACTCCACCGGTTAAAGTAGAGGTGTTCAAATCATATCCGATAATATGATATTTACTGGACCTTAAAATCGAACCCAATTTAACCCGAGTTAAAAATGTATTTTAAATAATGCCAAAATCAAAAACTCAAAATATAACCCTAATTAATTGTTTTATATGCATAAATGTTGATTACCTTACTTAACTCATGAAGTGCCACTGTTGGAAGATTGGCTAATCAAATGCTTATACATAAATTGGCAACTAATTTTTTTATTTATACAAACAGGAAATAAATCATTGCAATAATAAGAACTCCATCCTCTTGATCATTTTAAGGCACTAAAGGCAATTCCGGAGAAAATGAAAACAATTATAGGAGGCTCACTTTGTCTATTTTAGATGTTTTTTACATCCTGCATCCCACATTGCTTGGTTAAAGAAAGGCGAGCCTACTACCATCTTATAAATAGACTCCCATGTAAGTTCTATGTTTAAGTACTCTTATTGGTTGCCTTTGTATATTTGAAGGCTTGACCATATGGACATAGATCTTTAGGCTCCCAAGGGTCTTTAGGGGCTAGGTGGGTAGGGGCTTAGAAGCCCATAGGGTAAGGGCTTAGGAGCCTATAGGGTAGGATAGGCTAGGGTAGGTTAGTTTAGGACAAGGGCTTTAATGTCCATAGGGTAGAGTAGAGTAGGGTAGGATAGACTTTAGAGCCTATAAAAAAACGTTGGGTAGGATAGGAGATATGGGCTTTAGAGCCTATTGGGTAGGGAATAGGGTAGGGTAGGGGCTTTAGAGCCCTTAGGGGAGGGTAGGGTAGGGGCTTTAAAGCCCTTAGGGGAGGGGAGGGGAGGGTAGGGTAGGAGCTTTAGAGCCCTTAGGGGAGGGTAAGGTATGTATTGTAATTAAGTTTATATTATTTTTTAAATAAAATAAAAAATAAAAAATAAATATTTTATTTTTTAACATTGTTAACTTAAATCTAATATTTTATTTTTTAAATTGTAGTTAAAATTTTACATTGTTTTCGCATTAAATTTTTGACTCATCTTAATTTTTAAACACATTAATTTTTAATTTTATCATACTAAAAATATTAATAAAACAAAGGGTAAGCTAAATACCAAACACATACTCCAACAAAAATTAAGAAATCAATAATAAATTAATATAAAATGAGGAAAAATACTAAAAAAAATTTTGATTTTTTAAGTATTCAAATATTTTTATATGAATTTTCAAAAATTTTCTCTAATTTTATATTAATTTTCAATTTAATTTTTTAGGGTGAATTACCTACTATAGCGGGTCAACAGATTATCCAATATACTCTAAGCAAAGATCCCTTAAAGTTGAGATTATTCATGATTAAGCAATAAGTGAAATTATTGTAGGAAATCATGAAAATATTGGATTATTCTAGGAAATTTTTCGAAAAAGATAAACAAAAAAATTTTTATTAAAATTTTATTCAATCAACATTCTACACTCAAAAATAAATCAAAAGATATAGAAATTAAAGATGAATAATCAATCATACATTAATTACACACTAATAAAAATACTGGAAAATAACAAAGGTCATACTTAAAAAGCTTTGACAAATGAAATATAGTAGAGTATAGTTAATATTTACCTAATTTACAATTAAATGATTTTTAAGTTGGAGCTGAATACACACTAATAAGAATACTAGAATATGACATGAAAAAGTTAAATATTCGATAAATATTTTTCAAAAACAATTATTAAAATTTTACTTTAAAGAAGTCATGTATTCGATAAATTTATTCACGATAATATATATTTGCATTATTGTTTTAAAATTATATTTTTATACATTTCATACTAATAAATTCTTGCATTAACAATTGAGTAAAATTAGACAATATAATATACTGCATAATATATAATCTATCACGATATATGTTACAAAAATATGTCATTATATCATCATTATACCCAGTGTATTCAGTTTATAGAATACTATGCTCAGGATCTGGGGAGGGATGGTCGTCGGCAACTCATATAACTATGTAATTATATATTGAAGCATAATCTATCAAGATATCAAGTTATCAACCATTAGGAGCAAGATATGCCACATAAAATTGCTAGGGTTGATGGTCTCAACACGTGAATAAAGCAATTTACTTTTGAATTGAAATAATGCATTGTTTTGAATTTTGATCTTTGACTTTCATTATAAAGGAGTCTACAAAATGTTTTGAAATATTTCCGATAAGACATTGTGGCTTGGCGTCTCCACAAACTTTGCCAAAAATTTTAAAATGAGGATTAACGCTATTAAAAATTTTAAATGTAGGGATTATATAAGTTATGTAGGATCAAATAAGAAAGATTTTAAAATGAAAAGGATGAGAAGAATTTTTGTTTGATTTTGTTTGGTAGTAATATATAAAAAAATGATACTATGTCATAAAGTAAGAACATTTTAAAAATTGTCATAATTACTTTTCTGTGTAACATACTAACATTGTTACTTTTATAATTATGTGTTTATGACTTAATCATGATTATAAATTTTTTTTATTGTAGTGAAACCAAGAGTGTAGAGTCCTTCTTACCCTTTTCATTTTCAATACCCTTCTCATTGGATTCCTCCTCTTATATAAGTAATATATAAACATTAAAATAAAGTTTATGAAAAATATGTGAAAATCATAAACAATATTCAAATATTAAAATGAGAATTAACAAAAATTATCTTTATTTAAACTTTAAAATATGAATTAAGAAATTATTTATGAAAATAACAAATAAAACATTCAAAATAACAAATGAAAATATCTTTAAAAATAGATCAGACATAAAACTAAATAAATTGGATTACAGGACTGTCAAAGCTTGACCAGTTCCTTTCATAGTGCGTACTTTTCCCAGGCTTTCAGTATTCATTGATTTCATGGTGCTCCATGTGACATTTAGGTCGTCTTTAAAATCCATAGCAGAACTTTTCATCCTCCGGCCCAAAGTTAGAGGTGTTCAAAATAGACCCGATGACTCGATAGACATCTGACTATATAACCGAATTTGATTTGACCCGTCTTAAAAATAGATCTACACTAAGGAAAAACTAATGTGTGAACACAAAACCCGATTTTGAACCGATTCGAAATCAACCCGATGACCCAAATGAACACCTCTACACGAAATCAACATAAGAAATTTATGAAATAACATAAAAAATTGTAAACTAATGCCTCAACGCGTTCCACCAAAAGAATTTTATACTGGTCGAATTTAATTTTTAATACTAAAAGAAAAGTTTTAACACTTAAAACTCCTACTCCAAACTTTAATTTTCTTTTCCAAAGGCTTAATTTAATTTTTTAGTTATCGACTTCAACTCTTAAAACACTAATTCCACTATTTAAAATGTCAAATCTAACTCTTAAAACCTCTACTCCAACACTTTATTTTAAATTTTACTTATCTACTCCGATTGTAAATATCCATTTCAAAACTTAGAATGTCTATTCGAATGGTTAAAGTATGTCAAATCCAAAATTTAAATTGTATATCTAAAGTTTCAAAATGTCCAATTCAAAGACTTTAAAATGTTTATTGGAATTGTTTAAAGTATGTCAAATCCAAGATTTGAAGTGCTTATTTCAAGGTCCAAAATGTCAAATTCAAGAAATAATTATTGTGAAACATATAGAAGTATATTTTTTAAAATTTTTCTGCAATAATACGGTTTTTTTTATTAATTATGAGTGATATTAATTTATAGGTTTTATCTAATATAATGTCTATTTTTGTTTTTTTTTATTTTTTATTTTTGTTATTATAATAGTTATTTGACAAGAAGTAAGGGCATAATGGTTAAACAAAAATTGATATTATTTCAAGAAAAACACCCTAATTTGATCCTATTAATGGTTAATCAAAAATCACAAGTTGTGAGACCAATTTTTTTTAAAGAGACAGTCTCAATTGGGACGGCCCATCAGATTTTTCTTAAAAATATAATGGAAAATGTTGTGTAACTGCACGCTTACTCGGTAGGGGTTTAGGGTACCTAAAGTAGGCATTTTGGATACATCAAGTACGGGTTCACAGTATGTCAAGTAGGCGTTTTTAACATGTTGAAGTTGTCAAGTAGGTGTTATGTTCTGTAGGTTTCTAGGTTATTTGTTGTAAGGGTTTAGGTTATGTATTGTAAGAGTTTAGGTTATTTGTTGTAGATTTTTTTGTTATCTGTTGTAGGCATTTTGTTATGTGCTATAGATGTTTAGGTTATTTGTTGTAGGTATATTTATGTTATGTGCTGTAGGAGTTTATATTATGTGTTGTAGGTGTTTAGGTTATTCGGCGTAGGATTTTATGTCATGTGTTGTTCAGTAGGCAAAAGTTCCGACCAAAAATTATAATAGTTGTTATTGTGAAATGCATGTGGGTAGTGGATGTTTTTGTGAATGGGGGTGCGCTTTGAGAGTCGTCAAGAGAGTTACTGATTAAAAATTTATACTGTTTGTAGTAATTTTTCTAAAAATTATTACTACAAATTCTTAAATATATGACTCTCTTAAATTTATTTTAATTATTTGATTTAATATTAAATAATTTACTTTAGTAAAATTATTCAAAATCTGCCACTAATCATAGTAACTACATGCAGGGGCGGATCTAGAAAAAAATCAAATGATGTCGATATCGATAATGTAAAAAAAATTACATCAACATTTTAATTATGATAATGAACTTTAATAAATTGATAATCAACTAAAAATTCAAACAAATCACCTAATCAATTTTAAATTAAATTGATAATCATCTAAAACTCAAATAAATTCAAGAAATTAAATATGAAACCCTAAATTTAACCCCAATCAAACCAAAAACCCTTAATTAATTAATAAATATGGTTTGAGGAATTAAAAAAGTCAAGAACAATGTTTAACAATTAACATTTACAGAAATGAAAAATCCATAACACATTAACAATTGAAACTTAAACTTTTAGGGAAAGAATAAAAGAAAGAAAAAGAACAAAGTTTGATTTTTGAGAAAAAAAAAATCAGTTACTCTTGTGGTGGTGCGCAACTAGGCGGTGGCTCCAAAGTTGGGGCTAGCGTTTACCGACCGGAGGAGGAGGCTGGGAGCCTGGGATGCTGCGATGGCCGGTGCAGGCGGACAGGCGGAGGGCAGGGGTTTGGATTCTGGAAGAGAGAACAGATTCGGGGATGAAAGAACTGTTTTCAACAAGGTTTGATTTTTTGAAAAAAAAAAAGCTGTTGCAAAATGTTCTTAACAAGGTTTGAAGTCAATCACTATAACCTCTACCAACTGAGACATATAGATTATCAATATATATTGAAAATGCATTTGTATATAACTCAATGCTGTCAATTGACAGCATTGACTAAGGCTACCTCCACCACTGACTACATGGAACATGGAAAAACTCATGAATTTTGGGTCATTAGAGGGATTATTATACAATAAAATTAAGGTGTAAACACTTGAACTTTCAACCTTTAGTTAGAGAACTACACTCTTTAACCACTAAAGTTTAAATCTAACAAATTTTGACTTGATTTAAAATTAACCAGAAGTCCATCCGGAAGTTATTGAGTCATGATCTAAAATTTTTGAATCGTGACAATACTAAAAAATTGAAAAACTTGGGTCAAACTCGTGACATGACCTATTTTCAATTCAACGTTATCATCATTAGTTGGGATCCACTAAATTTTTATTTATCTATATATTTTTATTTTGAGTTAACAATTCTTTATTATATTCATAAAATCGATATATTGGTTTAAAACTATTTGATAAATAGTTTTTATGAATTCAAAAAATCATTACATATTATTTTCGAAAAAATTTAATCATACAAGGAAAAAAATATTAGAACAACTTGATTTGTTTAGTTAACTTGAACTCAAGACCTTTTAGAACGTCTAACCAGAAAATAATCTAACTGAAAATAATTCCATTAAAAAATACTCCAACTGAAAATGACACGACCTAAAATTCGTGGGCTAACCATTTTAGCAAGTCTAATCAAGTCACAATTTTGTCCTTGAAATTACGAGTCTTTACTACATCTCCAATTTTTCTTACTTGGATTTGTGTAAACAGAGAGATAAATAAATAAATAAATAAATAAATAAATAAATAAATAAATAAATAAATAAAATAAAATAAAAATAAAATAAAAACGGAGGAAAGGTCATAAATGTTAGAACACAAATTCTTAATTGAGATCGTCTATACAATAGGCATCTCAAGTTTTACGCTAGTCAATTTATAAATTTAAAAAAAAAAAAACTGATTTATAGTTTTGTAAGTTAAAATGGAGATATGGGTTGGGCTCTTAAGAGACGTCTATACTATAGACGGTCTCTTAAGATAGGGCCTGATGTTAGAAAGGACTAAGGAGCTGACATCTATAGTTGAGGAGTAAGCCTGTAAGGCTGTAACATGGACTGGGCTGGGCTCCGAATGAAAACGGTGCCGTTGCCATGGGTATGATAGTAGAATCTAAATGTTTACGCTCATTCTTTATTGAGGCTATTTCACCGTTATACGATTTTAATTGGGTCCGATTAAACTATTTTAAAAAAATCCCTTCTTATACAAGTATGAATCAAATTTTATCATTATTTGTTATGTTTTTTTAATTAATAGTCTATTTATATGAATTCGTCTCACGATAAAATGGACAACGATATGCTATAGAGAAAAATAGTGAGAATTAAGAAAGTGGTAATAAATGATGAGAGAGAATGAATTGTGTGGATGGAATTAAAATATAGTTAAAATGTATGGATGAGATTAAAAGAAAGTGGTGGGTCATAGTCCAGAAATAGAAATGCTGCAATTTAAGTGAAACGGACGAAAATAAAAAATGCTACAAATTCATAGACACGGAGGAACTACATGGCTTACAAATTCGTAGCTGAGATTTGATCCTAATTTGAAGGTTTGGAATCTCCCTTTATTTGAACCTATGGATATGAGTTCGACTAATTGGTCTTTTATGTTAGGTTTTTTCCTTTTTGGATGCAAATCTTTTTTTTTTCCAACTTGTATTTTATAAGACCGTTTAATCATAAGACAAACCAATAAAAATTGTCTCTTGATGAGACCATCTCGTTTAGAATTTGCATTCGCAAAAACTTGAAAATATAAAAATGGCCTAAATCCCATAAATTAAAGAATAAATTTCAATTTTGACGTTGAATCTATCAATTTTTACCTTATAGGTATCAGTTTCAATTTAAAGTAAACCTTAAATAGATCAATCAGAATAATTTTTTTTATTTCAGATGCTCTCTTGAGAGACCGTCTGATTCTCAAAAGTCCACCCCAAATCTATATTTAGAGTTGAAACAATATATATTTAGAACTGGACTGGGCTTTTGTGAGCTGTCTTTACAAAAGACGGTCTCAAGTAAAAAATTGTGTTTTTATTTTTCACTTTGCTTTGGTATGCCCAAAAGCCAAAAATTGAAAAACAAAAATGGCCCAAATTCATGAAATTAAAAAATAACAAATTCTTATAAGAAATGGTCTCTTTAAGAGACCGTCTTTAATTGGGCCTGCTCATTATGTATTTTATAAAACACAAAAACTTGGGTGAGACCGTCTCATCTGTAAGACGCGTCTTATTGTATATATTGTTTTTTTTACCAATTTTACAAATTAAATTGTCAATTTTAAGAGTTAAGAGACCAAATTAGACATTTTAAATCATGGAATTTGACAATTTCAAAACTTGAAAGTTCAGTTTCAATACTTAAAAAACCAATCTTAAGACTTAAAAGACCAATTGCTAGACTTAAAATTCTCATTTCAACTTTAAAGTAGGAGAGTCAAACATTAATATTGATATTAAAAACTTTGAAATTGACCTTTTAATTCTTAAATTTGGATTTTTAAGTCTTGAAATTGTTCGTTTAAGTCTTAAAATAAGTATGTCAGAATATTCTAAAAAACTTATTGGGCTTGGGCCGGTTGCACGGATAAGGTGGTCTCACGGGAGAGTTTCTGTTTATAAAATATTGTAATTAGGTACCAAGAATGATGTAAGTAGACATTTAAGATATAAAAGTATGCATTAAGGATACGGTAAGTAAGCATTAAGGATAATATAAGTAGGCATTAAGAATACGGTAAGTAGGCATTAATCATTAATGGGCTTGTCTTGAGATATGTCTCTCAAAAAAACGGTCTCTCAAGAGACTAGCTGCAAAAATAATAGTACAATTTTGACGTTAAATGTATGAATTTTAACTTATATAGGAAATCTTAAATCGATCAATAAAAAAAATATTTCAATTTTAACTAAAAGTGATTAATTTTGACATTAAACTGATCAAATTAGTTTTACTTGTTTATAACCTTAAATAAATAAATTAGCTTATGCTACGTTTGGGAATGGGGATTTCATTTGAAAATATAGATTTGACTCAAAATTAGTGTTTGGCAAATACTAGAATTTCAAATTTGAATTTGAGTCAAATCCACAAATGTTATTAAAATGGTTTAAAGATGAGGATTTGAAAATGACCACCCCAACCTGGTCATTCTCAAATTTTACATTCATGATTTCATAATTGAAATCATTAATTTGAAATGAAATGCTAGTTTCCAAACACAACCTTAAAGTATTCAATTTTGATATTGAAGTGATTAATTCAGACCTTAAACAGATCAATCAATTATATATAAAGTAATCAATTAAATGATTAGTTACAGATTTTAAAAGATATCAATAGAAAATTTCACTTTTAATCCAAAAGTGATTGATATTGACGTTGAAGTGATCAATTTCTACTTACAAGTTCATAACTTCAAATGAATCAATTTTTTAAAAGTTTCAATTTCTATGATAAAGTGATCATCAAATATATATAAAATGATCAATTAAGTGATCAATCATAACTTATAAAATAATTTAATATTAACCTTAAAGGTATCAATTACTACCTTAAATAGATTAAATACTAATCCTGTATTGTAAAAAAAAAAACTATAATTGAATTGATTGACTATTAATCTCATAGTGAGACGGTCGTTCGTAAGATTAGCTGATTTGTATTTGCTTTGGGTTTGCGTCCAAGTTTTGTTAGTTGCTTATTAAATCCCTAAATTAAATATCATCATCATATATTGTGTATTCTATTCATAGGTTATTATGATCAGGGTATTGCGAGGGAAAAAAAGGAGACAACCATACCCATAAAAGAAAATACCCTATGTTCACACAAATAAAGATCATAATACCCTCACTTACATAATTTAAAATACCCCAACTAACACCTTTACAATCATTATAATCACTTAAAATACATCAACCACCACACTCTTACAATTCGTATCCAGAGAAAATGGACACTTAAAAAGAGCCGAAGTGATAAGATATTTTGTGAACTAGTTGGTATGCGTTTAATGTTCATCAATTGACTTGAACTAAACTTGTTTGTTTGGTTAAAAAAAACTTAATAATTCATTGATAAAACTGGATGTACCTTTATTGATTTTATATATGGTAATACTTTTTGTGCCAAAGCAAAAAAATAAAAATTATTAAGGATTCAGATTTGGACTCTTAATCGATTAGAACAGACCCAATGATATTATGTCAAAGTGCGAAGTTTTCAACCCTATAGATCTGAGTTCAAATCTAGGCCAAAAAACGGGTTTATATTTGGGTTTAACAGAACACTAATAGTCTATTAATAATAAAATGTTGACCCAAAATGTACAAGATTACTAAAAATGTGATATGTCTCCTTAAAATGATGATGTGAAATTGAAATGTTGATATAAAACTGAAAATGAGTCAAAATAATTTAATTTAAATTTCAATCGTATATAATTCAGTTTTTCCAATATTTTCTAGTCAGATTTCTGTCAAGTGCAAAAAGGATTAACAAATTGCCATCTGGTGAAAAAGGGTTCTTAAAATTCATGCTTAAGATTTAAACCATTGTAATTAGATATTGGTTGAAAAGGGTAATCAAATAATAATGCCCGTTTTTCATGTGATTAGATACATACTTGTGCTTTATGTTTATATATCATTGCTAACAAATACACCGGCCCTATCATTGAATTTGCAGTATTTTTTATTTTATTTGGTTTCACTTAGTTTGCATCATTTTCAATTTTGGATAATGACCCATTACTTTCTTTTAATTTCATCCTTATATTTTAACTATCTTTTAATTTCATCCTCACAATTCATTCTCTCTCTTCATTTATTACAAATTTCTTAAAATTTATCATCTTTCTCTTTGATGCAACTTAAAAAGGACAGATGGATACTATTATATCACATCGAGGCCAATCCAGAATATTAGTATATGATTAATCAAACACTTTCGACACCCTAGTGAGGAGGGTCGAAAGCATTATAGTAGTGGGTAAAAGGAGTTGAGGAAGACCCCGGGGAACTTGGAAGGAGCAGATAAGAGTTGACTTGCGTGAGTTGAACCTCTCTGATTTCCTCTTAGATTTCTTTTGGTATTCTTGTCCTCTTGCTTTTTTTAGTTTTACTATTTTCATTTTTTTAATTGTTTGTACTTGGTTATTTTATCTATTTGCATTTAATCTATCTTTTTCGTGCAAACTCTTATCTCCCTCTTTCTCCACTTTTTATTTCTGGAGCCGGGGTACACTTTTGGCCGTGCTCTCCTTTATGGGTATGAGTTGTCGTCGTCCTTCCCTCCTCATACCATGTCCACAGTTTTCTATGAGTAGTATACACTGGGTAAAATGATAATGATGATAATGATTAATCAGCTATTGAATATTAATAAGATTTATAATCAAATAATTCAAATCATAACCTAAACAAATCCATTTTGTTTTCATGATTCCATCAACAAATGTCATAGTAATTCCCAAGGCCAACTCCAAAAAGTTACCAACAATTAATGAAGCATCAAAACTTTTCATCAAGTACTTTCATTAGCTATGAATTGGTATAATGAATCTAGAATTGGAATGATTCATTTACCTGACCTACCATGAATGATTTAATTTTTTGAAATTATATTATAAGCATTTAAAAAAGAACAACTTGGAACCCCCACGTTTGGCTATGTATCATCAAATGTTGTGATGGAGTTACCTCTCAAATAAAGAAGTTACCCTCATATTAGCTTGCTCCATAATTCATGGCAAAGTCTCCAACAAGATAATGTACTATTTAGAAGTCATCAACACCCATCAAACAATTTGGTTATTATGGTCATAATATTTTCTGAAAACATTGATAACAAATCAATTTTCTTGTATGAAACTGTTTCCTCATGAGATGAGCCTATATAATTAGTTTATTTTTTTAATTGATTAATTTAAGATCTTAAGTGATTGTTTTAAGGTTATAAGTAATCACTCTAAGACTGTAAAAAGTGATTTAAAATTGTAAGTGATCATTTTAACGTTATAATTGATCACTTTAAGACAAAAAGTGTATATTGGGTCAGCCCAATAGAAGTGCTCTCACCGTGAGACCGTGGAATTAGTAATAACAAAATAACTATTTTTTCAAAAAAGTCCCAAAATAAATGTCTTAATGTTGTCTTAAATTATTTACTCCCTTAGCCCTCTAATTTTTTATTTTTTTATCTTTATTTTTTTTTGAATATTAGCCCTCTAATGTTATTTAATTGTATTAGTATATCCGCTTTATGGAAATAAAATTCAAATAAAGTTTTTGGGTGATATATAAAAGCAAAATATATCTTTGTGATCGATATATAAAAATCTTATCACTACAACATAATTTGCTTTTAGTGGAATATATTTAGCGACATTTAATTTAAATGTCGCTATTTCAAATTTCTTATAGTGTATATAGAGGATTTAGTGACATTTATTAGACCCTTTAGCAGCATATTAAAAAGTCACACTAAAGCTTTTAGCGACATAGAATCTAGTGACATTTCTCACAAATGCCACAATAGACTATAGTAACAATTACATATGCCACTAATAAAGACCAAATTAAGTGTCGCTAAATCACTTTATGGTGGTAATTAAAATAAAAACCAATAATTATTACACTAAAAATATGAATCAGTGACATTTTTTTAATGTCACTAAATCCAATGTCGCAAAAGGCTAAATTTGTTGTAGTGTGTAGATGTACTATTGTAGTCTACGAGCATTAGTGCATGGTACGTCCATATTGAGGCAAAGCTTGGGAAGTGATGTTTGGAATACTATGGTCAAGGGCGAAGCAAAAACTGAAAAAAATTCTAAATGCTTTTTGTAATTTCAACAATTATGATATTTTTCTAACAATTTTGTATCTCTAAACACTAAATATATACTACATAATTTAATACTATGGTCCTTAATTTTTTAAGGTCCTGTACAGTCGAACATGTTGAATATGCTTAGAATCTCATCTGACTATGGTTAAGTGAAGACTATGGATTTTAATGGGTCATTCATATGTCATATATATTGTCATGTGCAGCCAAGTAAAATAGTAGGATTAGCATATGTACTAAGTAATTAGTAAATTTATAGTTGTAATTGTTATTATGGTTGGTTGAATCTAATACAACACGGGGGGTGCAAGAGCCAATATGAAAGAAGGGCCCACTGCCCAGTATTGCACTAATATTACATTCATGATATCCTTTTGGTGAAGCTGAAGCTTCTTCATAGCCTGCAACCATCATAACACTATACCTCTTCTCCCCTCCCTTCCCTCACCCATCATCATCAATAAATCTATGGTCAGGATATGGGGAAGGAAGATCGACGGCGTTTCATACCCATAAGGAAAGGGCGGTCAAAAGAGTCATTCGGCTCAAGAAGGGTCTTCAAAGATAAGAACCTGCAAATATCCGAAATAACTTAAGGGACCCAAGAGTTTTTTAGTTCCCATAAACAATGTGTGAACAGGGTTTTTAAGTTCACAATGCAAGTTCTTTAATAAGACGATCTTCAGTTCTATTAGGCTGACCCATGTATATTTAATGTGTTAAATTTATTACTTACTATTTTTAAGTGATCAATTATAGAAATAGGCTAATCATATGTATATAGGTCCATCTCATGTTGAGACAGTGTCATAAATGACGAATTGTTTTTGAACTGTTTTGAAGGTAAAACTGACCGCTTTCATCTGGTATTCTCTTTCAAGATGGCACAAGTATAGATTGTTCATTTTCTTCCCTCATTGAGACCCTGTCTTCAAGTGGAATATTGGATTGATGATAATGATGTGTTAGAATATTTGATAAACTGTGTAGAGACTTAAAAATGCTACGAATGATGTAATCATCATCATCATACCTAGTGTATCCCACTCATAGAAAACTATGGTCAGGGTCTAGGGAGCGAAGAAAGACGACAACTCATATCCTAAAGAGAGTGCTATCAACGATTCTCCGGCTCGAGAAAGGTCTTCAAGGAGAGAGAAACTACAACTTACTTACACATAAAATAAAAAGAATACATACAAGTAACTATAAATCTAATAATAATGATACTAAATATTTTTTATTTTCATATTTTTGTGGTTGTAGATGATATTTTCAATTAAGTTAGGGTCATTTGATACATCAATATTATTACAAGAGCATACGTACGTCTAACATAAACACGTATATAATATGCTACTTCTAATTCATTAAGGTCTAATGTTGCTATAATAAAAGGTACCTCCATCCGAAGCCATGCACAAGGTGCAAAAGCGACACATATATATATTTCCTCCGTTTTCTTTTGTTCTGCTCACATTTCTCATTTGAAAATTTTAAAATGTTCTTCTTATTTAGTATTATTATATTTTAATAACCAATAAAATTCAAGGAGATTATTACACTTGCACAGTTGTATCATAATCTATAAAAATTAATTTACATTTTAATTAATTCCAATGTATTTATTTCATATATATACCCAATGAAATTTAGTGACATTATTACACTTACACCATTAATCAATAAAATCTTTATTTTGCATATTATTATTTTACTTAACTCATAGTATAGGTTGTGTATTTATTGTTTATCTTTGATTCCTTTTCATATTCAAATGGGAAGATCAAAAAAGAGTGGAGTGAGTATAAGATACAATTGTGGTACATTTGTTAGTCAACATAATAGTACACTAATGAATACTAATTTTAATTTTAAAAGTTCAATCGGTGATTAGGTTGGGTTTAGTTTTAGAGACGGAATAAAAAAACCGAATATATAAATACACAAATTAAGACAAGCTTTGATATTGTTTCCCACATTTTGGTTATATAAGGTAGACCGTGGAAAAAGAATTATTATGGGTGAATTCAAACATAGAAACTTTCGTATATATTTTGTACTTGCTCTCCAACTTTTTTAATTTTACATGTTTTTAAAAACGATAAAATAAGATTTTCACAAATTCTTGTGAAATACGATTTCTTTGAGAGACTATTTTTAATTGGGTTGACCCATTAGAAAAAATATAAAATAAATATAGAAAATAAACTTTTATAAATTGAGCCTAAAAGACATCTTAGACAGTCTCTTAGAAGACTGTCTATAAGATTTTTGCCTAAGCCCACAAAATTTGATGATATATAACATCATCGTAACTAAACAAGTTACCGTAGGGTCCAAAGTAAACTTTTTTTTTTTTCGAAGAAAGTAAAGT
The DNA here is from genome assembly GCA_019425755.1 of Amaranthus cruentus. Lineage (NCBI taxonomy): Eukaryota > Viridiplantae > Streptophyta > Magnoliopsida > Caryophyllales > Amaranthaceae > Amaranthus > Amaranthus cruentus. Next base: position 9,912,921 of record CM033452.1, read on the forward strand.
TTATGAACCGACAAAATAAAAGTAAACATCAAAATAGTTAGAGATACCCAAAAACATAGTTTAGTAAATTGAGCATGAATAGGAGAATGGTACCCAATAGAGTGAGCAAGTACCAGGTGTGTGGAACTCAGACAAAGCTTCTTCTAACATCTCATCACGCCATATTTTTTACGGAAAGAGACTTTTAGGTTTAACGACTAAGTTGTCTAGGATTTTTATTCTTTTCTTTTCCCTAATATATTTCAGGTGTTTTCTTAAGAGACCGTTTTTTGTAAAGACGACTTTCAAAAGTCTGATTTAAATCTATATTTAGAGTTGTAACAATATATAATTAGAATTGGACTGGGCTTTTCAGAGTCGTCTTTACAAAAGACGGTGTCAGGTAAGAATTTATGAATATATTTTAGTTATTTTGTTATCGGTTTGCGGATTTTTTATGCGACACTTATATATTTATGTAAATAAACATTAATGTATTGTTTTTTTTATATTTACTATATTTGACTCTTTGTGCAGGTTAATGTATTTTTTGATCATTTATATATTAAACAATTGAATTATGTAAAGTTAACAATTATAAAAAGTTTATATTATAAAAGTATGCGATTAGACGATTCAAACAAGATCCCACTTGACTATATTATTACTTATATATTAGCCGCATATATAAAATAGGAAAAATTGTTTCTAAAAAGCCAACATTTTGGCCATCTGCAAATAAAGAGTCAACGTTTCATTTATTCAATAAAAAGAAAACCTTAGTCTCATTTTTGCAAATAAAGAGTCAACGTTTCATTTATTCAATAAATTTAGAGTTAAAAACTTACCTGCTATCCCTTTATTTGCAAAAATGAGGCAAAGATTGTCTTTTTATTGAATAAATGAAACGTTCACTCTTTATTTGCAGATGGCCAAAACGTTGGCGTTTTAGAAACAATTTTTCCTATAAAATAAGCTTAAACGATAAATAGTGCCCAAAAACAAAATATAGCAAATATTTCAGAACGGAGAAAATATAAAAGATTATGCATAATACTATATTTTCCTGCACAATATATTACAAAATCGGGTGCGAATATTTCAGAACACAACAAATATTTTGTAAGAGTATAATGTTGGAGAGAATAATGATGGTATGTCCCAAATAAAAGTAGCTTGTGATTCACACTTAGAACACTAATCTAACATAAAAGAGATGTTGAGAAGATAAAATAGTAGGAGTGTAGTCCAAGATGAGTTATTCTGGTTTAAAAACTTGTCATTAATTTAGAAAATGCCAAAAAGAGGTTACATCATTAATTGATTTTCCTCTCTACCAACCTCCAATATAAAAGTCTCAAATCTCAACCATTTAATATTTTATTTTTATTTTTGTTTTGATTTTTAGTTCATTAATTGAAATTAATTAAGAGATTAATAAAGTGTGGAATGTTAATAGAGTTAGGAGAAATGTCAATATCAACTTGTTAAAATGCCTTGAGATCCTTTGTGGGACCCAAATCAGATCTACTTTTCCTGCTTACGCTAAGGTCGTATTCTTATTTTCCTTTTTTTTTTTATTTTTTTATTTTAGACTTTTGGAATTATTAACTTAATTATTTATAATCATTATTGGCGTTTTTCTTATGTTTTTAGACTTTCGCGTTTCTACCACTTTGGAGTTCAACTCTTATTAATAACAATAATCCAAACTATTTATGATTTTCCTATATTAATATCACCTATTGATTAGCCATGAATAATTCCAATTTTGAGGGGCATTTTCCAAGAGTAAACTCGGTGACCGGAAGACTTGCTATAGCAAGTTTTATTTTTTTAAAAAAAAGATAAATTAAAATAAAAAATCGAAAAAAATGTTAAAAAAATATTCATAAAAAATTTATGATTTTTTTATTATTTAGAATATTTTATGTAAATTTTCAAAAATATTTTCTAATTTTAAATTAATATTTAATTTATTGTTTTGGTGAATTACCTACTATAGCAGGTCATCGGGTTACCGAAGTTTACTCTAGGAAAATACCCCTCAAAGTTGGGATTATTTATGGTTAATCAATAGGTGAGATTATTGTAGGAAAATCATGAATAGTTTAGATTATTCTAGGTAATTTTTCCTTAATAATAATCCCTACTATTCAACCTATTACTCTCATTTACTTTTAGCACATTTACCGAGATAATATTTTAACCCTTAATCTCTTTAATTATACTTAATTATAAATTATAAAAATTTAATATTAATAATCTCTTGCATTGAGACGAATCAAACAAGATTCCACTTGACTATGTTTAAACTTATAGATTAAGAACAAAATATATATTAAGAGTGATAAGTAAATAGTAACCCAAAAGTAAATGAGACTAATAGGAAGAATAGGAGGGAGTAATAGTTCTCATAATAAGTTTGAAGTGGTGCTATTTTTAAGAAGTGTAGAAGTATAAATAATTTAATGTCTTATATGTATTTACTGGGTAGTTTATTCACGTGAGGTAACAATTGAAAATTAGTTTAATTAATAATTAAATAAGCTTTGGATATGTAGTCAGTGAATCGTAATAATTAGGCAGTCGATTAGCATGTGCGAAACGGTCTACAACATATATGATCCGTTATCAGAGGGCCCCAAAAGTTTGTTTTTATACTTATTAGATTTATGGTTTCAATTACTGCAAACATATTTATACAATATTACACGAGAGTAACCAAGTAATAAATGCTTTATATAAATACTATAATAAGCAAAGAAAATTTATCATATACTAGTATTTTATTTTTATTTTTTAAATACTAAGGGTTTTTAAGATAAAATTGGCACAAAGCCTCCAAATTTTACGAGCCGGCCCTAATAGTATATTTAATATCTATTGTCAATTTGTCATATCACGTGATACGCTACTCGCTTAGAAGAATCGATAGACAAATTGAATTTGAAATATGATACTTAACCACTAAATTAAGCATAACAACATAATTGATATATCACGTGATATACTTTTCTCGTTTCTATTGTTTTCCTTATTGTTTTATACTCCCTCCCTCCCATTAGTTTTGTCCACTTTGTAGTGGGCACGCAAAATAAGAAATGGTGGGACCAAAGCCATAAGTGGGTATTAAGTGAGAATTAGTGTATTTGGTTAAATTGTAATGATTCCCTCCCTTTTTGTTTTTTTGGATGTAGTTTTAAAATTTGGAGGGAATTTTAAATGATGGAAATTTTTTTAAAAAAAAACAGAAAATTAAATACCCAAAATAAATTGCATATAATTAAAATGTTCCATAATTTACATTACATAACCGATTACATTATTACAGGAACAGAGGCGCCAAAACAAAAATCCCAAAAATTTCATGAAATTTTTAACTTAGGCGCCAAAGTGGACAAATAACCCAAAATTCATCAACTATATATACACAAACAAACAGAAACAACATTTAATTTCACCCACTTCATTAATTGAAACCCAAATCAAGTGAATATGGCCAAAGCAAAACAGTTAGACAACTCAACAAGAAATCAAATTATGCAACATTTACTTATGTCACTAACGGAAAAAGGCAAGCCAGCTCATGGAATTATCGGGGAATTAGCAACAAAATACAGTGTGAGCAAGAGGACAATATCAAGGTTGTGGGCCAAAATCAAAGCGCAAAAGGAGCAAAACCAGTTCCCAATAAGGGTCAACACCCTAAAGGCAGGAAAGAGATGCAAACCTCCAATTCCATTTGATGAGCAAAGGTACAAAAACATACCAAATGCTCAAAAAACAAGCATATATGCAGTGGCTAGTGCAATGAATGTCAGTAAAAGCACTGTGTGGAGATAGAAGGAGAGGAACATCATACAAAAGCATACAAATGCAATAAAGCCATTATTGAATGATCAAAACAAACTTGACAGGTTAATTTTTTGTTTATGTAGCATTGCAGTTAAGGAAGAGGGAAGAACATTTACATTTAGTGACATGTCTAATGTGGTTCATATAGATGAAAAGTTATTTTATCTAACAAGAACAACACAAAATTATTATCTCACACCACAAGAACAAGAACCACATAGAGAGATACAATCAAAACGTTTTATTCCCAAAATCATGTTCATGTGTGCTGTGGCAAAACCCATTTATTCAAGTGATGGTGATCTGATTTTTGATGGAAAAATAAGAATTTTTCCTTTTACAATGCAAGCACCAGCACAAAGATCTTCAAAAAACAGAAGAAGGGGTGAAATGGAGACAAAACCCATTCAATCCATAACAAAACAGCACACAAGGGACATGATTATTCAACAAATATTGCCAAGTATAAGAGCAAAATGGCCACAAGGAGCAAGCAAAGTTATATACATCCAACAAGATAATGCAAAACCCCATATCACAGATGATGACACAGCATTCAGAGAGGCAGCAAATATTGATGGCTTTGAATTCCACTTGGTACAACAGCCCCCAAATTCTCCAGACTTAAATGTCTTGGATTTGGGGTTTTTTAGATGAATACAAGCCCTTCAACACCAACACTCAGCATACAATTACAAAGACTTGGTGACAATAGTGCAAAATGCATATGATGCACTAACACCAAACACACTGAAATTTGTTTGGGTTACATTACAGGCATGTAAAATAGAAGTACTCAAGAAATTGGGAGGGATAGACTATCACATTCCCCATATGAACAAGACAAAGCTAGAAGGGAAGGTTTATTACCTGAATATTTGAGTGTCAATGGGGATTTAATTTTTGACACACTACGTTATTTAGATACAAAAGTAGACAAAGATGTATTTGATGTACTACTGTTCTACTTGGGCATAAAAGATCACAGCTCTTTTCATCACACATCATTAAGTAGCGGTACATCAGCCTCAACATCAACAACACAAGTAGCAGCAGTAGCAACAAACACAACAGTAGCAGCAAGGCAACAAACAGAAGATGATACAGTAGCAGAAGGCGAAGAAATAGAAGACATAGTAGCAGAAGGCGAACAAACAGAACAGTAGCAGCAGGGCAACAAAAACATCACAAATATGCACCTTACATGAACATATCAAAGCTTTTGGAACTTTTGGGATTACTTTTGTTCAAACAAAATGTTTAGAATGTAAACATCAACCATGTATTGTGTTTAATGCTAAACATTTGAAATCCATGAAATAGAACAAGTTGGCTTAAAAAAATCTTCATTTTTATTTTTTTGGGTTAAAAATCTCTCAGTTAAACATGAAGCATATTTTGTCCTCATAGAGAACCCTAGATCCCAAAAGGCCTCCTAAATCTTGTGAAGGAATAGCCTTCTAAACTAATTTGCTTGGTGGCTTATTCCTTCAAAGATTGATGGCAACTTTTAGGAATTAGGATTTTTTTTGTAGCAGCAAGCAATGGGAAATAAAAACCCTCAAAAAACAGATAACATTCATAGGGTTTAAATCCAGAATACAGGTCTCAAAAAAAATCACAGACCATCCACCATGCATACTCAAGAACACAGAAAACAACAACAACAAAAACGAAATCATCACCAGTCAGAGATTACGAATATCCACATACGAGAGAAGGGACCATGAACATCATCAAAATCAGGGTCCAAATTAGCATCATCAAGTGACTCTTCATCTGAAGAAGAGGGAAAAAAATTTTCAATAAGTTCATCTTGTAGATCAATTTGCAGATCAAACATAGCCATAATTTCTTCATCTTCAGTATCATATTCTCTTCCCCAATTAGGATCTGTCTCCACTGAAATGTTCTCCTCTGATGATTCTTCCCATGAAAGATAAGATTTTGGAGAGGCCATTACAAAAAAACGCAGATCTAGGGTTTTCAGTTCGTAGAGAGAGAAAGGACAGATTATGAGAGAGAGAGAGAGAGAGAGAAGATTGAAGATGAAGATGAACAGAGAGGTAAGGATGAAGACCTAAGAAGAAGATGAAGATGAACAGAGATGAAGATGAACAGAGAGGAAGGTTCAAGAAGATGTCGAGTGAATTAGGGTTAGGGTTCAGGAATGGGAAAGGGTTGGGTTATATTGAGAAAATGGAGGGAAAGATTAAGGGGGTGTAATTAATGGGAGTTAATTAGTTTAAGTAGGGGTATTTATGTAATTTAACATAGGGGATAGGTAGATTAAGAAATTAATTATTTGCCAAAAAAGAAAAGTGGACACTTAAAGTGGTATAACCCAAAATGGAATAGTGGACAAAACTAATGGGACGGAGGGAGTATTTTTTTATTATTAATTACTATTATTTTTATTATCAATTATTTTATTTTATTTTAATCTATTTTATTTATATGCATTTTTTTATTTTATGTTTATGGGTCAAGTTTGTAATATAAGATGTAGGCTCGCGGAGTTAGTTGCAACTTTACTCAATCCTATTCCTTGCAGGAACTTCTCTTATTTTTTTTTCGAGCCGAGGGACTCTTTGGTCGCACTTTCATTTAATTTTGTATATGAGTTGTCGCCTTCCTTCCTTCCCAGAACAACACTTACCGTAGTTTTCTATGGGCGAGATAAACTAGGTGTGATGATGATGACAAAGGCGGATCTATGTAAGGGAAATTTTTAAAATTTTGTTTTGTTCCTTTATTCTTTAGGTTCAAAATTTTGATTTTTTTTATAGGTATTTTCACTCTTAATCTTAATCTTTATGTGCTAATCTTTAATATTAAATTCTTAATCTTGTTCTAATCTTTATTCTTAATATTGATTCTTATTGCATACAACTGTTTTTGGTATCTGAACGCTATCTAAATTTGCTTGAAGTTAGAATTACGATATCATTGTGTTCTGGAACTTGATGTTCATTCAGGCTATGTGAACTAGCACACCAAATACACAGATTCACAAAAGAGCATGGATTCTTTAGAAATTAGAAGTGGGTGTTGCAGATTATGTAGTTTTTAGGTATTTGGTTAGAATGTCACGTGAATTATTGTCAAGCTAGACTGCAAATTTCCAAAGTAGCGAGTCTTGGTTTGGGGTAGATATATTTGAGTTTGTTGCTTAATTCATTATTTTATGTATGCTATGTTTTAGGTGAAGTCAAGATTCAGGTTGGCTGAATAACAAAATACTATTGTTGACTTTTTCGATTGATCTATATGAATCTCAAGTGAGTGATTGACTTCCCCTCCCAGCTCCCTCTTCTCTATTTTTGTTGGGAATTGCTTGCTATTAAATCTTTTTTCTGGTTTGAGAGACTGTTTCACAAAGATACTGCTTGCTCCTCACACTATTAATTTCGTTTATTCGTTGGTGCCTTGGAGGACTCTAAACCCTAGATCCGCCGGTAGATGATGATGAACTCTAGAGAATCTCAACAAGCTAAGCAAGTGTGCATGGAGAGGGACTTATTCCATTTAATTCTTTTGGTAGATAGTGATATTCAAACACCTATTATAAAAATAAAAAGAAAATCACTCAATCATTAAACTAAACGATAATTCTCACTATCATAGTAATATTCTAAAGATGGCATTTAATTAAATTTGTTCATAAACCAATTAAAGCCTAAAATATATACCTTGTTCACTTTTCAATCCTACTAGGATAATAATTCATATAAAATATATACCAATTAAACACTAATTCTTAAATAAGACGGTCTCACAGTAAGACCATCTCTATTGGGCTGGTCCAATATATATATTTTTGTCTTAAAGCGCTCACTTATATCGTTAAAGTGATTAATTCTAATTTAGAAATAATTACATTTTATAGTTTTAGAGTGATTACTTATAACCTTAAAAAAATCACTTACGATCATAAAGCAATTAATTAAAGTAATGAGATAATCATATGGACTCATCTTAAAGTGAGACGATTTCATAAAAGACGGCTGATATCATAAAAGACATATATACTTGATAAATACTTGTACCACGCACAATATATTTTCTATTTTTGACAAATTTTTTCTAGACAAAAAACAGAACATGATTTTTAGTTATTAATAAAAAATCATGAACTATAATATCTAATCTAATCGAATATTTTTTTTAATTCTACTGCATTAATTTTGGTAAAAATTCTCATCAACAGACGCAGTAAAGAGCCTTAATTTTTTTTTAAAAAGTAAAGAGCCTTAATTTAATTTATGTGATTCATATTTATTATCATTTCTTCTCTTTTTTTATTGCTTAAAAGCAAAGCTTTAAAAGATTATTTTGTTATTTTATGTGTGTGATTGTTGTCCATAACTATAAAAAATATAGAGATGTCTACTTTATCCTTAATGCTTACTTATTGTATCCTTAATGCCTACTTTTAATATCTTAAATATATATTTACATTATTTTTAATATCTACTTATAATATTTTAAAATATATATATGAACCGATCCAATTAAAAATGTCTCACAAAAAATCATGTAAAAAAATCCACCTCACCGACTATAATGACCTTAATTCCTCAAAACTTATCCTACTATATATTTTGTTTTGACAAAGTCTAATTGTAATTTATGAAACTAAGTGATAGTAGTACATCTTTACTTTCTTTGAAACGAACATCAGTTAAATTACTTTCTTTCATATATTTATACCCGGTGGCGAAGCCAGGATTTACAGTTAAGGGGGTCGAATTATCGATATACTAGCAAGTTATTTATTATATAAAAACTAGTTAAACTATAAAAATTTGAATTATATAGACTGAATTAACTTAAATCATAACAAAAATTATATTTGACAAATAGAGTTGAAACTTCCTTATAATTACCCTTTTGAAAAAGAAACTAAGTGTTTGTGACTTCATATATTTGTCTTTTTAGTCTCCAAAAAAATACTATTAAAATTAAGATAATAAAAGGGAAATTTCATGATATATCACTGAGTTTTTTCATAATTCATCATATACCACATCAAATGTTGTAGATCACCACATACCATTGAGTTTAAGTCCGTTAGCACAGAATACCAGTAATGACAAATTTCGTTAGTCTGTCGTTAGTGGTAATTATTAATTCACCATATACCATTACTTTTTTGTTGTTTTGCGTCAAATACCATCATTTTAAAATATAGTTATATTCAAAAGAAATGTCATCCAAACGAAGTATTTTAACAAAATATAGTTATATACAAACAAAGTTTCACACAAAAGTTACATTAACCAATGAATATAACTATATTTTAAAATAATGGTATTTGACGCTAAAAAACAAAAAAATAATGGTATATGTTGAATTAATAATTACCACTAACGGCAGACTAACGGAATTTGTCATTAATAGTATCATGTGCTAACAGACTAAAACTCAATGGTATATGGTGTTCTACAACATTTGATGTGGTATATGGTGAATTATGAAGAAACTCAGTGGTATATCATGAAATTTCCCATAACAAAAATATAAAGACACACACTAAAAAGGATGAATGTGAATTATGAAAGATAGATAGTAATGACTTTTTAATATAAATTAAATTAGCCCATCTTATATGAGACAGTCTCACCATGAGACAAGTCTATACAAGTAAGCCCATTTGTCTAAGTGATCGCTTTAAGGTTAAATATAAGTGTAACTTTAAGACTAAAAAGTCATCACTTTAAAAATAAATGTACATTGGGCCAAGGCAATTAAAATGGCCTCACCGTGAGACTGTCTCGGTGTGGCTTCGCACTTGTTTATACCACGTAGGTGTATATTTCTAAATGAGGTGGAATAGTTGTCCACGTAGGACGGTGTGGTCGGCTTGAAGTCATCAATCATACGGCGAACTGCATCATTTGATCTCCAATTAATTTAGAACTAAGTGAGTGGTCTCCACTTATCACTTTCTTCTCATAGCTACTAGCTTGTACTGGGGCGGTAAACAATATTACCCCATATTCATTTGGGTTAATGGGTCGATTTCAGCTGGACATCATTTGATTTTGTTGCTTTTCGAATCATTTACTTTTCTGTTACGTGGCGAAGCTGTATAAATCCCAGATGGATCGGTTAGTTATTAGTCGATTTAAAATGAGTTATACAAGTAATTGAGTTTGCACGAATTTAATATCGGTTGAAGTTTGAGTCGAGTGTTCATTGAATTCGGTTTTTATCGACCAATAATTAGTTCAGTTACACCGGGCACAAATCTGGTTCGAACCTTACTTTTTGAGTAAGAGTCCTTTATGGTCAACTGACGATCATGTTAATATCAAATTAAGTTTGTAGTTAGTTATTGTTGTTGTAGATTCTCTTTTTTAAAGGAAACTTTTTTTTTTTTTGCATCATTTTCTATAGGAAACTTAGTTAAATGTGATTTTATCGGATACATTAAATTAATTTCTTTTAATAGTTTTCGAGATGAAGACATTTTTGTTAACAAATACTTTTTGTATCAATGCTAGAATAATGTCTAATTTTCAAGTTTGTTTATCTTCGGTTGTTAAAAAGTATTTTAGGTTTGAGTTTTAATCATTTTTCGGTGTACACGATTATTATATAATTTTAAAGTTCTTTAAGTATAATAATACTTGAAGTTCCTAGCCCCCGAAGACCTCTGTTAATAAGACAAACCTTAAGTCCCTACCTATATGGGTGAAGTTCCCAGCCCTAGAGCTTGAATGTTGGAGTGACTCAACCCCAAGGAAAATTGCAACCACCTTAGGTCTTGTAGTGCGTGTGGACTTCTAAACACGAAAGAATGATATATGCGAGGGTCCTAATAGATATCAATGTTCATGATACATTTCCTGATGAAATATATTTCATTAATGAGCATGAGGAATTAGTTTGTCAAAACATCATATATGATTAAAAGCCTATATTATGTGGAAAATGCAAGGAAATGGGACACACAAACGGAAAATGTAGGGCGGAAGAACAACAGAAAAGGGTTAGTAAAGTTGCACCATGGCCTTCAAAAAGAGGGAGAGTTAGGAGCAAGTGGTGGGGGAACAATGGACTCTAACCCCACACCGACAATATCTCAAGTCCAGCAGGACCGTAGAGATGACGCTACACAACCCTCAAATTAAGTGAAAATTCTACAGCCCCGTGACCCCCCTCCATCCCCCCTAACCCATCCTACTCAAGGCAATACATTTGAGATATACTTAACTAACGCCTCTGGAGAAATGATATTACCACAATATAGGGGAACACTGATCAAAGACTGAGGGGCCTCTTGCGCCAGTGGCGGATCTAGAGTTTAGAGTTCCCTGAGGCACCAACGAATGGATGAAATTAGCTAATGTGAGCAGCACATAATATCTTTGTGAAACAATCTCTTAAACCAGAAAAACGGTTTAATAGCAAGCAATTCTCCAATAAAATAAAGAAGAGGGAGCTGGGAGGGTAGTCAACCAATCACTTGAGATTCATATTGATCAATTGAAAAAGTCGACCATGGTCTTTTGTTATTCAGTCAACCTGAATCTTGACTTCACCTAAAACATAGCATACATAAAATGAATTAACCAAGATTCCCGACTTTAGATTTGCATTATAGCTTCACAGTAATTCACATGAGATTCTAACCAAATACCTAAAAACATAATCTGCAACTCCCACTTCTAATTTCTAAAAAATCCATTCTCTTCTGTGAATCTGTGTACTTGGTGTGCTATTTAATTAGTTCATATAGCCTAAGTGAACATCAGGTTCTGAGACACAGTGGTTTCGCGATTCTAACTTCAATCAAATTTAGATGGCATTGTTATCAGATATCAAAAAATACTTATATGCAATAAGAGTCAAGATTAAGAATTAAAGATTATGATGAAAGATTATAACTTAAAAATGAAGATTAAGAGTGAAAGCACCTAAAAGAAATCAAAATTTTGAACATAGATAGGGGTAAAACTTATTCGGATTAAAACCGCAAACCGAACTAGACCGAACCGAATAACAAATATGGTTTGGTGATTTTTAAATTTGGTTTGGATTAGGTTTGAAAGTTCAAAAACCGAAATATTAAGGTTTGGATTAGGTTTGGAATTTTCAAAAACCGCAAACCGAATTTCTAGACTGCAAACCGAAATATTTAAGAAATTACATATAACCCACTAACATTAATGTATTAGCCCAAGCTCAATACATTCTAAACCTAAAAAATTGAAAACCCTAACCCTTGATAATACATGTACTACCGCCGTCCCACTCCCGCACTTGTTTAATATTTTGCAAGATTTGTTATTTTGAATTACTTTGTAAGACATTATGTCTATTATTATAAATCTCATATGATTTGCTATTGTCTTAATTATTGTAATTGTAGTTTAAATTGTTATTCGGCCCAAAAAGAAAAATTCGGCTTAGGAAGTTCGGTCTAAGCGGTTTGGTTTGGTCTAAAAGAAAAAATGCGGTTCGATTTGGTTTGGTATAGAAACTAATTTGGTTCGGTTTGGTCTGAAAATATGAAGACCGAATAAAATATGGTTCGATTTGGTTTCGATGAAAGTCCAAACCGTAGACCGAACTTTCACCCCTAAACATAGATGTTAAAATTAAGATTAGAACAAAAAATGCCAAAAAATTTTCTCCCGAGGCACGTGTCCCAGGAGGCCCTTACATAGATCCCAACGCGTCTATCCCCTGGTCCCAAAAGTTTATAGATGAGATCCTCGACCCTGTAATCTATTGTTAAGGAGGATACACTCCGAAGCATAGCTTGCATTAGATATATGAAGTTTTTGATATAGATGGGTTTTAGGCCAAGTTCCTGGTTGTTTTGTGTGGTTACTGTAGGGCCCTGGACACTCTCTAAGGATTAGTAAGTGGTTTGTAATAACACTTTTAAAAGCTTGGTGTTGATGGCTCAATAGTTGCCTTTGTATATCAGTAGGGTGAACTCCTTCGTCTCATGAATCCTCGATGTAAGCTTCAGCTTTTTTTCTGGCATTTATAAAATTTACTTTGCCAAAAAAACATAGATTGGAATCAAGAAACCAAAATAGGGGTTATCATCAAATACGTCAAGTAACTAAACAAAATGCAGCTAAGCTCTCATAGCATAATTAATTTGTAGCTTCGAGCTAGATTGGAATCTGAAATTAATTCCTACAAAATATTACCATCCATTTTACAAATGACATCCAGTTGAATCGGATCAATGCCTAATGCTGAGTATACTTTTTTAACCATAGCAACAATACAGACTTATACAATATATTTACAAAATAATAATCAAGGTATGTATTAATAATTTAATTAATTAATACCACTACATTCTTTCACTGTTTTCTTCACTGCACTATACGTTAAGTTGTTATGTTATCACTCTCAACACTAGCAGAGGTACGAAACCGCTACTTACATAACTGTACCATATGTTAGCAAAACGTTAGAAAACGTCAATTTCGAAAATTTACTTTCGTTGTACGCCTATTTATGCGACTCACCGTTTAAAATGTCGTCAGTTTCAACATTTTCCTCCAAAATATAAACCCTAACTCTACCATTTTTGGAGTTAGAGAAAAAAATATGATTTCGATAAAAGATAGTAAAGTTGGGGTTTATGTTTTGGAGAAAAAGGTTAAAAACTGATGCCATATGTAATGGTGAGTCGTACAAATAGGCGTACATCAGCCCTAAAGTTTTAAAATTAACATTTGCTAACGTTTTTATATGCATAAAGGTCATGGTGGAATAATTGCTTAAAACTCAGGGTTACCGTGTGGCTTTTTTTAAAGTTTTAGTTACCATGTGGAAAATCCAAAACCTCAGGGTTACCACGTTGAATTTTCCAAATTAATATTTCTAGTTAGAAACAAGTAAAACTTTATCATCATCACATCATCATTATCATCAGCATACCCAATATCCCGCTCAAAGGCAGGGTTTAGGTGAGGTAAGTTGGCAAACAATCCATACCCGTACTCCTTCTAAGAGAGAACTAGAGAAAAGTGGTATATTTTTACCCCCAAGAGGAAGAGAGCGCAACATTAATGAAAAACAAGTAAAACTTTATAAGTTCACAAAATCAATATTTCACATATAATTTGAAAAACAAATATACTAGAAACATTATATAAATTTTTAACACAAATAACTTTGGTATAGATGGGCAACTAAGAAATATTTTGTTAAAACTAGATATTTGATATCACTAAGATACTGGTTAGGACAAAATCTTATATATTCAAGAAAACAAATTAATATTTAATAACTTGTAATAACTATTCTAAAAAATATATTTTTAACTAATTATTGTTCTTATCATTATTAGTATTATTATTATTATTATTTAATACTCACTTTGTTTTTTTATATTTGTTCATCTTACTGTAAAAGATAGTTTTAAATGTTTGTCTACTTTAGAATATTTTCTATTTTTAGAATTTTTTTTCCCAAATATATCCTCATAATGCCTCCAATTCCCCAAATATACTCTCTAGATTGATGACAATGATAATTTCCTTTTTTTTCTTTATTTTATCTTTAATTTAAATGTTTGTTCTCTCTCATAATAATAATACAATCATTACTTCACACTACTATTTAATTAAAATAATACCCACTTACTACAAAGATTTTCGTTTTCTTAATTTGTGTGAAAAACCCATAATGGACAATCTTTTAAGAACGGAAAGAATAACTTATAATATTTGACTCTTTTCACTTTCAAGAACAACTTAATTTAATTTATATTGGTAAATACTAAATTAACTTAATTAACATGATGATTTAAAAAACGTAACAAGAAATTTAACGCAACTATTATGAATAAGTATTTTAATATAGGAAAAAATATAGTAACAATACTTTTAACATAAATCATACTTTAAATAACCAACAATTCTCTACAAAAACACATCCTTAAATTCCTTCATCTATAACTCACTAATCTAATATCTCTAAATACCTACTCCTCGAGACTCATCCATTCATAATTTTTACTTAAGCATAATTAGAGATATTAAGAGTTAAAATGTTACCTCGACAAGTGTGAAAAAACAAATAGGACAAATGAAATAAATTGGATGGAGTATAACAATAGGTCAATAGATCCCCTTTCACTGTCATACATTATGGAATTGTACAAACATTTGCTCTTGTAGCTTGTATTAAAAGGACATAAAATATGATCCAAGTTATTTTTCCACCCTTGATCATTTATCTTCCTAAGCAAAGATCCAACATTCTCATCTTCTAATGGAATGTCATTAAGCTTATGTGAAAATAATTATCAACATCATTAGTACTTGTTTGCAAAATTTTTGTTTATCAAAGAAAAAATTCATAAGTCTAGCTCTATTATATATCGATGCGATCAATATGTAACATTTTTGTTTTATTACATAGAAGATACATGTTATACTTTGATGAGCATAGCATACAATACAATATGCTTTTTATCCCTTGTTTACCGAATTGCGTTTAGTTATGTTTAGAGCACTTAAACAAGCGTCTTTTACTCTCCCCTTTGTGCGTTCTGCCTTGTTCAATGCACCCTTCTTCACTTACTTCGCCTCTTTTAAGGCATGCATTAAAATCTTCCTTGATCACTTTTTTACCTAGTTCAAGGCATCCCTTGCCATATCCAAGGCACTCCAAAAATCTCCTTAAATCATTTCATTGAGCGATCCAAATCTCAACACATGCCTTATTCCGCCATACACCCAACATCAGTCTCTATCAACAAGCCATAGAGTAAGCAATAAGGTGATGAAAGTCATCTCCAACACTAAGAGAATTGACACTTTCTTCAACAATCAACTTAACGAGTATTACCATTAACCTAGCTAGCTAACCTAATAGTTATTGTATAAATGTTTGGTCAAGCAAGATTTATATTAGGTTTACATATTAATAAACCTCTCATTAGTTGTGAATAACATAAGAAAAAAAATATATAATTTGATGAAATTAGTGTTAGAGTATATAACATATTCTGGGCCTTAACCATCAGTTTAAGCTTTTGGTTGAGTTGGTTGCTTCACATGGTATTAGAAGAAATTTAGCACCAGATATGAGGAGAGTCTGTGTTGCATCCACACTTCTAGCCTAAAGGGCGGCTCTCGTGTGATGGGACGTGTTAGAGTATATAACAATTAGATCAGTGATATTTAAGCTAAGACGACCACACATTGACTTTGATAGATAAAAAAAGATATATTCATAGAGTCAACAAGCATAATACCAAAAGTAGTAAATAAAAGTGGGGATGGGGAGTGAGTAGTATAGAAGAAGTTGAGAAGGAAAAAGGTGACGTCAAAAAATGGGGACAAGCAACTACCAAACAAGCCATGCGCATAACAACATGGTCCTCATTCCTTATTTCTCTTCCTTTTTAAACTCATACTCTCCTCTCTCTCCCTTTTGTCTCCCCTTTCTTTCTTCCTCCAATCTCATTCTCTTTTCTTCTTCTTGTGTGTGTTTTTCTAGCAGATCGATCAGTAACGAACTAAACCAGGTACTCCTTCCATAAAACTAACTTTACAACAATGCAATATTGATACAGTTCGTCTTGTACGAGACCGTCTCATTGCACGTATAATTAGTCAGTTTTCAATTCAATCATTTATATGAATCGTAAGTGATCAGTTTCATACTACACATAGATCAATTCAATAAAAACGGTCTTACCATGAGACGGTCTTATATTTGATTATATGTGATATTGGTATGTTTAAGGGTTTATTAGGATTCTCTCCGTTACTTTATTCTATTATCCATGTTAAGATAAACACCTATTTTAATATAATAAATATAATTTTGAAATTCCTCCTATTTTCCTTGATTAAGTAATTAGAACCATTATAATGAAATCTTTATTAAAGTTACGGTTTGTTTGGTTAGTAGTATTAAATGGTGATAATGAGAATAATTTATAGTGTAAAATTTCATCAAAAGTTTCATATCGATCATTCCCATGGTAACGAAACTTTGATCACAAAAATTTTTTTTTCTACAAATTTTCATTACTATCTAATATCACATCTCCCAATAATGATAATGCATTGAAATGAATTTTAAGAAGAAAATGATATGATTGAAGTTAGACAAATATGACCATTAAGATAGCTAACCAAAAGATTTTTCAACCAAAATTACACTAATTTTTCATTCCTACTATCATCCTTAATTACCATTTACGTACTGACCATTAAAGTAATGGAGAGGATCCAAACTGGTTTAAGGTTAGGTTAGGGTTACGTTGGTGTGTGGTCGCTCGTAGGAGGATAGTTGTGTATTTTTCAGTTTTTGTCGGGATGTTCTCGACAGTCCGAGAGTGAACAGATTAATCCCAAACTACGAGAAGTGCGGTTGATCCCTTAATTAAATCTATAATGTAAATATAGGAGAGTTTTTTGAGTTATATGGTGCAAACTGAAAGCCAGCTTTCTAGTTTTGTGTTTCTAGGGAACGCATGCTTGCTTACACTACTCTTACATCACTCCTTTAAGTTTTTCTAAATTCAAGCGGGACCTTTTCTTTTATACTTTCTCTGTTCTAAATTAGTCGTAATATTAGAAAAATAACACTATATTTTTTATTATTCTTAATTTGTGATTAGTTTTTTCATCTATAGGTTAAAACATATTTAAATGAGATCTTTTTTGATTTATCTCATTGCAAAAATTTTAATTTCAGATTTTTATAATTTTTTATTATAAATAATTAAAGATATTAAGAATTGAATTGATTGATTGAACTACGTGAAAAAACAAATGTTACAAACAAATTGAAATGGATAAGTTTTGTTTTATAAAATATCAAAACTTTTTTCCCTCCAAATATAACGCATTTTACCATAAAGCTATTATTGTTTTAATTGATCGAAATTCTTTTCATTACCCTAAACTTTTCAAGATGAATAGGTGTCTTCTCAAAAGTGTTGTATGCCAAGTAAATTTATTGTGCGCATTTTTCCTTATCCTCTATTTGAAGGGGGATATGTATCAGCTGTCTGCTATCCTTCTTCCTTAAAACCAACTTGTACGAGAGATTGGGTTGATTTGTGTAACTCCATATTAATCAAGACAATTACATTTTTCATCTTACATGCAACGGCGGAGCAAAGATTTTAGAAACCCTATTTTAAAATGAGACCTTCATTATACTAAAAGATAAAAAATTTCACTTCAAGAACAACAATCATGACAAAATATATTGTAACATTATTGAGTATTATTTTAAATATAAAAAAAGTTCACAAACAAATCACTTAAAAAGTGTTGCTCAGAACGGTGCTAAATAACACCATTTAATAATTAGGCTCTTTATTTTTCAAAGCCCTAAGCGATCGACTACCCCGGACGCCCTAAGAATCGGCATTGCTAACAAGCTAGCTAGTTTCCTGATTTAATATTATAATACAAATATAAGTGATTATTTTTATCTAAAATAAAATAAATGGTTTTAATTAGTTGGTATTAGAGGCGTTTATTCGGGTCATCGGGTTGATTTCGGGTCAGGTGTTGGTTCAAAATCGAGTTTTGTGTTCACATTGGTTTTTACATAATTGTAGATCCATTTTTAAGTCGGGTCAAATCGGGTTCGATTATAAAGACGGGTGTCTATCGAATTATCGGGTCTGTTTTGAACCCCTCTTGTTAGTATTTAGTCATCCTATGAATTAAGTATGGTAAATTGTAATGAGAACGCCGTTTGTTTGTAACATCATTTCAAGCATTGTCCCAACACAAGACAATATGATTAGCACATACTCTTTGGCTGTCCCGTTTTCCATCTCCTTCTCCATTTCCCGTTTATTTATTACCTCTTTCTCATTATCTTCCCTCCTTCATACTTCATCATTCCCTTTTTCCTTTTTTTTAACATATCTTCAATCAAATTAATCCATGTAATTAGTTTACATACTAGCCTTCTAGTAGCTAGCTAGGAGCTACTAAAACATTATTATTAATTAATTAATTAATTACTTTTCTTTTGTTTTATGTCTAACTTCATGCTAATAACACGCTTTTCATTTTTATTTTTACATATTACTTTATTATATGTATAATAATTATAAATAGCTTTGTTGTTCTTACTCTTTGTGTTAGAGTATATATAATATGTTTTGGAGCCTTAATCATCAATTTAAACTTCTATTTGTATTAGTACTTTGACATGGTATCAGAGCTAGTGTGATAAGAATTTACGGGTTCGAATCTCAAGCATCTCTCAATTAAAGTGAAATATACAATTCCAAATATGAGAAGGGCAAAAGGCTTTGATACCATGTCAAGAAATCAAATACTAAAAGTATAGGCTGATAGTTAAGGCCTATATATAATATATTATATTCTCTAACACTTTGTTTATTTCAAAATATCAGTGTCAGATCTTTAATTTTCAAATGTCAAATCAGACACTTAGACATCTACGTTTATTTTACACGGAGTACATACATAAAATAATAAATACATATATATAATAATGGGAGGAAACTTTTGACATAAGAAGAGGTGAAGACAGTGAAGGATACATGCTTACCACCAAATGAGATTATGATTAATCCCTGAAAACACTTGTCACCCTTTCTATTAGTAGGGTTCATCATTCCTTCTTCTAGACTTCATTTTTGTCAATTTCTTGTTTGCAATCACTCCTTTTTTTATTTCTCTCATTAATTACCATTTAAAAATGATCATGTATTCCAATATATAATTGTGATTAGGTTTTGTGAAATTTTATGCAGAAAATCATTAAGCAAAACTTTTCTACAACTCTTTTTGAAGCCAAATATAATGGAGTCCATGGAATCATGTGTACCACCTGGATTTCGATTCCATCCAACTGATGAAGAACTTGTGGGCTATTATCTCAAGAAAAAAATTGCATCTCAAAAGATCGATCTTGATGTCATTCGTGACATTGATTTGTATAGGATTGAGCCTTGGGATCTTCAAGGTAATTCACATATCCATCATTATTTTTTCTATTCTTCATCATATACTTCTTCTATTTCATAATACTTGCTATTGATAGTGATATTTTCTCACACAACATGTCACACTCAGTAGCAAATTTTAACTGATGGTTGAGGTCATCTCAAGATATGTTAAATGCTCTTTAACTGCCTTCACATGAAATCCTTTTGGACGAGCTAGATGTATGGATGCAATGCATAGCATACTGATATCTAACGCTTAATGTTCAATTTCTCATGTTATATCAAGCAATAACTCATTAAAAGTTTAAATTAATATATTTATTTTGAGATGGCTTCGGTCGATCATTTTCTTAAGCTTTTGGCCGAGGCTCCAAGGATTAACCTATCTTAGATTTTGTTCCTAATTAAATAGATAATAGATTTATTCATTCTTGTATAGTACTTGTTTAAAAAATAAAATGATAATCAATGATCTACCAATAGAGTATATAGCATTTTTTAAAGCTCAACTAAAAACTTGAGCTGAATCGTTAATTTGAGGCATTTGTTATATATCCTGAGAATTAAGGTGATCTAACAATGCAATGATCTTGAGATTCATATACCAAGTTGGTGCAATTTTTAAAAATTTTGATAAATAAAAAAAAATGTATTTAAATAATATACTTGATGGGCTATTCCTCCTATATCAATTCATTTTAGGATGGAATCTCATCAGGTTTGTATGCAGTCAACTCTCTTTTTATGCGGGTCTTGTTATCTACAAGTCCAATAACAAATTTATGATATGGGAATGCAGATAGATGTCGGATCGGGTATGAGGAGCAAAATGAATGGTATTTCTTCAGTCATAAGGATAAAAAGTACCCGACAGGAACAAGGACAAATAGGGCCACAATGGCAGGGTTTTGGAAGGCAACTGGAAGAGATAAAGCTGTGTTTGATAAGAATAAGCTGATTGGTATGAGAAAAACCCTAGTTTTTTACAAAGGTAGAGCTCCTAATGGCCAAAAAAGTGATTGGATTATGCATGAATATCGACTTGAATCTGATGAAAATGGACCTCCTCAGGTTTGTCTAATTCTCTTAGTTACATTTTTTTTGTTTTTTTGAAATGAAAAATTGTTTTCGTTCACCAGAAAAACCAATAGCCTAACTTGTGTGCACCAGTATGGAAGAACGGTCAATCTTCGAGGAGAATTTCCACACCCCACTCTTCATATGCATACGAGAAACCTCTTTTTTGTTTACTTTTATTTTATTATACATTAATTATTATCTATCTCATCATCCCTTATTTCCATGCACTTCTAAGATTATCGGTTATTAATCACATTTGAGTTATCCCATATAAAGAAAGAGAAAATTTTAAGCATAACTTCTACTGCTACCAAGTAGTTTTACAGAAAATCTTAGTCGTCAATAACGGTTATTTGTAAATAACTATAACAAGAGAAAAATAAAACTAATAAAATATTCAAGAAAAAAGAAAAGAAAAACACAATTATGAAAATGATGGACCTATGACATAGTGCCACATACCCGTGATTTACGATTGATGTAAATCACGGTTATTTATCTAGCTAGTGAAGTTCTTAGTTTTAATATTGAATCTTTTTTAGGCTTATAAATGAGTTACCTCTTCTCCAATCATAATTTACTTTTCGGTCTTTTTGAGTTTACTCTAATACAAAACTAATTGGTATATGTACATACTCTCTATTATTTTTACCACTCCTTTTCCTTTAATATTGTTGGACTAAATATAAAAAGTATTTTAATTATTTCTCTCATTTATCATAATAATTTTTTTTGTTTTCTATTTTATGTTTTTTTTTATTTTGTCAAAATATGATCCTCATAATTAAAAGTTTAAATGATAATTGATATCCAACCATTTTATTTCATCAAATATATGTATCTTGTTCAACTTTTACTTGATTGCTCTTAATTTTTGTGCCAAATCAATAAATTGGAAGAAAATAATATCCAGTATAATTGAACTAAAATTTCGTCCTACCGTAAGATCCAAGTGTGATGATTGCTTTATGTAATCCTTTGTTTCCTTTATTTGTCTATTTTAGGATTTTTAAGAACTTTATAATTATACACTTTTTATAATTTTTATGAGACATATTCATAGATATTGAGATTCTCAATTTGATTTGTAAATTGTGTAAAAAGTAAAATAAACACATAAAATATGATATATAATTAGAATAGGTGAGTATTTGCTTGAGGTAATTTCACAACAATTATTTTATTAATACTTTAATTGTAAATTTTAGAAAAATGGTTAGAAGTTTTGTCAACTTCATCACTATGTAATCAAAAGGAATTTTAACGTTATAGTTATTCTAAAGGTGCAAACTTTCTTGTCTCCCTCCTAAGCACATTAGTTCTAGCTAGTTAGATTAGATAATATTCACAACATAAGTCAAAAAGGAGGAGAATGAGAATATTGGGTCTTATTAAGTGAATTAGATGTAATAAATAGGGTTGAATTTAAAATATTAATAAAGAATGTGCAAAATACTATTTTTCCTACAAAATATTTCATGTATTATATATTACGTGAATTAATATCAATAAGATTTTTAATCAAATAAATCGAGTCATAGATCAGGTAGACCTAAGCCTAGATTCCTCACTAACAATAAAGTCATTACCTATATGATCAATTTACATTTATATTCTCTTAGGAAATACCAAGTCATTTCTTTTTTCGTATTGCGTAACCATATCAAGAGAATCAGGTATTATCATAGTTAAAGAATGTAAGATTTTCTTCAGGTTTTAGGCTCAATTCTCATTATCAGTTCCTTTAGTTTTCGTCTTTTCTCCGGCTTACTTATCATGTAAAGACAAAACTCAATTCTTATAAGATTAACTAGTCTTGAGTCTTGACCACATTTTGACTAGTTCAGTTTATTACTTGTGAAATCAGATGATGGGAAAAGGTAGGAGGACAAATGAAGAGATTTGTAAAGTAAGAAAAACATAAAAAGAAAAGACATAGTCTAAGTTATGCCACTTAGAAAAACCCTTAATGGGTGATGGGGACTCCTGAAATTCCTTTACTATTGCATGCTTTATTTTACACAACAAACACTATAGACGTGCAAACAAATTTTGCTACAATTTCCTTTCTTGTTTATCTCATCATCATCATCATTCCTTTATAGGTCCCCTTATTCTTTGAATATATAAAATTTTTAAATTAAATGATGTTTTCTCAAAAGGACAGACAAAATATTACTTGATTCTCTTTCTATTACGATACTAAAACAACACAAAAGACCTACATAACATTTTAATTTAATTGATATTTTAGCTTGTTTGATTAGATATGTTATTGTGTAACTTTCAAGATCTCTGGCAAGGAACCAACTCAACTAAAACCTTAAGCTAATGGTTGAGGTCCTAAGATATGTTATATATTCTAGCACACCCCTGCACACGAGAGCTCTATAGTGTAGAAGTGTTGATGCAACAAAGACCCTCCTCATATTGAGATTTGAACATGTGACCACTTATCACCCTGGCATCTGATACCAAGTCAAGAAACCAACTCGACCAAAAGCTTAAGTTTTTAGTTGAAACGCCAAGATATATTATATACTCTAACAGTCTCGTTTGAGATTTGGTCCTGATTGTTGTTGACTATCAGTGGTTGACTCACTCTGTTGACTTGTTTGACTATCTGATACTATGATGATCAACTATTAGAATTGATTGTGTGGAAAAAAAGTGTTCAATTGTTAGTTATTAATGTGCAAGTTAAGTGAATGATCATATGATTAGGAAACCATGAAAACTTTCTTGTTCTAAGAAAATTGGCCAACATCTTTTGTTTTTGGTTTGATTTAGGAAGAAGGATGGGTAGTTTGCCGAGCATTTAAGAAGAAAACAAGCACACAATCAAAGAATAGAGAGGGATGGGACTCAAGCTTTATGTATGATGAAGCAAGTGGTGTAAGCTCATTGATAGATCCAATACATGACTACATCTCAAGGCAATCCAATTCAAACAATAGTTTCTTTCCTAAGAACTTGTTATGCAAACAAGAATTAGAACCCGAATCCTTAGCTAATTTCATGCATTCACCCTCAATTGATAGTTACCTACAACTCCCTCAACTCGAGAGCCCTTCTCAATTACCCTTACTAAAACGAGTCCCCAGTTCCAGCTCTCTAGTCTCCTACATCAACAACAGTAACAGCAGCAACAACAACAACAACATCGAGAATTACAACATGAATAATGACCTAAATCAAAATAATAGAAGTAATTATAATATGAGGATGAAGAATAAGGTGCAAGATTGGAGATCATTGGACAAGTTTGTAGCATCACAATTAAGTCATGATCCAAATTCAATTGAGATTAACAATGATGTACAACATTGTCAAGGGATTGCTTCAAGCTTTAATAATTATGAAGAGAGTAATGCACCAAATGATATTGAAGCATTGTTGCTCTTGCATGGAACCAATGAAATGGATGATCATGAGATAATTGATGGAACCAAGTTAGTAAGTACATTTTTAAATTCTAGCTCACCTAATTGTGATAATATTGGCATATGTATTTTTGATAAATAATGAGGGTTAGTTCTTATTTTGTGATATTTTTTCATATGAAAAAGTTGGTGGATAATGCATGCATGTGCATGAAATATATAAATTAAATATTGTTATGCTTATTGTAAAATTTACTACAATATATATTTTGTGATGGAATGAAGATATCTCTCTATTGTATACTTATTCCCTATTATGTTACAACATTAAAGTTTGCTACACAATTTACAATATTGTTATTCCCCTATTTTTTCTGCCTTTTCCTGGAAGGGTACGGGTATGATATATCTGCTACTTCTCCTCTTTCAAATTCTGACTTTGTGCTGAATACTGAGCTGATGATCATGATGCTGTCATATATTTATGTATTTATGTTTTTTTTTTTGAAACTCATAAGGACAAATATAGTTAGATAAAATTAATCAATTTCAAGTTAAAAAACACTTTTTTAAGTGGCAGGACGAGTTGAACAATGGTCATTACTTGTGTAAAATATCAACTCAGTTGTCATTCTTTTTGTGTTACACATTTTATTTTGTTCAATAAATATTATTTCAATTCAACAAATGTTAAAAAATTTCCCCAATTAATTTAGAAAAACCTATAGACTAATTATTCAACTATGTTTCTTTTTTATTTTAATGTATTCCATATTTGTCGACCTATTATTATTATTATTATTATTATTATTATTATTATTATTATTATTATTATTATAAATCCAATGCAATTAATGTCAAAAGATAAAACTGTTTAATGGGTCTCTTCATTCAAAAAAATTACAAAATAAAATTAAATGTCAATTTTGATGCAATTTGATTGGTGAGGAGGTGGAAAATGAATTTAACATATTATATGAATTTAGAAAGAAAATAATACTCTTTTTTTATTTTAAAAAAAAAGTGTGGGGTGAAGTAGAAGAAATGGGGTCCATAAGTTGTCTAGCATGCAGTGCACAAATGTGGGTTGTGTTTGGCATGCTTGTCTTTTTCATATGCCCTTCTTCCTCCCGGTGGAAGGACCTATCCCAACTTCCCAAGTATGGCTTAATTACAAATTTTACAATGAAAATTGCCATTATTTTTAAATGATTTCTCATATTATCTAAATAATGATTGCCTCACACTCATGTCCCAAATTTTTTTAGTACGGAATATTGTATTTACTATTTATTTATATTATATGTATGTCTCATTTGTTAGAATATATAATATATCTTGGGGCCTTAATCATCAGCTTAAGTTTTTGGTTGAGTTGGTTCCTTAACATGGTATCAGAAGCCAACGTGACAAGAGGTCACGGGTAGGTCACGGGTTCGAATCTCAACCAGCCCTCCTTTAAAGTGGAATATTTAGCGTCAGGTATGCATCCACACTTTTAGTCCAAGAGGCTCTCGTGTCGTGTGAGGGGGCGTGTTAGAGTATATAACATATTTTGGAGCCTCAATTATCAATTGAAATTTTTGATTGAGTTGGTTCTTTAACATCATTTTATGTGCAAGTGTGATAATAAAAAACAGAATCATGTTTTAAAACAAGTATTGACTAATATATAACTACTCGACATGTGGAAATAAAGAGTACATTTTAAATATAGGAGTGTTCAATTTTCATTAAAAGCCAACTTGATCCCTAATATTTAGTAACATTACAATTGATTTCGAAATGAAAAATATAGATAATTTTATTTTCTTTATTAGGTTAGATAAAAAGTTATTAGAAAACATACATTTTGATTACAATGGAGTAAATTTGATATTTTTTACATTTTGGAAGGAAATTTTTAACAATATGTAAATTACTTTTCTACCTAATTTTTCATTTTAAATATATAAACTATTACAAAACCTTTGAAATGATCTGAAACTTTAAACTTTGATATTCACAAAATATGGATTAAATTGGTTGAGTTATTAATTTCTCCCTGTTTGTCATTATTTTTATCTATAAATACTAATAGATTGTGCTTCTTAATTCAATTTTCAAATTAGTACTAAATAATTTTTTTATGGGTTGTCCTAGTTCAATAATTAGTTTTCCTTATTGCAAGAAAATTATGGAAATTAAATGATCTAAAGCAATGTAAGACACCGGAAGAGATGAATTATAAATTGTTATCTACCAGAAAAACAAACAGCATAAAACAGGAATGAATCAATAGAGACAAATTATAACAAACAATGAAATAAACCAATAAAAAAGATTGTACCGGTTTCATGACCGCACACACTAGTGGAAAACAAGTTATCGACTACATCTTATGTGTTTCAGTTTCCGTAATTAACAAAGCAAGTGATGTACATAATTTTGATTTATCAAGGTTTTTTTGGGTTAAATAATTATTTTTTATTTCAATTTTGAATGTGATTTTTTTGTTTTATATATTTTGAAGCTTATATTATAAGTCTGTCAATGGTTTGATACTGATTTATGTATACTTTGTAGAAAATGGCCTTCTTTAGTGTAAATATGTTATATCTTTAAAATTGGACAAATTTGAACAAGTTAGTAGATGTTGATTATGTTGTTGGGAAATATAAATTGTTCATAATCCTATGAAAGGCTCCGAGTACATAATCACACACAACCAAATAAACCAATAAAAAATTTCAAAAAAAATAATAAATAAACCAATAAAAAAATTCAAAAAAAAAACCAATAAAAAAATTGTGTTGGTTTTATGACTAGTGAAAAAAAGCTATCCACCACATCTCATGTGTTTCGGTTTCCCTAGTTAACGAAGCACACGTATAAGTGAAAAGAGAAAAACCAAACAAATTTTTATGCTCAACCAATGCATAAAACCAATGGACAAATTTGAACAAGAAATATGGATGTAGGTTATGTTGTTCTAAATTGTTTGTTTTCAATTCCAACCTTACCTTTACGGCCTGTTTAGTTAGTGGTACTAAATTGTGGTAATGAAAATGATTTATAGTGTAAAATTTCATGAAAAGTTTCATATTATTCCATGTAATGAAACTTTGATCACAAAAAAAATTTTTTGTTTACAAATTTCCATTACCACCTAATATCACATCTTTCAATGGGAATGCATTGGAATGAATTTTATGAAGAAAATGAGATGATTGAAGGTAGACAAGCATGTCTATCAAGGTAGCCAAGAGATTTTTCAACCAAATTATACTAGATTTTCATTCTCATTATCCATTTATTACCAACCACCAAACGGGCTGTAAATGATTTAAAAGTTAACACATGATCATTATATGTGTAGTTTCAAAAGTGACTCGACCCGAAAATCCGAACCGAAACCGAAATTAAACCGACCCGAAAATGTGTTCCTTTTTAGGTTTATCGAACCGACATTACCCGACCTGAAATTATCCGAACCGGTTGACAACCGAAAATGGGAAAACTGAACCCGAGTTGTAACCATTTTTTTGAACCGACACATAATCGTTAACCGAGATTACTCGAACCTAATAATGACCGACCCGAGACATATCCGACCCGAATCATACTCGAAACTGAACTCGATCCGGCTAAAACCGACGTAACCCGAAGGAGTTTAGATCGAACTTTTGTAAACCTAAACAAGTTTTTAACATAGAAGTATAATCGACTCATAATCAATCATCTTATTATTTATTCTAATAAAGTGATAAATATTTGATAAATATTTTAATAAAATAAATTTTATAAATACATGGTTTCATATATTTAATTTTCGATCAAACAAGTAAAAACAACTATGTAATAATGATCACTAATTGATTTGCATATAAACTATTTATTTTGCTTTAAGTAAAGGAAACCTTATCATCAATAAAAAAATGACTAACAACTTAATCTGATACTGACTTGATTGATAGTAATTAGTAATTCGTAGCCAAATTCTACTTGAAAAAATACCCGAACCCGATCTGTACCCGGTAAAATCGAACCAATTATTAACCGATGACAACCCGAGACCGATTGAATCTCGACACGAACTTCAACCGCCACCGAACTTATGCTAACCCGACAGCTCGAATAACCGATCTTCAATTGAACCTTGACTAACCGACTCGACCCGAGCGCGACCCGTCAGAACATGCATCCGAAAAATAACCGAATCGAATGACACTCGTCCGAAACCGACCCGATCATCCGAATGAACACCTCTATGTGTAGTTAGCCATTCAAGACTTACTCATTAGTAGAGGTGTTCATTCGGGTCATCGGGTTGATTTCGAGTCAGGTGTTTCGGGTCGGTTCAAAATCGGATTTTGTGTTCATATTGATTTTTACATAATTGTTTTGTAAAAGTTTCATATTATTCCATGTAATCAAACTTTGATCACAAAAATTTCATGAAAAGTTTCATATTATTCCATGTAATGAAACGTTTTAATATTTGTTTTGTTCTTAATATATATAAGTTACTCCCTCCGATCTTTTTGTTCTTCCACTTTAGGGTTTTCACAAATATTAAGGTAGATAGAATCTTTGGGTTGTAGTAGATATTATTTTAATTAAATAGTAGTGTGAAGTAATGATTGTATTGGAAGTATAAGAGAAAAAATAATTAAATAGTAGTGTGAAGTAATGATTGCATTGGAAGGATAAGAGAGAAAATAATTAAATAGTAGTATGAAGTAAAGAAAGTAGAGTTTTAAGGGGTAAAAGTGGGATGAAAACTTTCTAAAAATAGAAAGTATTCTAAAGTGGAAGAACTATTGAAACTACCCGTTATAGTAAGGTGGAAGAACTTAAAAGAACGGAGGGAGTAATATATAATCAAATGAAATCTTATTTGATTTATCTTAATATAAATTTTAGTTATATTAATTTTTTATAATGTTTATTCAAGTTATTTAAAATTTAAAAAGTGCATTGACAAATATACCAAAATCAAATGGAACAATATAATAATAATGAATCAGAGTAGTATAATATTTGCGTTGTCAACATTTTATCTTCACTGGATTTTTCTTTTTCTTGGTTTTCAGCCTTCCATGGAAAAAATAACATTTCATTTTAATTTTATCATTATTCTTCTCATTTTCAAAGGGCTTTTGCAATTTAATACCTATATCCAGTTTTTGATATAAATTTACAAATTCTTGTAGCTTATTGCATAATTGTTTAAAAGGGCCCTAAACTATCATTTCGCCCAGGGCCTCAAAAAGTTCAGGTCCGACCTGTATGGAGCATATACTTGAAGTGGGTTTATGCCTTGATACTATGATTTAATTTTGCACGACGAGAAATGCGTTTACGAAGAAAAAGCTTCTCCACAGAATGTGAACGGAGAAGAGTACGCATATCTTTTATATGATGGAAAATAATAATAAATATGAGACTGGTAAAGAAGATGTCAGTGAGAAAATAAATCGTGTTGATGAGATGATGTCAAAAAAACACTATTTTGAAAAGGCTTCTTACCCTAAATGTACAAAAATCACAAAACTTATAGACACGTTGACAACTTTCCACATTAAGTCCATATTCAATTAAAGTAAAAGTAATTTCACAAGCTTATTGCAAATGTTAAATTAGATGTTTCCTAATGGAAATGAAATTCCAAAATTAATATATTACGATTTCAAAATTACGTCCGTTCGACTTAGATTACCAAAAGATGCATGCATGTCTAAAAGATACTCTCTCTGTCCCTTTAAATTCGCACCTATTTTTATTTTTTGTTATCCCACTCATTTTGCACCCTTTCTTTTTATGACAATGATGACACTTTATTTTTTTAAGTATCATCAATAAACTTATTTTTTCTCTCCATCATAACCACTCATTATTATCATCCACTTGTTTTTTGTCTTATTTACCAACCAAATTTCACTTTCCACTAAATCTCACCCAAAACAAAATAGGTGCATTCTCATAGGGACGGAGGGAGTATTGTATTGTATAGGAATAAACATGAGAACTTTGAAAAGTGTATGTAGTGTGGGTTATCGCGTTACAAGCGTAAAAGAACTATAGATGCTAAAGGGACCCTGGCTAAGGTGTTGTGGTATCTTCTAATAATACCTAAATTCAAACACTTATTTTTTTTTTAAAGAAAGATGCAGTAAAGTTAAGATAACATGCAAATAGAGTGAAGAAAGGTTGTTTGCTCACTCATCTAATTGGTTTTCCCAACTAAAAGACTGTTAATAGGTTTTATAAGACATTGGTGATGAAAATTGTAAATTAAGGCTCAGACTGTTTACGGATGAAAATAACCCATTTGGAACTTGTAGTTCTCAACATAGTACATAGCTTGTAGCATTAGCTATTAATAATTTGCCTTCTTCGTTGTACATAACATATAAGTACATTATACTTTTGCTTCTAGTATCCGCTCCTAAACAGTATGAAAATAACATTAATTATTATCTCACCCCTTATTGAGGATTTAAGAAAGACGTTGGATGAAAGGGTTTTTATGCTTGATGCACATACTAATAAGGTGTTCACATTGCGTGCAATGCATTTATACACAATTAATGATTTCTCGACATGAAATAATTTACCAGGGTATAAGAGCAAAGAAAAGAAAGCATGTTTGATTTGTATCGATAACATGATAAGCCACGTGAATTCCTAAGTGCAACAAGTATTCATGCGCCATCATAAGTTCCTCTCATCTGATCACCTTTATCGTAATAAGAAGTTTAATAGAGAGGTAAAAAGAACGTGTAACTCATCGATCACTAACGGATTATCTTTTCCTCAACAAGTATTAGTGGCGTACCAAACTATCTTGAACGATGATCTTTCATCTTTTTCTCAACATGTACAACTTCTAAACTTTTTTTTACATTTTTGTTTCTAATTCTATTTCTTAAGGTTTTTTCAGTTATCCATCAAAGCATTTGCATTTTTCCTACTCTAACCTACACCTGAATTAAAAAATTAGAGGGACAATATACTTAATATATTGTTTATTACTCTTCTATTGTACCATGATTCACTGCTCAATATAAGGCGTAGCTTAACTAATACTAATTGTTTAGGCATTTTATTTTTTATAGTTCGAAAACTTAATAAATAAATTAATAAAAGTTATAAAACTAATATTTAAATTCATTTATTAAGAGACTGCATGTGTAATTGATCCAACTCCATCCCACCCAACATATGTTTCCCATGTCAATAGATACACAATATAAGATTATATGAAAGCAAATCATACATCATAACATATCATACAATCATATCATACAATATTATAAAATTGTTGGAAAATTCCAAGTGTCATCCTCTAAAGAGGCATGACAAATATAATTATTTTAGTGGATTATAGTTGATTACATATTTACCTAATTTAGAATTTGATTTTTTTTAAATGAGAGCTAAATTAGGTATAGTATGGAGTATAATTTATTATAGCAATTCTATATAATTAACCTAAACTTTGATTTTCTTTTTAAATAAATGAACATTTTCCAAAAAAAAAAAGTGATTTATACAAATACATGCATAATTTTTAAAAAAATCAGTATTTAATTTTTACTTTTAGAAAATCATGTTTTCGATTAATTTAATCACGATAATATTTACTAGCTTTGAAAACATATTTTTTATATTTAATACTCTTAAATTCGTGCATTGCACGAGTTTCTATACTAGTGTTATATAAACTATTATTTAAATCACTTACATTATGTTTGGATAGCAAATTAGGAGAGAAAAGAAAGGAAATGAAGGGGAAGGAAAGGGAGGAAAACACTCCATTGTTTGTATAGGAAGGAAAGGAAAGGAAAAAAGAAATTTCATTTTCCTTCCAAACCTTTCTCTTATGGAGAGATTTGGATGTTAACAAAATAAAGAGACTTAATTCCCCAAATACCTTCCCTCCAAATCCTCTCCCTCCCTTTTTGCTATCCAAATAAGAGATTCTTCATTCCTTCAAATCCTTTCTTTTCTTTTCACTCCATTTCCCTCAATCTAAACAAGGCTTTAATCTAAAGACTATATGAGCAATCGATCCAACTCCACCCCACCCAACATATGTTTGCCATGTCAATATATAAACAGAATATGAGTTGTCCTATTAAGAACAACTTTTTTTGAATTATATGGTAGGATTAGATGAGATTATCTCAGTATATTGTCTGAAAAAAGTAATATTTACTCCAATCGTAACAAAATCTAATTTGTTTTTAATAAGCAACTTTTAGTTTTGTTATGACTAAAAGGATGATAAAACCTTTTATCCATAAAAATAAAACTACATTATTAATTAAGAAAAGAATATGAGTTCATTCATCATTATTATCATCATACCCAGTGGATCCCGCTCATAAAAAACTATACTCAGGGTGTACGTTCATTTTTTCTTTTTAAAATTGTCACCGACAAAAAATCCTACTTTATTTTTACTTTTAAAAATTTATAATTTTCTAAGGGTGATGTAACATAGATGGACCTAAACACTATTGTATAATATCCTCCAATCCACTTTAAATCTAGAACATTAAGATATGAGGTGGCTTGAGAATTTATTTACTTTCTTACTTTTAAGAGTGTTTCTTATGAAATTTGATCCCACAAAGGTAATAATGATCTTATTTTCACATACACTATGAGAAAAAATGTCTTTTGGACAATGAGCTTTTATATTTTGGGCAACAAAAAAACTTATCATTGCTTATTTTGCAATAACGACAACAAATTTAATTTTATCTAGAAATTTTTTTAAGAAATATTTAGTTGGTATTAAAAAGAAATAGAGTAGTACCTCTCATTATTATTTAATAGAAATCCAGTATTCACCAGATTAAACCCAAATTGAATTACGCATTATTATTTTTTACAATATTGTCAACAAATAGTACTTATGATTCGAAACTATAGGAACAAGTGTTATTCAACGAAGAGTCTTCAAGATAAGACATGATTATATTGTATAATGAAAATGATTATAATAGTTAAGTTAATCGTGTATTTACTTTGTGGAGCAATGACATCACATGTTTTAATTGAAAGAGCTTTTGAAAGACCATTAAAAAAAACTAGTTTAAAGAGAATAGAATTTTGTTTCCGTTCGAGCATGTACTATTTTTTTGAAGAGATAAAAATTTGATTTTTTCTGCTTTCTTTATTAGCACTTTTCGTCGCTCAGTCGATCCAATTTTCAAAAGAAATTAAGTTGAAGAAGTTTGCAAATGGAAGTCGACCTAGCCATAGTGATGGATAGCGAGAACATGGTGATTATGTCATCATCATTGTATTCAGTATGTTCCACTTATAGGAACTATCAGCGATTATGTATATATAGTTATAATGTTCTCTAATATAATTCTCTAATAGTATACATAAAATGTTAATGATGTAAATCTGCGGTATCTCTTATTCTCTCCAATTCACATTTATTGTCTCATTTGGTTGGGCACGGATATTAAGAGTGGGGTGGGGTCCACCTAAAATATGGTAGTTAATTTTTATTGATAAAATTAATTGTAAAGGTGGTAGTTGGAGTATTGTAAGTAGGGGTGAAAGTTATTTGGGTAAAAACCGCAATCCAAATCGAATAAGAAATATGGTTTGGATTTTTTATAAATTGGTTTGGTTTCGGATTGGAATTTTCAAAATCGAAATATCTTGGTTTGGATTTGGTTTGAGCATACTAAAAATCGAAAACCGCAATTCTGAACCGAATTAAAATAGTAACTCACATTTTACAATGAGCTAAACTACTTGTTGAGTGAATGTGCAACTTGACGTGCAAATAGAAAATTTTAATTGGCAATACTAACAAAAACGACGTAAGCAATCTTATAACAGTAATAAACTTTAATTTTATTTTGTCATTTCCATTTTTGCTTTATAATTTTAGTAATCTAATTCAATTTGCAATTTAAATTTGTTTTTAGTTGAAAAAAATTGTTTGGATTGATTTGAAAAAATCTAAACCAAATTAATTTGGTTTGGCTCGATTTGGATTGTGGCCCAGTTTGGTTTGGTTAGGATTGAAAAATCAAAAACCGAAATAATTTTGATTTGATTTCATTTTATGAAAAAACCAAACCGCAAACCGAACTTTCACCCCTAATTGTAAGTAGTAAAAGTGGGGTTATTTTGGTCATTATTTGTGTGAACATGGGGTATTTAGATAAAAAAAAAATCATGACTAAAAATAGAAATGGGACATTTAAGGTGAACTTACCCAATAAGAAAATGGGACAATAGTTGTGAATTGGAGGGAGTATTAAACAGTATACTAAGTAAGATGTTATTAATTCTTTAATTATTTTAATAAAAATTTAATGATGAAAAAGTTTTTTTATAATTTTTCATCAGCACATCTCCATATAGTAAGTCATTATATTGGAACTTGGAATACATTTTGTGAGGAAAATAAGATGATTAAAGTAGAACGCCCATTAATTTTATAAGAGATTTTCCTACTAAAATTACAAAACTTTTTTCATTACCATTTTTTCAGCATTTAATATCAAACCGACACTAAGAACTTTAAATTAAACTTTACAAAAGTTAAAACTTCTATTTGAAAAGACAAGCTTACTTTATTTCCACAAATTCCAAGCAAGAAAAAAGGATTCCAAATCATAATTCATTATTAATACTTGAAAAAAACCTAGAAACTTAATTGATTGTAGTCACAAACATAATCCACATCTAGTAAAGTGTATTAGAGACATAACAAAATTATTACATTATTAAGTAAAGTAATTATATAAAACACTAGAATTTGGTGATAAAGACTTGCTCCTTTTTCTTTTTTAATTTGTAATATTACTCTTATTTAACATTTCTTTTTGCTCGTATTGTTTTTTACTTTGATAAAAAAAAAAACTACTGTATTTCACTATTATATTTTTGTGAATCTCACCTTTTATCTGATCTTAATGTCATTTAATTAAGAATAGTATTGAAATTTCCATCATCATTAAACGAAATAAAAAATATTTTTCACATGTAAACTTGAATTTATTTCTATGAATAACTTAATAGTTACTCTTAATGTCATTTAATCAAAGACATTTTTGTAAGTTGTACAATATTATGAGTATAAAACATTATTACCTCTGCCCCTTTTATTTTGCGCCCCTTTTCATTTTATTTTATCCCATTAATTTTACACTATTTTCTTTTTTGGCAATGATCTCATTTACTTTTAATCTCATCTACATGCTTATATTATAGGAAAAATTACTTAAAATAATCCAATCTATTCATAATTTTCCTACAATAATCCCACCTATTGATTAACCATGAATAATCCCAACTTTAAGGGGCATTTTCCAAGAGTAAACCCGATGACCGGTTGACTTGCTATATGATATCTTCATCTTAATCACTTATTTCTATCATTTCTTTATTTTTGTCTTACTCTCCAACTCAATTTCACGTCTTGCTAAATTTCACCTATTTTACAACTGGTGCAAGAGACATACGTAGAAGAATTTAGTGATGAAGACATAAAGATTATAAAATAATTTTATAGAAAATGAACCAATTAAAATCAATGGGGTGGCACTAAATTAATTAAAAAGCAAACATGTTATGTCAAAATCAAACAATTCAAAACTCATCACAAAAGCAAAAATGAATATGAAACCATGTCGTTTCTTTAGTCCATGTGGACCAATGGTGTTGCAAATTTCATTGTCAAAAACCTACTAGTAATTAGTAATTAGTTCAATCAATTGTGTCAAAATATAAACCCAAAAAAGAAGGGGGGTTAAAGGGAAAAATAAAGGACTGACACATCAAAATATTGGTCGGATCAACACATACATGTCTAAATGTGATTGTGAAAGCCAATCAAAAAAGACATTTTGAGTTCTTTAAACTTTTATGGCCTGTAAATTTGTATGGAAACAACAAGAGAATAAGTGGAAGAGTTGACCAATATTAGGCTTTCTTTTGGGTGAACAATCATTAATTTAAGGGCACGCAAGATAGGAGTTTAAAAAGCCTATGTTTTCATGCAAGATAAGGTTCTTATTAACTTTCCCTACTTTAGGTATCATTTCATATATTCAGCGGATCAAGTAAAATTTAGTTTATTATAGATAGTTATTTCACTCAATGAATTTTGGTCGGTGGTTGGTCATTATTTTGAAACTGAGGAACTATTGTGTACTAATGAAAAATAATAGTCGATATAATAGTGGTGATTAATTATTATAGTCGGAAAATAGTCGATGGCAATTAGCACTCAGTGATCAAACAGTTGATCGTTAATGTTAGTTTTCAAGACATATGTTATGTCTCTCATTCTCAAACATGAATTTTTTCGAGTTATTCATCCTCATTAACCATGTAATATCACTCTCCCAAGTTGTAGTGAATGAGAATAAATTTTTTACAATAAAAAATTTTAATAGGATAATCATGATCATTAATCTTGTCATTTAGTTACATTTTATATAAATTTTGTTAACTTTTTTGACGTTTTTATACTTCTAAAATAACAATCATAAGGATGATCATAATAGGGAAAAAAAAAGACTTTCCTTTACTATAGGTAATTTAGGACATAGTTGAGCTTTTGCAATGAGATCTGCTCATATAGAGTATGTTAAGACACTAAGATTTGTGTTTGGATCGAGAGAATTGAAGAAAAAAGAAGAAAATGAATTTAAATAAATATATTTTTCTTATATTATTTGGGTCACATATGTCATAAAGATAATCTATTAATTAATCATCATTTGTATTGTTAATGCCAAAGTGATTTATTAAAGATACTTAAACTTAATGACAAGAACTTCCTGAATTTCACTACAAAGATCACCTTCTTTTGGTTGCCATTGGAAACCAGATAATGCGAATTAGAATTAATAAACTTACTACTTGTAATTGATATTAAATGGTGGGAATGATAATGAAAAATTAGTATAATTTTGGTAGGAATATCCCTTGACAAGTTTAATGCCCTGATTATTCTCTTTCAACATTCTCATTTCCTTCACAACATTCATTTCAATTCATTACCACTTGAAAATGTGATATTATGTGGTAAAGATAAATTTTAAACAAAAAAAAAAGATTAATCGAACATTAATTGCCATGAGAATGACATGATATATATTATGAAAATTCACACTCCAAATTATTCCAATTACAACTAATTAGTACCAATAACCAAACGGGTTGTTAAGTTAATAGCATTTTTTCTATCACTATATTGCGTTATTTTGTTTTGCTATAAAGTGTAGATACCATAAAAATAATCTATTTTTGGTGACGCGAATTAGATTCATTACTCTAAAGGCATGTTTGGTAATGGATACTAAATAGTGGGAATGGTAATGGAAAGTTAGAGTAATTTTTATAAAAATATCTCTTCGCAAACTTAATGGTCATGCTTATTCTCCTTCAGCAATCTCATTTGCTTCACAAATGTCATTTCAATGCATTACCATTTGAACTTGTGGTATTAGATGGTAATGGAAATATGTGAACAAAAAAATGTTTCTATGATCAAATTTTCATTACCATAGGAATAACACGATACAAATCATGAAAATTTACACTACAATTCAATTTCATTATCACTAATTAGTACTGATAACTAAACGAAGTGTAAAAATTATAGAACCTGATATACTTCCTCTGTTCTGATTTACTTGCTACCATTGTATGGGCACAAAGATTAAGAAGTTACTGTGCAATGATGAGCCGTAGGTGGAAAGTTGCTTTTTTGGAATTTTTTGATATTATTTGTTGAAAAATGAAAAAGAAAAATAGGAGTAATTAGATATAGAGTAGGATAAAAATAGGAGTAGGTATAACTTTAAATGATTGGTTTTTTACTAAAAAAGAAAATGTAACAAGTAATATAAAATTTCCCAAAATGAAAAATGTAGCGAGTATTATGGAACGGAGGAAGTATGTGTTTATTATTAATTCCTACCGAGTGAAAAGACATATCTCTAGGTTATCCTTGGTGACGTTGTCTAGAAAAATAGAGAATTGATCCAATTGGGACAGTGGAACCCATCTCCATGAAAGAAGGTAATAGAGCATTCATTTCTCACATGATCTTTACTTATGACCTTCTCTTTGGAGAAGCTAACATTGACTATGACTAGAATTATAAAATATTTTTAGGGAACAAATTCAGCCTAAAGAAGGTGTTTTTTTAGGGAGATAAAAAATTACATATTAAACTCTGAAAAAAAATTTTTGATGCATTTATGCTGGAGATTGGATTTTCAACGAAAAAAGTAAAATTGCTGCCAAGAACAACGATTTTACTTAAATAGAAAGTGTGAGATTCGCCAGTCACTATAACATAATTTGCTTGTAGTGGGATATATTTAGCGACATTTAATTTAAATGTCATTACTTCAAATTTCTTATAGTGTATATAGAGGATTTAGTGACATTAATTGGACCCTTTAGCAGCATATTAAAAAGTCACACTAAAGCTTTTACGGCCTATTTGGTTAGTAGTACTAAATAGTGGTAATGGGAATGATTTATAGTATAAAATTTCATCAAAACTTTTATGTCATTCCCATGGTAATGAAACTTTGATCATAAAAATGTTTTTTTGTTCACAAATTTCCATTACTACCTAATACCACCTCTCCCATTGGTAATACATTGGAATGAATTTTATGAACAAAATGAGATGATTGAAGGTTGTCAAGCATGACCATCAAGATAGCCAAAATATTTTTCAACCAAAATTACACTAGTTTTTCATTCCCATTGTGACGATTTATTACCACCTACCAAACGGACCGTTAGTGAAATAGGATTTAGTGACATTTCTCACAAATGCCACTATAGACTATAATGACAATTACATATGTCACTAAAAACCAAATTAAGTGTCGCTAAATTACTTTATGGTGGAACTTAAAATAAAAACCAATAATTATTACACTAAAAATATGAATTAGTGATATTTTTTTAATACCACTAAATCCAATATCGAAAAAAACTAAAGTTGTTGTAGTAAGTAAATTTGTTGTCCTTGGCTGTAATTTCCATTGCCCAAATACCCTAATCATGGCAAGGTTGGGTTTAGGGCAGTGGAAACCTCTGCCACGCTTTCCATCTAAGTGAATAAGTGAAATTGTTGTCAAGAACAACCCTTTGGAAGCCTCCAACCCAATAGAATTCAAAATTGTTGCCCTAAACGACAATTTTTGAGTCTTTTAAGTCTAGGTTGGGTTTAAGTTGACCTAACTATCAAAAAATTTAAAATATATATTTTTTATCATAAGTTTTTATTCAAAAATCATATATAACGGTTTTTATTTTTTAAGTGATGCTTTCTTATAAAAAAGGTTCAATATACCTAATTTAAAGGCTACAATAAACAATTGTCGGGGGCAAGAAGAGCTTGTGCCTAGGGCCCACAAAAAATGTAGATAATATTTGTCTTCATATGCGTCGAACTTAAGGCCCTATGTGATTAAATTGTGCATTTAACCATCAAACCAACGTGTTATTAATGATAATTGTTACCTTATTTACTAATTATCGAATTATTAATGCATGATTTTCAAACAAAAAACGAATAATAACGAGCTCTATTATTTGCGAGTAACATTTTTTTATATTATAAATTTTGTACTTATAAAAGGCCCATAATGTATTTTTCGTCCCAAGCCCCTAAAACCTCAAGGCCGGCCCTGATAATTGTTGACTATAAATATAAAAATTTGAACAGAAATATATAGTAGATTCCGACTAATAATGATGATGTGAAACTGAAAATAACTCAAAACGATTATTTTCGGACTTCACTTGAATTCGATCTAGTTTTTTCGTCAATTTAGGATTACGAATCAATTTCGTATCAGATCAAATATCGACATGTCTACCTATAATCTATTTATAAGTTTATTTTCACCGTTAATAAGATTTACTCTCCCTTAACCTCCAGGATAATCGCAGCGCTCACTCTCAAGTCTTAATTACTCTCCCTACTTAACATGGTTTCACCCTTAAAACAAAAATTATTTGTAAGTTGCAGGTTTCTCTATTGGAAGGTCACTCTTGAGCCACGGGATCACAGTTTTCTCTATAGGTATGAGTTGTCGTCGTTTTTCCCTCACTAGTCCCTGATTATAATTTTCTATGAGCGGGGGATATACTGTGTATGATGATGGATGATGACGACAATTATGATTTCTAATGGATTCATATATTAATATTAGAGTAATAGAGCATTTGAAATCATAAGTTCAAAACCTATTGGGCTCTATTTTTGGTAAAACACCACATTCCCAAAATCATACATTTATGAACCAACTAAACATATACCTCAAATCACTCCTATTTTCTACAATTAACTCCTTTTTCTCTTATTTATATTTATATTTGTTAACCATCTAAACAAATTACTCAATAACTACTACAGATGCTCCTTTCTTGCCCAATTCGTTACGGTTAAAGGTGTCCAAAACAGACCTAATGATCCGAAATTTATCCAACCTTGTAACCGAAACCATTTAACCCGACTTCAAAAATGTTTTACAATTATGCAAAAACAATATGGATGCATAATCTGATTTCAATCCGACCCGATACATCTAACCTGAAATCAATCTGATAACCCGAATGAACACCTATAGTTACAACCAATAGCCAAAAGCGACAAAAATAATCTAAATTCCACCATAACTCCATCCGAGTTCCCTGAGATCGATGTTTCATGTTTATCTTCATCCTCAATCTACTTCATTATGCCTAATTTCAGTGTAGGTTGCCGCTAAAGCTCAACCTTTCCTAGATCATCTTCTCATATCTCTCGATTTGGAAGGCGGTTTAGAAGATGGAAGAGTACTGGCGATGGCCGGTGATGGTACTTAGTATGGTCATGAATAATGGTAGTGCAATGATGGTGCAGATGTGCAGTGTCGTGGCCAAGGCTGTTCTTGAGGGGAGTCTTGAGGTGCAACCACCTAGGGGCTAAGGCCCATCTCATAAAGGGGTCCAAATTAACTTAATCCTTATAATGAAAAATTAGTATTAACAGTCTCTAGCATAGATCGAACTTATGAAATTAGGTTTCTTATTTAAGCACACGACTACTGAACTACATTATTGGAGAAAAATAACTGAAATTTTACTTGTATAAGGGCCCTTTTTTCTGCCACGGCCCAATAATTGGCAGGAATGGCGTTGGTTGAGGCAAGACACGGTGGTGATGTGGTGTGTCATATGCGCATTGGGTAACCAATGCATACGTGGTGGTGTTGGCATGAGCTCTAAACTTGTATTCAAGGAGTTCAAATCACTTTGGTAAAGGATGGAAACGAGAAGAGGAAATCTGGGGTGTTTCCATTCAGCGAAAATGGAGAAACACTGAACAGGAACAAAAAATATTGTAAAGACTAAAACAAGTAAAGCAGACACGCATGTTGATAGACAACAAATCTCCAAACAATACTCCTAAAGGTTCTAATCAAACAAGATGCATTAACATATGATGCCTATCTTCATTATTTCAATTGCTTAGATGAAATTCACCAAAACGATGTACCTACTAAACTTATAACCAATAGATTAAAACTTTGCAATAATTCTCAAATGAGGAAACTTCACGATAAGAGCATCTCTAATGTACTGGACCAATGTATATTCACGGTCTTAAAATAATCACTAATAACATTAAAGTGATCACTTACAATCATAAAGCGACCAATTATAACCTCAAAGTGTCAGCTAAGAATTTAGAGTAAACATTTGTTATAGTATAAAAGTAATCGGTTATAACCTAAAAGTGATTACTTATAATATTAAAGTGACCTATTATATCCTTAAAGTTGTCGCTTTTTATAGTCTTAAAGTGATTAAAACCTTACACTGATCAATTAGAAAAATAAACTCCGACTCATGGTGAGACAATCTCATACAAGACTTTGCCGAAAACATTGTAATAACTCTACAAGCACACCATCATAGCCATCATTTCTAACAGATAAACGACCAGCAGATTTCAATTTCCTCAATTGCAGATAAAAATCTCCAAAACAGAAGCATATGATTGAACATGACCTGTAATTCTGCCATAATCCCAAATTACATATCTCAATTGCACAAGGAAATATATAAGCATATAACTACTTATTAAGCACCTTCTCTCCCCAAATATACCTTGCACAATGCACAGAATCAGTCAAAAGACAACTAACCTGCTTCATACACCAGAACCTCTCAAGGCTGTACCAAATCATACCAATCATATAAATACGACAAAACAGACAGCCATAAATGTAGAAGTATTGGTGCAATAGGAGTGTATTTGGATACAATTATAGTAAAGAAGGAAAGGAAGATGGATGGATTTTCCTTCCAAATCTTTTTATTGCTGGAAAGATTAGTTTTGTTCAAAATGTCAAGAAGCTTTCTCCACCATTTACTTCCCTCTACTTTTTGGTATCCAAAACAAGACAATGTGACCCCTCCAATCCCTCCCTTCCTTTCCATTTATTTCCTTCCATCCAAACATAGCATACATAACATAACCAACCATGTTCTTGATCACAAACGCAATGTTTCAAGTTCGTACTCAACAATCTTATTAAAAAATTTACAAAAATAATTGATGAGTGTGGTGTTGATTACAACAATTCCATTACCCTAATGCAAGGCTCCTAATCCCACCCAAGACGGTATGGAGAGTTAACCATATTAGTGATAACGATATCAAATTCAGGCAATACATGGCACATTAAACCACAAAAATAAATATATAAATGGTAAGAGACAAAGATAGTAAAATTTATAAACAATGCTCTTAACAATTGATAATCGACTTAAAATACCCTCAACTATTATTAAGCTTTGTATACCCTCAAGTTAGAAACATAACCTTGAACACTATGCAAATTATTTTCAACCAGTTGTTCTTGGGGTATTTTTAGTCAATGAGCAATAGTTGGGGTATACAAGGTTAAGTATCCGAATACTTAAGAGTATACGAGGTTAAATAATAATTTGGGATATTCTGAGTCAAAAAGCTATAGTTGAGAATTTTGTTTACGAATTCTCCACTAAGATAAGTTCGAAGTTGAAGCTTTTTAACAAAGGCAAAGAGCATAGTATAAATTTCATGTCTTCAATAAAATACATGGATAAATAAGATCACTGATACCAAATTCAATCCATCATCAACTAATTACATGATGGCAAT
The DNA here is from genome assembly GCA_019425755.1 of Amaranthus cruentus. Lineage (NCBI taxonomy): Eukaryota > Viridiplantae > Streptophyta > Magnoliopsida > Caryophyllales > Amaranthaceae > Amaranthus > Amaranthus cruentus. The sequence continues at coordinate 9,956,368 of CM033452.1, forward strand.
GAAAAAAAAAACCCAATAAAACGTCAATTTTTCACATTCCAATAAAGCCAAAAATAAAATATCAGAAGATAAATGCAAACTTAGGCCCTTTCACCACGAATTCTTCGAGCAAGCTGAATATCCTTTGGCATAATAGTCACCCTCTTAGCATGGATTGCACACAAGTTAGTGTCCTCAAACAGACCCACCAAGTATGCCTCAGCTGCCTCTTGAAGAGCAAGAACAGCATGACTCTGAAACCTCAAGTCGGTCTGGATTGAAACATTGTATGAATTTGTCAATGAAACCCTAATTCGAAAGTACCCAACTTAAACTAAATGGAGCATTAATATGATGAATTTACCTTAAAATCCTGAGCAATTTCACGAACTAAACGCTGAAATGGGAGTTTACGGATCAAAAGTTCAGTACTTTTCTGGTACTTCCGAATTTCACTGTTAAATCAGAAGACACAATTATTAGGTTAATTGAAATTCTCAAAAAATAATTTAAAAAAAAAAAAAGAAATAGCGAAATAAATTACCGAAGAGCAACAGTTCCAGGACGGTATCGATGAGGTTTCTTAACACCTCCGGTAGTTGGAGCAGATTTCCTAGCAGCCTTCAAAGAAAAAAAAACGAAATCAAAAATGTGAAGAACAATTGAATTGGGGATAAAAAGAAAACCCTAGAAAGCAAAAAACGAGGGGAGAAAAGAGACCTTGGTAGCAAGTTGTTTGCGAGGAGCTTTTCCACCGGTGGATTTACGAGCAGTTTGCTTTGTACGAGCCATTTCAATGGAATCCCTAAAAACGGTGAAGTATTTAGCTTCGTGAGGAAGAAGAAAATTGAAAAAACTTTGTTCTAATTAATGTTGATTGTTGACGGTTGAGCATTTAAACTAACCGCTTGGTAGGGTTATTGAATGGACTGTATTAGCCTATTAGGCCCATAAGGCCATACAGGATCTCTTCGAGAAACACATTAGATATATAGGAAAAATAGCGTAACGTAATTAACACAAATCAAAGTGATAAATTGATAATAGAAATGTAGGCTTCTTGTGTTGAGGTTTTCTATCACAAGAATCATAAAACATATTAAAATCATATCATATCATAATCATAAAACATATTAAAATCATACATGCATATTAATAAAAATGCTGGAAAATGACAAGTGTCATCATTAGAAAGCCTTGATAAATACAAAATTATTTTAGTGAATGATAGTTGCATGACAATATTCACCTAATTTAGAATCTGACTCTTTAACATTTAAACTAAAATAGGTAAAGTACTTTTTTAATTTATTAAAGCTATTTTATATACCTAACATAGAATTTGATATATTCAATTGAATAAAAAAGTAAAGTATCCGATGAATAATTTTAAAAAAAAAATTAGTATTTAATTTTTGCTTTAAAAAATCATGTATTCAATAAATTTAATTGAAATTATATTTTTATATCATATTATTATACAATACTATAAAAGTCTTGGAAAATTCCAAGTGTCATCATTTAAAGAGACATGAAAATATTTATCAAATTTAGAATCTAATATTTTTGTTTAAATTTGAAGATAAATTAGGTAAAGTATTTGTATGATATACTATAGCAATTCTATTTAGTTAACTTAGAATTTAATATGTTCAATTGAATCATACAATACTATAAAAGTCTTGAAAAATTCCGAGTGTCATCATTTAAAGAGGCATGAAAATATTTATCAAATTTAGAATCTAATATTTTTGTTTAACATTGAAACATATAAACATACGTATTAAAAAAAAGTTGGAGATATTATGCAGTAGAAGAACTCAATTTTGATAGTTAATTATATGTATAAATTAAATCTGTAATTTTGAAAATTATCAACAATATATTAAGCAATATATAATACTTTTTAATTCACTCATTTTAACTATATAAATGCTAGTTAAAAATACTTTAATAGTAGATATATTGCCCAAGATCAATTGCCATGTCATTTTTCTTTAATTAATAAGTGAATTTTATTTGGCAAATTCTCTTAAATTGTGACACTTGGAATTTTCCAAGGTTTTTATTATAGCAATTCTATTTAGTTAACTTAGAATTTAATATGTTCAATTGAATGATACAATACTATAAAAGTCTTGAAAAATTCCGAGTGTCATCATTTAAAGAGGCATGAAAATATTTATCAAATTTAGAATCTAATATTTGTTTAAGTTTGAAGCTAAATTAGGTAAAGTATTTGTATAATATATATATATTTGTATGATATAGAATCTAATATATACTATAGCAATTCTATTTAGTTAACTTAGAATTTAATATGTTCAATTGAATGAAAAAAAAAGTTATGTATCAGGTAAATAATTAAAATAAACATTAGTAAATATGTTTTGATTCCAAAAATCATGAATTTGGTAAATTTAAGAACGATAGTATACAGTACTTACATTATTATTTGAAATTGTTTTATATATATTTCGCACTAACAAATTCGTGCATTACACAAGTTTCTATACTAATATTTTATACTCATAAATTGTGCATTGCACGATTTTTTATACTAGTAACCGTATAATTACAAATGGCAGCTTCTCAAAGCTCTGCCAAATGTCATTAATTCATAGAATACTTTTGTCTAGATGGCAAAAAGTTTATACAGTTAGAATCTTAATTCAATTTGATTAATTAGCACAAATTCTTGTGAGAGACCATCTCTAAATTGGTGAGCCCATCATCATTTTTTAGTTGAATTAGACTTTAATAGGCTGGGCCTGAGAGGTGTCTCTAAAAAAGACGGTCTCTCAGGAGACTTGCTAATTAATTAAAATTCTCGCAGATCATTTGGATCTCATGTATCACAAATGAATGATTTGCCTATACGGTGTTAATAAAGAAAAAAATTCCCAACTATTTTGGTGCTCATTGAAAAAAAATTTCCAAAGTAGTGTTCATGTAGGCTAGGTTTAACACTAAGCTACTTTGTTTTTGGTTTGGAATTTCCAAACCTCAATGTGAGCTAAAACAATTGTTGGAATATTTTCTTTGAGGGATTGAAGAATATTTGAAAGCATCTTCGATTTGCGATGAAAAAAAAGTAAAAATCGCTTCTCTTGGTATTCCTATAGCTAGCCACAAAAACTTGATGCATTTGAGACTTGGATCAATTTGAGCAAAAGAACATTAAAAACTAAAGAAGAAAAGTTATAACGAACATTTGAATATAAAATTATTGTTGGACGTTGATTTGTTTTTATAAAATTTGTTAATAACAATTTTAACTCTGTCTAGTTAATTCAAAAAAAATTTTCTTAGTATTGGTAAACTCAAAATTATCCTTACAATTGGTGGACCCTCCTCATAAAGTAGATAAATTATAATTGATATTTTTGTCAGATTTTTCTCGTTTTTATAGGGAATAACTTTTTTTTAGTAAAGTAAATAAATAAGTGAACTGTTAACGTCATCCTAAATATTTCACTCATGCAATCCTTTTTTTTCTAAATTCCCTTAACCCATATAATTAAATGATAATTTAGACATATCTATAGGAGGAAACTGATTTTTAATTCTTTGTTGCGATTTTGTATCTATATTATTGTATCATAATTGATTCTAGGTATCACATGTTATATGATGTATATACCAATTATTTTGTTTGTCTAATTTTTATATTTGAAGTTTCCAAATCAAATTCAAATAAATTTGGTTAAATTGCTTTTCTTTATAAAAAAAACTATTTTAGAAAATAAATTTTAGTGAGGACTAGAAACTATATTGTTTTATTTTCTAGTTCTACTTAGACGTACTATTCTTTTGGTTCACAATAAGCTTTGAAGACTCCAAACCCAAATTAAAATAGCTAGGTTGGTGACATGAACACCATTTTGGGAAACATTATTAAGTGAGCACCATAATAGGAATTTTTTTTTTTTCAACTCCATTTAGGAAAATCACTCATCACAAATTTCATATTTTTGGCAACTTAATACATTTCTCTAATTATTTATGAAAAGTAATAATATTTGATAATTTGATTGACATCTTTAAATAGCTGTTCAGCTTTTAATCTCAAACAATGATGTTTTCAATATAAATAAATTTATGTACATTAGAATATAAAGTTAATTCATGTACATTAGAATATAAATTTTTCTCTAATATAATGACGTCAACAATAGCAATTTAACTTTTATTTTCAAAAATAATACTCCATCATATGTTTTCAATATAAATAAATTTAACTTTTATTGTTTTTATTTAGATTAATGCACCTACAAATCTTTTTTGAATTTTTAAACTATCATTTAAAATTTAAATTAAAAATATGTATCATTTTGGATTTTGGAAACGAAATGATGTTATTGTATAAATAGAAATGATAAAAAAGTGATTGAAGTCTTATTTGTATCAATAATCAATCATCATATGATATCATATACATACTAATAAAAATGGTGAAAAAAGACAAAGATCATCCTTAGAGAACCTTGACAAATGGATTTTTGTTTTTTTAGGTAACAAATGGAATTTATTTAGTAGATGATAGTTGATTACATAACAATATTTACCTTATTTAGAATTTGATTATTTTTGAAATTAGAGCTAAATTAGGTCTTTATATAATTTATTATAGCAATTCTATACTATATCTTACCTAAAACTTGATATATTTTTTTTATTTGAATGAATATACATACTAATAATATATCCATACTAATAAAAATGGTGGAAAAAATAACAAATGTCATCCTTAGATTACCTTGACAAATGGAACTTATTTAATGGATGATAATTGATTATTACAATCATACACTATATTAATTTTGATGTATAGTATAGAAAATTAGAGTTAATATGAGGATGTCATTTGTAATTATTTTATTGGCCAACATTATAAGAGTATTTATGGCAGGAGTATTAATTAAATGATTTACAATTAAGTGAATTTTTAATCATTTACGTAAATAAAATGTTGCATTCATATTAATGGCAGGAATAATTGCAGAAAGTTCAATTCAGTCAAGTTTATCTTTACAAAAATAAAAATTTGGATTTATATTAATGGCAGGAATATTAATTGCATGATTTTCAATTTAGTCAATTTTATTCTTTTACAAAATAAAACGTTGGATTCATAATAATGGCAGGAGTAATAATTATAGGAATTTTAATTCAAACAATTTTATTCTTTTACGAAGATAAAAAATTATGATATATATTAATGGTAGAAATATTAATTGAAGGAATTCAATTCAGTCAATTTTATAAGTTGACAAAAATACAAATTGTCTTTCAATACAATAGCATGAACTACAATATAAATACACCATTTGACCAACTTAATTATTTGCTCATATCATTTCTCTTTTCTCAAACTTTAGTGTTGGATTACAATATATGTATGTAAATACTTTATTACGCACCTTCATTAAATATTTCCGTTCGTCTAAAATTTCATTAAGATATAAATGTATTTAAAAATCCGTGCATTGCACGGGTTTCTATCCTAGTATTTACCCAATTTAGATTTGATTATTTTTGAAATATACATATACATACTTATAAAAATACATACTTATAAAAATGGTGGAAAATGACAAATGTCATCCTTAGAAAACCTTGACAAATGGAGTTTATTTAGTGGATGATAATTGATTACATAACAATATTTACCTAATTTAGAATTTAATTATTTTTGAAATTAGAACTAAATAAGGTATTTATATAATTTATCATAGCAATTCTATATATCTTACCTAAAACTTCATATATTTATTTTTTATTTGAATGAAAAAGTAATGTATTCGATAAATAATGTTAAATATACATACTAATAAAAATGGTGGAAAATAATAAATGTCATCCTTAGAGAACCTTGACAAATGGAGTTTATTTAGTGGATGATAATTGATTACATAACAATATTTACCTAATTTAGAATTTAATTATTTTTGAAATTAGAGCTAAATGAGGTATTTATATAATTTATCATAGCAATTCTATACATCTTACCTAAAACTTCATATATTTATTTTTTATTTGAATGAAAAAGTAATGTATTCGATAAATAATGTTAAATATATATACATACTAATAAAAATGGTGGAAAATAACAAATGTCATCCTTAGAGAACCTTGACAAATGGAATTTATTTAGTGGATGATAATTGATTACAGAACAATATTTACCTAATTTAGAATCTAATTATTTTTGAAATTAAAGCTAAATAAGGTATTTATTTAATTTATCATAGCAATTCTATATATCTTACCTAAAATATGCATACTAATAAAAATGATGGAAAATAACAAATGTCATCCTTAGAGAACCTTGACAAATGAAATTTTTTAGTAGATGATAATTGATTACATAACAATATTTACCTAATTTAGAATCTAATTATTTTTGAAATTAAAGCTAAATAAGGTATTTATATAATTTACCATAGCGATTCTATATATCTTACCTAAAACTTCATATATTTATTTTTTATTTGAATGAAAAAGTAATGTATTCAATAAATAATGTTAAAAAATCAATATTTAATTTTTGCTTTAAAAAGGTCATGTATTCGATAACTTTTTTTTTAATTATATGTATTCGATAAATTTAATCATGATAATATATAATTATATAATTCTTCAAAAAAATTTTATATATATTTCATCCTCATTTTGCACGGGTTTATATACTAGTAGCTATTAAATGTGTGTTCCTGATCCTAATTTAGCTGTCTAAATAAATTGAGTAAATTTGGGGAAATAAACTACCTAGAATAATCCAACATCTTCATTATTTTACAAAATTATCATCTACTAATTAACCATAAATAATCTCAATTTTTTTTTTTCCTACAATAATACTAACTTTTGATTAACCATGAATAATACCAACTTATAGGGTGTTTCCCTATAATATACCTAACATGTTAAAAATCAAACTATAGGTGATTATATGACCAAAAAAATTAGTAAATTAGTTAATAAACTAAAGTTGGTATTATTCTAGGAAAAAGCACCCCAAAGTTGGTATTATTCATGGTTAATCAAAAGTTCGTATTATTGTAGAAAAATTAACAAAAAGTTGTATTATTCACAGTAATTTTTCCTTGATTTTATTACTTAATTGTTTTTATAATAAAGGATCAATTACTTAATTGATCTTATAATACTCTCCTTGCACCCCCCAAATCCAGCTTTCAGATGAAGTAAGAGTTAACTTATGAGAAAGAAATCATAAACTTAATGAGACTGATACCAAATTATTGATATTAAAGAAGCACCTTTTGATGACGATGTGCTTATGAATGAGGTTGTTTTAGGCAATGACATAATTCTCGGTAGCATTGTTGATATTAGAGAAGCACCCGGCCTTATGCGTTAGTTCCTCCTCGAAATGAACATACAAAGAACAACTCTTGGAGGATATGGACAAGTGAGACGACTTTCACTCAAGAAGGGGAGTTCTCAAACGGTCAATTTTTTATAATAAGGAGTCTTTGCTAAAAGTTGTTAGATTGTATCACATTCGTAGAATTGTGGAACATAGAACTGAGATTTTTAGTCAAATTATCTTAGTTTTAAAGTGTTAAAGGGAATGTAGTTGGAAACTTAGGGCTAGAAAAAGTTCGTGTTCATCTGCATCACAACAGTGTGTGACATACAAAGGGAAGTATGGGTCTTGCGCATTAGCTAGTGATAATGTGTCACCTGGACAGATTCATTTCACATCTGAAAGAGAAGGTCTAGAACCCTCTAATGGTAGAGAAATAATGAAGAAGTTGAGTAAAAACAGAGGATAAACAAAAGAACAAACAAACAACAACACACAAGTGTTTGTGAGGTATCTAATGATACCTCCCCTCAAAAGATGATTACTTTCATTAATGTAATCAACATTACAATAATGAATAACCAAACACACTTCAAAACAACCTCTCAAGATGGTGCATCCATTCAACAATGAAGACACCCACAATCTAATACAAAGAAGAAGAGACTCTCTTGGTTCTCAAACCCTAGTCTTTTTAATGTGTATTAGCCTCTCTACTTACTTCTAATGGTGTTCTATGCTCTCTTTTATAGGCAAACAACATATTAGAAGCCCTAACACAAAAGCCCTAAAGGCCCACACAAACAAAACGTAATACAGAAAACCGCAAAAGAATCTTCGCTGAAGCCCGCTCGATCGAGCAGACCCGTTCGACCGGATGATTTTGCCTACCTGCTCGACCTACTGCTCGACTAACCCAGCTGGCTCGACTGGTCGAGCGGCTCTTTTGAGCCTTCTGATCTATTGTACGCCTACCATGCTCGAGCTATCAATATCACCTCAAGTCTTCCCGTTGTTCTTCGTCGCACCCACACCACGGCACTCCGAAGACCCTTCACATGAGTGAGATTTGGGTCTTGCTCTAACAACATCCTTAATCATTAACAGCGTGACAAGAAATTGTGTTTCGCAGTATCAATAAACTAAGGTGTCTATGGTGCAACAGATGATGAAGTACCAATTTGATATACATGATACTTACAAGCAAGTAAGGTGCACGAAGCATGAAATCTTTTGTCCATTAAATTTGTGGTAGTTAGAAAGACTGTTATACTCTTCTCCTATGGTTTTTTAAAGAAATGCAACAAGCAAACTCATGATAATGATTGAGTGGTTTTTCAAAGAAAAAAATGATAGGTGTGTGTGTGCGCAGCAACGTTAGTACCTTTTAGCGGGTGCTTTTGGCGTTCGAACCTAGCATTGAGAGGTTCAAGTATTGTAAACCTCTAATTGCCATTGATGGTATCTATTTGTGTGGTAAATACCTTATTTACATGACAATATTTACTTTATTTAGAATTTTATTATTTTTACGTGACAATATTTATCTTATTTACCTTATTTAGAATTTTATTATTTTTAAAACTAGAGCTAAATTAGGTATAATATGGAGTATAATTTATTATAGCAATTCTATATAACTAACACAAAATTTGATAAAGTATATTTAATTTGAATCTAACATTGATGTATTCAATAAATAATTTTAAAAAATCACTATTTAATTTTTTCTTTAAAAAAATCATGTATTCGTTAAATTTAATCACGATAATATATACTTGCATTATTCTTTAAAGTTATACTTGCACGAATTTTTATACTAAATGTAACTAAAAATACTAATTATAACGAATATTGTACTGATTAAAATTGAATTTTTATTGATTAAAAATTAATTTATTTAGATGAAGTAAACAAAACCTGAAATATTACAAACTTAAGGCGCGTGAGATACAATAAAATAATTTTATAAGAGCTAAATTCTTATGTGGAAAAACCAAGTCTTGAACAACTAATTTGAAGTAGAAGAGTAATAGTATTATTTATTTTTCATAATTACATAACTTCCCAAAATACCATCACATTCATTTGACTACAACCCATAACACGGAACACCATCACATACTCGGTCGAAGAGCCACAGAAAATACTCTTATATACAACTACTGAAGACCCTGACACCCTAAAAACCAACATAGTCAAGTATTACTAAGATAACATTCATCCTAATTCCTAATAAACCATCTACGCAGCAGCCTTCTTCGCTACAGCAGGCTTGATTGTTTTCAGCTTCCTTGCGGTGGTCGATCTCTTACTCCTTCTAGCTGTAGGTGTTGCTGGAATGTCAAGTTTGCTCACTGCCTTTGACTTAGGCTTCCTCCTCTTGGCTGGCTCTTTTGCTGCATTAGCTCTTGCAGCCTTTGTGGTTGCGGTTTTAGCCCTCTTCTTTCCGGCCTCAGAGAGTTTGTAGGAAGCCTTCACTTTTATTAGCTTACCATTGCTAACACAGTTCTTCAGCTGCAGACCTAGAATCTTCCTGAAGTTCGCGGGGAGAACTGATTTGTGCTTGTTCTCTATGTATTTTGCAATTGCATAAGGGCTTGATCCTCCTTTCTCGTTCAGAGCAGTGATTGCTTCTTTCATCATCTACATCAATAAGAGAATTGTTAAATTTTGATTGATTTGATTGATGAAATTGCAGCAAACATCACGCAGGTTGTTCATAGATACTGACTAAATTCATCTCAATTGAATGATCAGTTTTTAAAAGTGGGCAGGAATTGCTCAGAACATTCAATTAAGTAACTAGCTGGATGTACTTTATAACACTTGTTTACTTAAATTGGTTGAAATTAAAACACCAGAAAAACTATATTGATTTGTCTAAATGTACTTTTAATCAAAAAAGATACTTAAAATTGACTAATTATGATACATAAAGAACCTTCAAGATTATAGTACAGCGGAAATTAAAGCAGCTCGACAAGATAAGATGTGATCGCCGATAATGCACAGTGGTAAAGTACCGATCATATAAGAATATCAAACAAACTTGCAACATTTCATCAGCAATTGTAAAAATTTGTATTACTACAAAATGATCATAAATTTTCACAACCTATCTTCCGTCTTTTAAGTTCGAACTTACCTGAAGTACCAAAAATTGATCGATCACATCACTACCAGAAGTTAATTAACCGCACAACGCTCAATTAATCAAGCAAAACATCTCAAATAAAACAAGTTAATATAAAAAATCTTCACTATTAGCAAAATTAAGCAGAAATCAACGAAAATCAATCAAATTTCAATCACAGATCAACTTGATCATGAGAACAGAGCAACACTTCACATTAATAAAAACAGTAACTTAGTAATTACAAAAACACAGATTCAAAAAAAAAAAAAAAAGAAAAAACTCAAATCACTAATATAATTCAAGTCAAATATCTCGACTTAAACGCTTAAAAATAAATATCTTCACTAGTAGCAAAATCAATCAAAAAATAAAAACGAATTTTAATCACAACTCGTTATGATCATAGAACAGAGCAACACCTCCACACAAACATCAAGAACTAAAAAATTACTAACTCACAGCTCAATAAAAAATCACTAAAACTAAACCAAATTAAAACAAAATTACCTGAAAGTAAGGAGGATGAGAAGGTGATTTAGCTTTCTTCTCTTTCACAACCTTTTGCTTCCTTTCTCTCTTCGGCTTCTTCTCATCCTTCGCCTCAACCTCCATCTTCTCCGCTGGATTCTCCGTCACCGGAACTTCCATCGCCGGAATTTGAGTTTCAACCTCACCAGAATTTGACATCACTTAATTAAATTTTTTTATGGGGTAAGAAAATGCTAGAAAGTTGTATAATATGACGACATAATTAATAGCCCTCGCAATTTATAGGAGAGCGAAAGTAGAGGCGGTTAGATTTGATTGGATAATAGATTTCAGGTGGATTGCCAGCGTGGACAGTGATAAATCCAGAACCTACACGTGGAGGCTAATCTAAGCGTTTATTTGATCTTGGAGTGTGATATTTGTGGCGGTCTTATCTGAATGGTGGAAGAATAGAGAAGAACTCAAGAGTTATTGTGTGCTATATATAAGAATAGTAGTTTCATGGCATGTGTTTTTGTTGTTGGTTTTTTAGGGTTTAAATTTAGTGGATTTTGAATGATTTTGATTAGGTTACAACAAGTGGGGATTTTAAATTTTTGATACATTTTCATGCTTGAATTTAATAAGTGGAAATGGTTTAAATTTGGATACTAATTCAATTTAATTTAAATATTTTATAAAAATGTTATTTAACAATTAAAAAAATTTCTCAGATAGTCACATTGATTTTCCTACTAGTATGAATTTTGGTTAGTTACGGGGTATAAATATGACAAAAGTAAAATGGATAAACATTGTGTAGATGTAGAGTTATAGGTGGACGGACTTATCACTAGAAAAAAAATGTTGATTTTCAATAATTAATTTAGTTAGAATTTTGTAAGTGTAAGGGGTTTACTTACAGATACTAATAAGAACCAATTTGTTGATTTGAACTTTGTAGGTAAAAAGATTTGTAGGAAAGCTGTAGAAATTACCTACAAGAAAAGTATGTAGGCATTTGGTAGGAAATTATCAACAAGCTTGTTTGTACGTAACTATATAGGTAAAAGTATTTGTAGAAAATTAAGTGGCATTTGTCCTATAGGAGTCATTTTTGTAGAGAACTGAAAGTTAGACTTCGATCGTGCTCTCCTACTCTTTCTCAGTCTCATTTGCAAAAAGGTTGACCTAGCCCTCATCGACGTCCCTCGCCACTATAGCACCTTTGGCTTCTCTCTGCCATTCATAACTTTGTGTGCTCTCCTCTTTTTCAGTCGCGACAATAAATTGTTTTTGTATGGAGATTGGGTGTTGTTACAAAAGACCAACAAAAAGAATTTGATATGATTAAGTGGCACCATTTTTACTATTTTTCTTTTGATTCACATTATGTTTCTTCGGTCCAGACTAATCGCGGCTTCAACTTAGTTATGATAGTGTATGTTTTCTTAATTTATTTGTATTGGTAAATATAGTGATTATTTTTTGTTTTGTTTTAATTGAAATGATCATTATAGAGTAAATAATAAGAAAGCAATGAAAAAAAATATTGGAAGAACATGCAAAGGTTTTTTATAACTATTTTTTTATTTAATTTATTTACTTCATGTTCGATTTTTTGCAATAAGCTCTATTTGAAATTAGTTGAAAAAACTCAAATGACACTTTTTCTTTCATTGTTTCTATATGAGGTTTTATAACTCCGTTCAGTTTCTAGCTAAGATTCATTTTTGTCTGCTTTTTTTAATTTCTATACGGCTCAATCTAAACTACTACAACAAAAAATTTTAATTTATTTAAAATTAATTAAAAAAAACTATCATTGTTTCTATATGAGAAAATGCTTTTTGTTCCGACTTCTACAAAAGTTTTTTCTGCAAAATCAATTTGGGTTGCCACCAGTTAATGTGAAGATGACATTAATTTAAGGAAATAAAGCTCTATCAAACTTTAAGCAAATTTTTTTTCCATATATTGGTGCCCCAAGCCCCAGATCTTCCCCTACAAGATTAGAGATGGTAAAATGTGCAAGCGAATGAGCGCTTTCATAGTCATCCCCTTGCAATCCGTCAATTATCAACTAACAAATTAATTTGTTATAACACCCGCTTTAATTCTCAAAATACCACCTTTGAATGGTTCAAACACCTTCTCTTACTTTTAAAGATTTCGTATTTATTTTTTAAATTAATATAACGTAATTATTATTTCAAATAATTTTGTATAACAAGTACTATAAATCGTAAAATACCTACTTGATCCATAATCCAAACAAATAAATCGCAAAGAGAAGAAAGAATGAGCTTAAACGACACTTCAAAAAACAAATAAATTATCTTTAAAGGATAAGAAGTTTGGTTCCAAAACTCCAAAGATGCATAATGTAAAATTTTAAATACTTTTGCTTATAAATAAACAATTTTACGTGTAAAGATAATTTAATTAATCGCTTACTCAGAGTCGTCTCATCTATTTTTGTGCCCTAGAGCAAAAGATAAAAAAAACCTCTAAAAGCATAGGGTAACGAATAATATAATACATTTTTTTTTATTTTTTAATTGGTTATATTTAAACTACTTTATAAAAAACACAAATCACTCATTATCATTTAACAAAAACTATATGTTATATGTAAATTTAATTCAAATTAATAACACTCATATAAGGTTTTTAGGGCCCTTTAAAATTTGAAGCCCTGGACGGTAGCCCACTTATCCCTTGCTAATCGACGACCCCACACTTACTTATGTTCTCAATAGCAACATGTTTAACAAAACAACGTTTACATACTTCCTCTGGTTTTTAATACTTGCTACATTTCTATTTTTTACGTCATCCAATGCACGATTTTAATCTTATTTATCTCTAATTTCGTACGATAAAAAATCTAAAAGGTTAATATTGAGAAAATACACATTAAGACGAATCAAACAAGACCCCACTTGACTATGTTTGTTTAAATATTTCGAACCAAGTCCTTATACTTGGTAGATAATTAATTATTCTTTACAAAGTAATTTTTTAAGCTTCTTTATTCCTTTGAGACTAACTTGTATGATCAAGTTTGTATCTTAAAGAATTAAAATATTACAAGTCAGTTTGTTAATGCACAATTTACACGTTAAATTCATGAATCAGCCAGTCACCTGAGAGACCGTCCATTAGAGTTTCATTCTTACTCTTATTCTATATTTTCCTTTATGAGCCACCCAATTAGAGTTGGTCTGTTAAAGAGACCGTCTCTCACAAGAATTTGTGTTTATGAAAAAGTGTACAAGAAACTCATAAAACAAGAATATGTATTGTAACAATATAAGGCATTTCTCACGAAAATACAGTCTCATACAAAGTTTTGTGTTTATATTTTATTAAACTCATTAGGAAATAAAAATGAATTTATTACCTTTTCTTTTGGAAATAATATCAATTCATCCGTAAGTTTCAAAGGGAGCATTCGAAGGAATTCTACATCACTAACCACAAAATTCACATCAATCTATGATCTTGAACAAAAATTTCTAAATGGAAATCATAAAACTATAATTACAGCTAAATTAAATAGGAAACTAAAATTTAACTACCACAAGACCAAAACTTTAAAAAAGCATAATCCAATCTATATCGCCTCGTGCATCCTTCATATCTCCATCTCCTTGAACATTTTCATCAAACAAAAAAAATTTATTATCCTTTTTATTTACATATATTTTCAGATTAGATAAGAGTAAATCAAACCAGACCAAATCAGACCTTAGTAAATTTAAGTCAAATTCAATTATATCAGACGAAGAAAACATGTCCACGGGTAAATATCCCAAACCAAAGAAAAATAAAGACTAGTCTCGACATGCCCATAAGTTTCAAATCCACAATTTCTTTGAATAGCCTACCATAAGCATTTGTTCTGAGAAAACGAACCTTCAAGTTCACTTATAATTTTAAATTCATTTTAAGTGGTAGTAAGTTATATATTAAGTTGTTGGATTTGCATTGAACACCTATTTGTGTCGATAATGAGCGGAATACACTGGGTATGATGATGATGACAGCCTATTACAATGGACAAAGTTGGTAAAAAGACGACACTGGTTCAGAAGCAAGCAGAAATAAAGGTGTTCAAACTTCAAACCCTTCACATCTGAACAAAAAGGGCAAAAAGTCATTTGCCAAATTAACTCAAAACCTTATGAAGATTTACTACATCTATACAGAATCAATGATCCAATCGAGGCAAACATAATTAGAAGATATCCCCAAGAATCAAGTCACCGACGGAGAGGTGTCGACCGGAAGATACAACTCCACAAGATCACATCAATCAACAGCTTGAGCAAACACAAAAACTTGAGCTGGACACACAACGTTGTGAGACGAGCCAAGTTATAAAACTCAACACATAAACTCATCGGAAACTCTAAAGGCAATAATAAAGAGATTAAACAACCAAATTTTATACATAATATTCACATCACATAAAAGATAACCAAAAGTTCAAAACTCAGACTTCCGATGAATACACTCAACTCATGACGCAACGGAAATTGACCCTGTCACAGTTCGACTCAAGATGTTAATATGTTACGCAATATACTCGACTCTGACTTGATATCACTCTTCACATCACATAAAAGATAACCAAAAGTTCAAAACTCAAGACCCAACTCACACAAAACAGCCTACATCATGCCCCTAATCATTTAAATTTGGCTCAACTTAAGCTCGACACAAGGGGAATCAACTCTGTTACAGTTTGACTCAAGATGTTATGTGACGCTGAACTCCGACTTGATATCATACTTGACATCGCATAAAAAGTTAACAAACATTCCAACGATTAATAGAGTTAAGACCCAACTCATATAAAGCAGCCAGCGCCATGCCCCTAATCACTTGGTGAAAGCTTAACACAAGGGAATAGAATATGTCACAGTTCAACTCAAGATGTTAATATGTTATGCAATATACTCGACTCCGACTAGATATCACTCTTGACATCATATAAAATCTAACAAACAAAAGTTCAACACTCAAGATCCAACTTACATAAAAGATCCTACATCACACCCTAATCATTTATTTTTGACAAAACATGGTTAAAGCACGACACGAGGGGATCTCATAGTTTCACTCAAGATGTTATGTGATGCTCAAATCCGACTTGATATCACTCTTGACATCACATAAAAATTGAACAAACAAAAGTTCAACACATAAGAGTCAAGACCAACTCATGTAAAACAGCTCACGTCACGCCCCTAATCATTTAACTTGGTCAAAGCATTACACAAGGGGAATTGACTCTGTCACGGTTCGACTCTAAGATATTATTCGATGATCAACTACGACTTTATATCACTCTCAATTTCACATAAACATTTAGCAAAAAAAAGTTCAGCACTCAAGACTCAGCTTGCATGAAACAGCTCACATCACGACCCTAACAAGGCAAAGGGTCAAAAATCCTAAATCCTTGGAAAACATAGCCTCTCTCCAGCAAAGACAAGGCAATATTAAAAAAATGCTAGTCCTTTTCCTTTCTGAATATCTCAAATCGGAAAGTCAAGCTATAAAACGTCGAGAAAAGAAGAATAGATGCTCAGCAAGGGATACAACACATCAATTGCACAGATCTCCTTGGCTCGAAAACAAGTAAAAGATTTATAGAGGATATCACAACAAAACGACCATTCCAAAGTTAAGACAGCCTCTTCAGCAACATACCCAAAAGAGAAATCACCCAACATGAAATATCTATTCCTTTGCGATGAAATCAAAAACATCTCCTTCCATCTCAGCATTTTCAGAAACTTCAACTACAAAAGAAATCCCATCTCCTTGGAAAACCACATAATCGAATCATAAGGTTCGCAGACCCAAACGGTCATTAGTTCTCATGAAAAAGATAATCTCTTCGAAGAAAGCAACCTACATTCCATTTATTACAAAGAAACCCAAAAACCATGAAACAGAAAGGGGCACAGTAACCAGAGATTATATAACAAAATACATCCGATATTCAGATGATACATCAATAATTTAAAGATACTAAAACCCATATAGCATTTACTTAAACACCAGCACAAGTTTTATACCCACTCTTTAGCCATAATATTCATCAGAGATTTATTCCATAAAAATCCCAAAATGCACAAGAAAAGGGCTGCTACCATTCTTCGAATTTAAAATAAGATCATAAATAGAAAATCTTTTCCACAAGTCATTCTTCAACATCCTAGAGTAAACGACGATATCAGTAAATACTATCTGTAAACCACAAGCAACATCTATTATCCTCAAATTGTACTGCCACTCAAGGCCATCATCTATCAGCTCCTTAATTATGCGACTCAAGGCCATCCTCAAAGGTCAATCAAAGCCTAGACTGTATCAAGGAACCCGACACATGATAAAGTCACAAACACTTGACTATGGCCACACCAGGATGCCAGTTTTGAAGAAAAAGATGAGGAAGAGACAGAAAGAAAGCAGAAAAGTAAGATGAAGGAAAACAAAAGATCTTCAACAGCAAGCCTGTAAATAATCCATAATGTTGTAGCTTCCACCACCTATGAACAAGAACAAAGAATTCATACACACAAAGTTAATACATAAATATAATAAATCCTCTTTTCTAATCAAATAAGATCTCATCTGACTATGTTTTAAGTCATAAATTAAGAATAAAGTATAAGAGTTGATTATGATCAACGCCTACAAGGAGGGAGAATATTCTAGTTATTATAAGAATTATATACGATAAACAGTAAAAATAATCAGTTTTAATCAATGATTTGTTCTAATTATTAAATCAGCTTTGACCAGAATAAATTTAAAACGGCAACGATAAGTTTACGTTAAGTACAGAGTAAAAACAGGAGTGGATGAGGATCAAATCAATTTCAACCATTGAAATACTTCCAAATCAGCAAAATTCCATTTTTACTCTAATATTCAAAAAATCATGCAGTAAAATAATATGTTCAATATGACGCAAAGAAAATGGGCCACATAATAAAAAAATGTTATATGAGAATACATTGGGATAATGTTGAAAGGAATCTTTTTAAGTATATTATTCCCTCGTGTTCAACTTATGTCCCATGTTCTTTTTCATACATGGCAATGCAATATTTCAAACCAATCCATAATATCTTTAGTTGCGCATTATTAAAAAATATAAATAGTTGGCATTCAAACATTATCCCTCCAAACTAAACTTTAAGTTGTAGATTAAAAATAAAATACAGATCAAATTGATTGGAAAATAGAGTCTTAAAATTAAGACTAATAAGCTAAATAAGGAAAAGGTAAACAATTGTCAACTTTTAAATGGTCTCATTTTTATTTACACTATAGAGAGAAAAGAAAGGAAAGGAAAGGGAAGGAAGGGATTTCCCTCCAAATCTTTCCACCTTAGGAGAGATCGTATTCTTAAGAGAACGTTTCCTTATTTTCCCTCCAAACCCCTCCCCTCCAAGTCCCTTGCCTCCCATTTTGTTATCCAAACAAGTGACTTCACATCCCTCCAAATCTCTCCCCTTCCTTTCCCTTCATTTCCTTCAATCCAAATACTCTTAGATTCTATAAATGGCCTCAATTCTACGTAGATTCTAAAATCACTCTTGAGCTATACATTTTTCCAAATCAGTAAATTCCTATTTTACTCTGTAAAATTCAGTGTTTACTGTAGTAAAAATAGGATGTGGAGAAAATAGAATCTCATAGGCAAAGTATTGATATTTGGGAATATAAAGACAGCATATTGAAATGATTCATATTTATGTATATAAATTAAAATTGTCATATATACACTAGTTACACTTGTTCTTCATTTTTTTGCTTCACAAAAATTTCCGTGAAATTGGTGATGAACCACAATGGAAGCGTCATTATTACTTTAAAGGGAAAATTTTTGAAATAGAGAAAAGTGAAAGAACAAAAACAAATCCAAATCAGAAAGGTGTGCCAGCAACACAAGTGACTGAATAGAAAAGGTTGAAAACGATTTTTAGATTTATATGGGAGACCATGCAAAACCAAATGCTGCATTAATTCATGAAGACAAATCGGACCATGGAAAAAAAAGTTACCTTGGAACTAACACTCCTACACCTAGTAGTAATAGCCATGACCACCTCCATGGCCACCTCCATGGCCGCCTCCATAGGGACGATCCCGAGGATTAAATGACGAGTGAGGTCGTGTAGAATACTGTAAAATGAAATAATTAAATACTAAAACTGTTCGCTACTAAGTAATCATGCAGAACTTCATTTGTAATGCTAAACACACTTACATCAGGACCATAATAGCCACTCGAGTAGTAACTGCTACCAGCTCCATAACTGTCTGGTAATAAAAATCAACAGTTCCAATTCGAAAAAATTGTTATAGATGAGGGAATATGTAGACAAGAGAAAAAGTGGAAGATGTAAGCAAAAAGACTAGCCTCCTAAAAATAATATGTACCTCTATATTGGGTTCCGCGTCCTGAAGCAGAATAATCAAATCGAGGACGCACTCGACTTGGTTCCATATAAGAAGGATCTTGTTCCTACATTAAAATTAAAAATCAACAATAGTAACAGCTACAAAACATGATTCTAACAAACAATTGGCGTATATAACTTACGGTCATATAATAAGGTCGCTTTAACCCATGACTGTCATCGTAATTGTATGCATCATCATACTGTCTACCTATGAAAGGCCTTGAATAGTTACCATCATCAAGGGGATATGGCTCTCTACGTGGAGGAGCAGGTCTTGCAAGACTACGGTCAACATCCCTAGGTCCACCAAAGTTTGGCCTTCCAGCAGGAGGTCCTGTTACCCCATAACCAGCTCTGAAAGGAAATCTTCGTCCTGTAAAAGGATGACAAAAGCCAACGAAACTCAAAACCAACAAATGCACACGCCCAGCAACAACTACAATCAATTACCCCAATGTGATCCAACCAATGTAGACCCATCTAAGAGGATTGGATGTGGACAACCTAATGATATCCAATTGACCTTTTGTAATATCATATGCAACTTCACATTAAAAAAGAAATAAAGTGTATGGATAAAATGAGTTACTTTAATAGTCCTTTATAATCGTAAACCAAAAAACTACATGTCTAGAAGTCGTTGGCTCCATCAAAAATTGAAATCAAATTAAAAGTCCAGTAAATACAAACTGGAGAGGAGCTGACATTTAAATAACAGCAAAGACAAAAAGATCAAATACCATAAGGTCCGACAGGTTCGTGAAACTGGCCACGTGCAGATCTACCAAATGGGAAGTTTGGCCGATTCAACATAGGGCCCATACGCCCGCCCATTCCCCTGCCTGATGAGCAAGACTCCAAGTAAGATAAAATATCCAACGGGAAAAGATATATAATAACATGAGATCCAGAAAGCTCTGTGCATACCAGTAGGTCGGCCAATGCGAAAACCACCACACATCCCACCCTTCACAGCTTGAGTTTTCGGCAAAGGATTAGAAAGCCTAGCTCTTACTTTCGTCTATACAAAGTAACCAATAAGTTAGTAAACTTAGTACTAAAGATAGTATATATTGAATTCCTAAAAAAATAAACCATTACATATGGTATCTGTGAGGGGAGGTTTTGGCTTTAGGTGGTGGTAATAGAAAAGCATTTGCTCCATATGATAGTGATCGAGGTATTAACTCCGTATACAATGCGACAAAAATTGCAAATATGTCAAATGAGTGTTTAATCTATTTTCTTTTTGATTTTCCTTTTATTTTTTCTCCATACTTGAAACAAATTTTATATAAAAAACATAGTGATATTACTCCATGATTCTAAGAAACATGATTGAGGATTTGTGGTTCTCATATTACTCCTAATTCTTTCAGTTCCCTTGGAATGGTGACAGACGGTTGGGTAATTTGGTGAGAATATAGGATATCATAAGAGTTTTAAAGGGCTACTGTTTATGTAATGCACTCAAGTTTCAATTAATCCCAAGACAAAGAGTTTTTCGTCATTTTTTTGTATCTTAATTTCAGAGCTTCAATGGTGATATCAAATAGAAATTTAAAGTATTGGTTTGAAGGTCAAAGATACAAATAGAGGTTGGGTTTTATACTTTATTGCTATTAATATAAAATCAAATGAAAACCGAAAAGGATAAATAAAACTAAAATAGTAAGCAAAATATTTACAGAAAAACAATTTTTAGATATCTTATGATGTATTGATGATACCATATGAAGCAAAGTACTTGCAAATGCCAAAACTTTATTGCTACCTTATATAATATCTCAAAAATAACTAGCCAACAATAAACATCTTATAAATATACTTCATAATCACCATAAGCAACAATTAGAGTACAAAATTTCATTTAACATAATTCTTCTCAAGGCAGCAGAGTTATTGACCTCTATCCTTCAAATATTTTCCTAGATGGGGAGGGAGTGGGTTGGAGATATAAAAGATATGAGCTACTGACCTCAAGTAAATAACAGCTAAGACCAAAAGGCACATGTGATCAACTATAGAAGTAGATAAAACCAGAGGAAGCATTTAATGATAGTACTACCATCAAAGAGACAAAGCGTACATAAAGCTTTCTCTCCCATGCTTCATGGTTAAAAGCAAACAAAAAGATTCACTTCCAACGCAATAAAAACAGAGTTGAAATTTGATCAGGTTTAAAACTCTAAAATTAAAGAGATTGCAATGTCAAAAATAGGAAAAATTAAAGGCTGAAATAATTGCATATATTTGTGTGAAGCACACATAGAAAGATAACTTTCACTCTCAACATAAGTAGGAGGGAAAGTGAAAACACACAACATAGTACTCAAAGCTCATGGGCCAGCAGATCTTACCCCAAAAGATACTACACCAAGTATATTATGATGAATTGAAACAACTGAAACATTTGCATATTCACCAACTAGGCAGAAGTTTAAAAAATGAAAGAAAACATCACCAAATCAAAAACAACAGTAAAATACCTTTGAGTTGCCATCAACCAACTCTTTACGGTTCACATCTTCTATGCAGGTGATGGCAGCCTCATGTGTCATAAAATCAACAAAACCAAAATCCTTTCTCTTGGCCGATGACATATTGCGAGCCAGTGTAATCCGTTCGATCTCCCCATAATTTTTAAAGTGCTTCCTAACACGATCCTCATCCCAATGCGGGGGAAGCCCATCTACAAAAACAGATTTGACCTGAGCCATCACCTCGGGATCTGGCTCTTGAAGAGGCTCAGCAAATGCAACCTTTGCAGTCCTTTCAGTATGGCCAAAAATGGCATCCGGCTTTTGAAGCCTTTTGTAAGCATGCATTGCATCAGCATGGCAAGAGAATTGAATAAAGCAAAACCCACGGCTTAAACCCTCCTGGCGAGGGTCTTGAACAAGAGTGATGTTCTCAACGCCATTAACGCTATATTCTGTAAGCTTTTGTCTTATCTGATGAGAACATTAATAAAATTAAAATGACATATTAACTGCATAATTATTAACATGATTATTGACAGGTAGAAATAATCTTACCGCCTCCTTGGTCCACGTATTGCAGACATTACCAAGAAACAAAGTGTCATTATCCTCATTAGGTGCAGTGCCACATCGTTTTCCACGGATCTGTTTAAAATTAAAAAAAAAAACTTGTTCGAGAAACAGTAAAGACAATAAGTAATTAAGCAAAAAACCAAAGATTCGTAAGTCAACTTACAACAGGATTTTTCATCTCTGATAAAGCGCGCTTAGCTTGGTCTTTAGTCGCAAATCTCACAAAAGCAAAGCCCCTATTCTTATTTGTGGAAGGATCTTTCAATAATCTAACTTCAACAACCTCTCCAACATTTTCAAAGGTCTGCTTGACGTCGTCTTCAACAACTTCTCGGTCTAGCCCACCAACAAATATTTCAAGCTCTTTCTTAACTTTACGCTCCTTAGCAGCAGCAGCCAATTCTCTGTTCTCCTCTTCTGGCTTCACCTCATCCCCAATATCAGGCTCTTCATCCTCTTGGAGATCTTCGTCTCCAGGTTCAACAAAGCCCTCTTCCTCACCATACTCCTCAATTCCATCAGCAGGAGCCTCATCTCCTTTTGGTTGTGCAGTATTATCTTCTTCCATTTTCTGTAACTTATCATCATCCTGATTTTCTGGCATCTTATTGTCCAGATTCTCCTTCTGATCATCATCCATATTGTCTGGCTTATCTTGCAACTCCTTTTCAGATCCCGTCTTTTCTACATCATTAGGATCTTCGACCGGATCTTCATGTATGTCTTCCTGCTTCACTTCACTAGGTTCCTCATTGGCAGCAGACTTTGCAGCACCATCTACAGTCAATGTTTCTGATCCATCAACATCGAGCTTTTCTTTACCCTTAATCTTGATTTCTTCTGCTGTCACTTCACTCTTTTCAGCACCAACTTCGTCTTGCTTTACTGGCTCCACATCCTTCGTAACAATGCCATCTGCTTCCGACAGGTTGACATCCTTTGCATCAGCTGTATCCTCATCCTTTGGAGGACATTCATCGGTATTGCCCTCATCAATCTCTTCTGTCTTCACCGTAGCGGCAGATCCTGCTTTAGCCGAAGCAGGAGCTTTGGTTCGGACTACCTTCTTCTTCACTACTCTTTTTGTCACCTTGCGACCTTTACTTGGGGGAGACAAAACAGCATCTTCACCCGGTGCTTTTGCTTGCTCAACTGGCATCATAAGAAAAACAACTATTTAACAAATAAAAATACAAACATGATAAACCATGTATATATTGACATCAATACCCTTGGTTTTTCTTTTTTTTAGAATGTAAATAGAATGAGCTACACCCTTCTTAACCCTTCTTGAATCATTAAATGTTAATACGTTTAAATTTTTAATTAAAAATGAATCTTCATAATAAATTTACCAATCAATAAAATATTTCAATACAAAACATATTGAATAAGAAATCCAAAATGTGAAATTTGATCCTATGAAGAAATAGGTTCTGATATAGGCCAATAAGTTAACATACAGCCACCAATCATGGTACATGTACAAACCTTGTTCTTGGAGATATATATTCAATAGCCAATATATGTTTAACATCCATTCATAAATACAATAGAAAAGTCAAAAACTTAATTAACACAATACGAGGTCGGCAACAATAACTCAACACATGTTAAATAAAATTAATAAGACTTCTTCGAAATGAGTTTAGCATGTACAGTTCCGAGAAGAAAAAAAAAAAGCAATCTTTTCACAAAAAGATCAGTCTAACTTCACTCCATGAGCTGAAAAATATTTCATAGTCATGAAAGTGAGCTAGCAAAAGCTTCTTATCAAAATCAATTACTTCACTTCAAAAACATCTTTCTGTGTCAATTAATATTTCACTCATTTTCAAAAAAGAAGAAAGTTTTCATAAACCTCATACTTCCATTTTGAAGGACAAATTACAAAAAAGAATCAAGACTGATTTGTGGAAAAAAAAAACGCGGAGAAAACCAATTCCAATGATCACATGCATATATTCCCCTCCTCCATTAGACATTCATCAAAAACACTTTATATTCGAAATTAGATACTAAACCGTCAAAAACCAAATCATGCCATGAATACTGTGAAAAATAAGGTTC
Organism: Amaranthus cruentus; assembly: GCA_019425755.1. Classification (NCBI taxonomy): domain Eukaryota; kingdom Viridiplantae; phylum Streptophyta; class Magnoliopsida; order Caryophyllales; family Amaranthaceae; genus Amaranthus; species Amaranthus cruentus. The sequence continues at coordinate 9,980,908 of CM033452.1, forward strand.
AAGATAACAAAACCAAATTACAATCATATCTTCAAACATGTCATATCCCTAGTTACAAGAAACTAGGAAACTTCCAACCAAATTAATTTCGAAACTATATCCCCCAAAAATCTAGACTACCGTTTCGTAACCTTCGTCCCCTAAATACTAGATTAATGTTTCAATAGGAAAAAATACTTCCTTTGTCCCAATGACATTGAATCAAAAAGAAAGGGAATGATTTTTAGGATAAGTACGAAATGTTGTGAAAATATAACTAAATGAAGAGAGAAAATGAATTGTGTGGATGATAAAAAGGAGTTTAAATGTGTGGGGTTCGGTTTGTTTTCAAATAAGAAAATGATACAAAATGAGTTACAACCGAATTAATGCAAATTGAGTGAGACGGAGGGAGTACCAATCAACAACTGATTAAAAAATTATATGAAAAACCCATCATATGAAACCTTTGTACCCGAATCTCTAAATTAAAGTTTTAGCTTTCCATTCATACCTGACATTAGTCATAGCCAATAGTCCTAGTAAGAATTGAGAAGAATAAAAACCAAAAGAAATCAACTTTTCTATAACTTGTAAAATTATAAACCATGTCTGCTATATAAAAACAAAAATATCAAACTAAAAAAACACATAAAACCTCATAAATATCTTCCAATTATCCTCAAAAATATATCATTAACATATTGATTTAATCCATATTTTGGGTACATAATAATCAAATCTCGCTGAAAAGATAAATAATGTTTAATCAAAAAGAAACAAACACATAATCATATCATCATACATGCCATGAACAATAGAGAACCATTAAAAATTGAAAAGAATATAAAGCAAATTGACAACTTTTCTAAAACATGTAAAATTAAAAACAGTTTCTGCTATGTAAAAATCAAATTACCCAACAAAAACACATACAACCTTCATAAGTACCTCAATGATACTTTAATTCAAACTCAGATACTGAAAAATCAAGAATCAAACTCTATATAAAGATTTAATTGTATCCTCATACATGTCAGAACCAACAAAGATCCATTAAGAATAAAGAATAATAGAAGCAAATCAACAATTACTCTATAACATGCAAAATATCAAAAATCATCTATTTATACAGATATAATCTTTAATCAATTACAAAAACAGTGTCATAGGTAATAAAAACCCATTAAAAGAAAAAAATATAAGCAGATTAACAACTTCTTTATTACATGCAGAAACACAACACATTTCTGCTAAGTTAAAATCAAATTGCCCAACAAAAACTCATGAAATCATCATAAATACCTGCAGGTTCGGACTTAGAATCAGTAGAACTCGTCAAAATCAGGATTTCTGGGGTTTTAGAAGAGGGTGTAGACGCGGATTTTACAGTCGTCGCTTCCGGCGTAGAATCCGCCGCTGGAGGAGATTGAACTGGGGTTTTCACGGATGATTTCTTCGCCGGCGGCGTCTTCTTACCTGTCGGTGTAGATTTAGGAGTTGTGTTTCGAGTTCTCATGATTGATATTCGGTGTTGTACAGTTTTCTTACCGAGAGAGTAAACCCTAGAAATTTGGGGATAGACGAGCAGGACGGAAGGATGACAGAATTATGAAATTTGAGAAAGGAGATATTAGGTGGTCGATTTATATTGGTTTGTCCCAGTGGCACAAGTAATTTGGTGAAAAACCGAATATCGGACCAAACCAAATCGAATAAGTAATTTGGTTCAATTATATTTAAAATTTAGTTTGGTGTGGACTGAATTTTAATTATAAATTGGTGTTCAGTTTGGACTCGGTTTAGGGTCCAACAAAACCAAAAAACCAAACAAACCGAAATGTTAAAGGCATGTTATATCTTTTATTTGATTTGTTTGAAAATTTGCACTTATTTTTAGATTTTTGTTAAATGTTTTTTTACTTGTTCAAATTAAAAACCCTAAAATTATTAATATTTATTTAGGAGCTCTAGAAAGAATAAGTTTGAAATGATACGTGCAAATTTGACTTTCAGTGCAAAAGATACAAATCGATGCAATTCGGTTCGGTTCAATTTGGATTATAAATATTATGATTTGGATTACTGAAAATATCAAAATCGAATTTTATTCGGTTTTAATTTAGATTTGTATCGAATCCAAACCAAAAACCAAACTTACACCCCTAGTTTGTCCGTACTCCATAGCCTATGTCCCACTTGTCCTATTACAGTAAAAAAAATTAAAAAATAATTATCTAGAATAATCTAATTTTTTTCGCGATATTTATAATAATTCCACTTACTCATTTGTTATCTTTGAGTTGCAACAAGAAGTGACATATGTGCTTATATATGCTACAGTAAGTAATTTATAATAATTCCACTTACTTATCTATCCCACTTATAATAATTCTACTTTTGGGATATTTATGATGTAAATTCAATTGGACGGAGGAAGTTTTAATTAACTATAAATAATCTCAACTTAATAAGATATATTTGCCTATATATGCTATAGTAGGTAATTTATCAAAAAAAATAAATTGACAATGAATGTAAAACTATAAAAAAAATATTCAAAATTTACATAAAAGATTTTGAATAATAAAATACTCTTTAAAGTTTGGGTTATTCATGGTTAAACAATAGGTGTGATAGGAGTGTGCAAAATGAGACCGGACCTGATTCGAATCGGACCGGTTGCTTCCGGTCCGGGCTCCGGGTCTTACTTATTCCTCATTTCGGGTTTTCGGTCCAGTCCGGTTCGGTCTATACCCAGAATAATCTGAGTTAAACCAGATGTACATAAAAGTAATTTTGAAGGGGAATAATATTTATGATTTTTATGTATATACTTATTTAAAGGGCATTAAATATTTTATTTCTAACATAAAATACTTTTTAATTTAAATATTTTAATTTTATAATAACTAATTTGCTAAATTATATTAAAATCTTCTATTTTTTAATTTATTTTTGGAATCAAAAATTATTTCTGGCCTAACCGGTCAAAACTCGGACCGCATAGGGAGGAAATCGGATTAGATGGGGACCGATCCGGTCCCGATTTTAACATATCCGAATTTTCGGTTCGGGTTTGGACCGGTGAACACTCCTAGAGGTGTGACTATTGTAAGAAAATTATATACATGTTGGATTATTTAGGTAATTTTTCCAAAATTAAAACAATTAAACAAAGTGTTGTGTATTGTTGAGGAAATAAAATAAAAAATTTCAAATGTTTAATATATATATATATATATATATATATATATATAATATATATATATATATATATATATATATATATATATATATATATATATATATATATATATATATATTATATATATATATATATATATATATATATATATATATATATATATATATATATATGCAAGTTCAGTAGAACAAGCTTATATGAGAACCATGAGAACCAATCTACTTGATACAAAATTGTTACTTTTTTACAGAAAATGTATTACTTTTGGCAAAAAAATATTACTTTTTAGCAAAAAAGTGTTACTGTTAAAAAAAATTTCAAAAATTAAAAGTAACACTTTTTTATATTAATAGTAACACCTTTTTGTAAGTTTTGTTTATAATTTTTTTGAAAGTAACACGTGTTTTGTCAAAAAGTATTATCAGATAGCTTGATTCTCACGGTTCTCATATAATGATGGTTCTTACATGAACAAAAAAATTTCAATATATATATATATATATATATATATATATATATATATATATATATATATATATATATATATATATATATATATATATATATATATATATATATATATATATATATATATATTTTGAAAATTTGGAATAATATATTAATAAGAAACGAAAGGAAACAAACACCAACACTGAGACTTGGGGACCCCAAAACCTCCGGCATAAAAAAACCTCTAGAGGAGAAAAGCCATCGGAAGAGGGGGCCAAGAATCAGGCCACTCAGAAACAGCATAGGAGTGGACTATGCATCACCAAACAATTTCCAAAAATACAGATGTTTACACCTAATACACCAGAAAACTAGACAGAACAAAAAATTAGCACTTCGCCTCCTCCAAAATTCACAGCAATGACGACCCAAATCTCCGAAAACTCCAAACTGCAGCTCCATAATTTCGAAAAAAAAACCACCAAATCTTTGTCACCAAGACACAAACTCCACCAGAAAATGAACAAAACTCCCTGTACCAGACCAAGCTCCAAAATTCACCACCAACCCCAAGCATTCGCCAAACCCAAAGCCCAGAATCGAAGAAAACACCCCCAAAATTCCAAAAACCAGAAAAACACCAGGAACCCAGAAAATAAACACCATTGTGATGAGAACTAAACACCAAAAAGACACCACAAGAGACCTTTATTTGAGAAACCACCATCAGAGACTCCACATACGACCAAACATCAACCAACCTGCTTGAAGAAAACGCCATAGAACCCGCACATTCATCGAAAGACGCACGGAACAAGAAAACCAGAGTTTAAAAACCAAACATCAACAACCCATATATATATATATATATATATATATATATATATATATCATCATCATCATCCTACCAGTATATCCCGCTCATAGAAACTATGGGCAGGATTTGGGGAGGGAAGGACGGCGGCAACTCATACCCGTAAAGGAGAGCATGGCCAAAAGGGAGTCCCCCGGCTCCAAGATGATAGAGATACGTGCCTGCCACGTGGGGTGAAAAACAACACATAATAGATCCAATACGCATGTAAAACAAAAGTAAAACTTAAAAAACAAAAGTAATAAACAAAACACACAAGAAACTAGGGCAAACAAGAAAGCACGAACGCCGCTAACGGCTCTTAAAAGAAAAGCCGAAGTCTAAAACCTGGATATGACGCCTCCAACTACTCCTATCCCTAGTCAGGTCCTCAGAGAGGTTTAACTCACGTAAGTCTACTCTTATTTGCTCCTCTCAAGTTTTCTTGGGACTTCCTCGACTCCTCTTACCCTCTACTATAAAGCTTTCGACTCTCCTCACAGGGGCGTCGAAAGTCTTTCTCTTCACATGTCCAAACCACCTCAATCTTCTTTCGCGCATTTTTTCAGAAATAGAAGCAACCCCTAGTTTGTCTCTAAACTCTTGGTTCCTAATTCGATCCATCAAAGTGTGCCCGCACATCCACCGCAACATACGCATCTCTGTGACTTCCATCTTATGTTCAAAACTCTTCTTTACAGGCTAGCATTCTGTCCCATATAGTAAAGCCGGTCTGATTGCTACCCGATAAAATTTTCCCTTTAACTTATTTGGGATCTTCCTATCACACATCACCGCGGTAGCTGCTCGCCATTTGAGCCAACCCGCCTGGATACAATGATCTACATCTCCGTCTATCTCCCCATCCCTTTGGATGATCGATCCCAAATACTTGTACTTGCTAATACTTTTAATGACTTCTTCCCCGATGGAAACTTCTGACTCCCCTATCGGTTGTGTCCCACCAAAGTCACAACGTAGGTACTTGGTCTTCGTACGATTGATGCGCAAACCTTTACCTTCTAAAGCTTCCCTCCACTCATCCAGTTTACTACTAACCTCTTCTTTAGTTTCTGCTACCAGCACGATATCGTCCGCAAAAAGCATACACCACGGAACCGTATCCCAGATAGATTTAGAGATCTCATCCATAATGACCGCAAAAATAAAAGGGCTTAGAGATGATCCCTGGTGTAGTCATACTTTTACCGGGAAAGACTCTGTTAACCCCACCGGTGTCTGAAAGTTAGTCAAAGCTTTGTCATACATATCCCGTATAACCTCAATGTAAATAGAAGAGATACCCCTAGCCTTGAGGCTATCCCAAAATATATATATATATATATATATATATATATATATATATATATATATATATATATATATATAATGCTAATTAATTGAATGAATGAGAATTAATAAAAGTAATTGAATAAAAGTGATGAGAACATTTTAAAAATAAAAATATAATAAATTAGATGAGATGAATGGACTAAAATGAATATATAGCAATTTAAACAAATACATTATTATGACGTCCCACAAAGAATGCAACAATTAATACTATTGTAAATTTTAATTAAGGTTGATTGTAAATTGAGAATAGATATATGTATGCAATTATGCATGCATGTATTACTAGATCATGGACTAAAATGAACATTTGTTTTTTTTTTTGTTCTCAAAAAAAAAAAAAGCAAGCTTGTAACAAAGCTAGAACCAAGTCCAAATCTTAATGAGCGAAGCACTAAAATATTCTAACAAATTTAATTATAAAAAACAAATTTAACTCAGCTCAACTCATTCACATTCAAAGTGTTATTAACATTTAACTTACTGATAATTAAACAATCTATAAATAGATTGTCAACAAAAAAAAATCTATAAATAAATAATAAATCTATACCTAACTAAAACAAAATACGCTTACATCATCTAACCCAAAAAACTAATGAGGTGTCACTTTGTGGATTAAAATTTTCCCTCCAATGAAAGATGATGATGTTATCCTAATATGTTAATTAATCCTTATATGAATATATATTATACTAATCAATACATTGAAAATTAGTTTATATAATCAATATATGTAAATGCATTAATGAAATTGGTTATATATAATCTAATTTTCATTAATTTTAAAATGTCATTTACAAACTTATAATGATCAATAAGATAATTTAGCTAATTACATGGATCTATCTCAACATTGAGATAGTCTCATATAAGACAAGTTATTTTAATTTTATATTTGTATTATTATTTAAATTATTTCATTTGATTTAATATTGTAATATATGTTCAAAATAATTTATAAATTAAATATTAAAATTTATTTTAAACATACGTTGTTATGCTTACTTAGAAAATATTAAAAATAATATCAAAATAACATAATTTAACATTGTACTATAAAATTGTATTTGTAAAATTAAAATTGAATCAAATATTAGCTACTATATGCGCAATTATTAATTCATTGAAAATGAATAATCAATAATTTATAATTTATTTTCTTTATTTTTTAAATATTATAAAACATAATAAAATGAAAAACCATGCATCGCATGGGGATTATCTAGTATAAATAATACTAAAACAAAAATCATCTAAGGACAAGTGTCAACTTTTGGTGAATTTAATTCCCGCTCAATATCTAGAGTTTTGAACACGCTAGGAGCCTTGACTATTGACTTGTCATTACATTTAATAATTATTAATAATATCTCTACGATCAAGAAATTAATCGGTATACATTTATTTACAGAGCCTTGACTATTGACTTGTCATTACATTTAATTTTTTGGGTTTAGTTGATTTGAACAAAAGAGAGAAAAATTTTAGTAAATGTGCCATGAAAGACTTTTTTTTAATCTTTTTCTCTTTTATATATATATATATATATATATATATATATATATATATATATATATATATATATATATATATATATTATTGATTTTTGATTTCAGATTTTCTTCCATGCATGTGAATGATTTATTTAGGAACATGGATTTTGATTACTAATTTTGTTATTTTTGTGCTTGATCTTTTTCTAATATAGCAAATTTGTTAAAGTTGATGCAAGAAGTCAAGACTCAAGAAGGGAGAGATATGAGACCTTTCCAAATAAATCTTTTTTTAAAAAAAAGTAAAACTTTTTCGTTTAAATTAGAATTTTTGAGATATTCTTAACTACTGTATTTTTTTCTTATATATTTTATGGTTTATGAGTGAGTTTTTTAACACAAATTTCAATGTTTTGAATTTTTCTATAAAATTTTAAGTGAGTTTATCTTATATGAGTATTGGTTGCATTGAGGTAAATAAATACATAATAGTTTACAGAGTAAAGGTGGAGAATTAAATTAGTTAACAAATAAGCTAAGCTTATCATTGTTTTCTGTGTATTACTAGATTTGATGAGACTAATCATGTAGGAATATAAGTTTGAATTATATTGACTACATACTTTGTATTTATTAAATAATTAAATTTAGGTTATGGGTATGAATTTATTACTTAAATTTGATTTATTTATTGGAGTGATTATTTTATGTATTTCATATTTTTTTAATTATTGGTGGTTTATTTAGTTTTTTTCTTTGCTTGAGTTGTTAAAAATTGATTTTTTTATTCAATTTAAGGCGAAGCAAGTAAGGTCTAGAGAAAAACGATATCTACATAGGAGTAACAAAGATTGATAAGAACTAACAATAACAAGATGTCATATCTTCTGATTATTACTTTTCTCACATCAATTATAAATCTTTATCGGTACGTATAAAGGTGTGATTAACCATATGTAGTTGTTTCACGGGTGAAAAAGTAGACAAAAATTAACATGTTAATATGTGATGAAATAATATTCATCTAAAGGGATGGTTCAATATTTATCATCGATAAAATTCACTATAAGTGTATTCGTTTTCACAAAGTTTATATATTGTGTAACTTCCTTTTCCGTTGTGATATATAATGGTACACAAATTTATATTGCAAATTTTGCATACGAATAAATATTATTTTATTTTATTTGTGTCTATTAACATTTTCTTTATATAATTATATATATGTATATGTTAAATATAATAAAGTATTAAATATCATGGCCAATCACTTAGTAAAATATATATGGTATGCAACAAGCTCTCATTCAACAATATCCTTCTTAAAAATCAAACTCTAATAATTCCACAATAAGAAAAAACTATTCATAGTAATAAATTTGAACGATCTTTTTGTCATTGCAAAAAAATGGAATTGTTGCTAAAATTGCTGTTGTTGCAAAATATTCATTGCCATATATACAAATTTCTTTTCTCATTAACTAAAAATAATAAAACTGGATAATAACTCATATATTTTTTAAAATAAAGATAATTATTCATATAGTATTCCTATTTTACAACAAAAAACACAGTTGCCAAACAGAATACACATGAAACGTAATAAGTTTTGTTGTTGCAAAAAGTAGCAAAGTCTATTACGAAGACTTTCTCGTTGATGTATCAGATCGAAATACGAAGAGTAGACTTGATCATGTAATAGAAATCCTTCATTGTCATGAGGTTCTCCTTTGATAGTATCATCAAGAATTTTGAAATATTAAATTTAAATTTTAAATTTGGTATGTACCTGCACCTTTATGAATATTGCAAATCAATGAATTATTTTTTTTCAAATATATAAAAGGCCTCCTTTTTTTTCTATCCTTATGCCGCTAGATTCTCAAATTTAGGTTTGTTTAATCACAATATTTATTGTTGTTGGTGTTTTGGTGATTCGAACTGAGTCTAAACATGGAAAGATGAATCAAAGAAGGGGAATGACATTCCAGGGGATTGTGATGAATTGTCCTTTCTAGGAAGAGTGAAGGCGACAAGTCGTCGCTTCACTTCTGTTAACTGGCGCAAGTCGCGAAAGTTTGTGACATTTCATTTTAGGGTCCCAGTTACCAAGTGAATCGGCAACTCGTCGCTTCTGGGCTTTGACGATTATGAATGTATTTGAACCGGAATTGTAATTTATTACTTAATTCCTATTCTAGTGAGACATACTATATAAACCCCTCTTAAATGAGGGCTAGGGTTTAACACAAACAAAAAAGAGAAAGAGAGCTACCAAAACAGGGATTTGTCTTTGATTCATCTTCTAATCTTACATTTTATATTCAATACTATTTATAAAAGGAAAAATTACCTAGAATAATCCAATTTTTCTATAATTTTCCAACAATAATTCAACCTATTAATTAACCATGAATAATACCAATTTTAGGGGGTATTTGCCTATAGAAAACTTGGATAACACGATGACCTGCTATAGTAAGTAATTCACCAAAAAAGTAAACTGATAATTAATTTAAAATTAGAAAAAGTTTTTGAAATTTTACATAATAAATTCTAAATGATAAAAAAGTCATAATTTTTTTGAACTTTTCTCTATCATTTTTTTTTAAATTTTATTTTAATTTATCTTTTTTCTAAAAAAGTAAGACTTGCTACAGCAAATCATCCGGTGATCACGGGATTAACTTTGAAAAAATACCCCTTAAAATTAAGATTATTCATAGTTAATCGTAAATAAGTTTGATTATTCTAGGTAAATTTTTCTTTTATAGAAAGCATATATAATCTTCTACTCACTCCGTTTCTTAATGTTCTTCCCATTTAGAATATTTTATTTTGAAAAGAGAAATTTGATTAATATTTTTAAGACATATATAGAAGACAAAATATATCCATGTGAGATCTTGTTAGTTTCGTCTTAATGTATACTTTTTTATTATATATTTTTTATAATTTTTTATGATGCGTATTTAGAGATATTTAGGCTCAAAATTTACTTTGAAAACTGTGCAAAAAGTATGGAAAGAACATTTGAAAACGGAGGGAGTATTTGACCAGTAGTGTTAATGTTTGAAAAGCAAGGATGATATCGACAATGAGCCATTTTTCTCATAATCACATCGATTTTTGATATGATAAACCTCCAATTAGAAATTCACATCGCATAAAATCATGTAAATTTTGAAAATAAGACTAGTACTATATATCCTTTAATTTGTGATTAATTTTTAATCTATAAATTAAAATACAGTCAAGTGAGATCTTATTTGATTAGTTTGGATGTAAAGATTATTAATATCAAATTTATATAATTTTTAATTATAAATAGTTATAGATATTAAAGATTGAATTAAAGCATTCGACTGTATGAAAAACAAATATATCAAATATTTTGAAACGAAGAAAATACTACTCCGTCCTCTTTAGATTGCATCAAAGAGAAATTGGTGTATATTTAAGAAAGTGGTAATAAATGAGGAGAGAAAATTAATTGTGTAGATGAAATTAAAAGAGAGTTAAAATGAATGGATGAGATTTAAAGAAAGTGGTAGATTATTGTCCAAAAATAGAAATATGCAAATTAAATAGGATAAACTAAAATAAAAAATGATGCAAATTTGACGGGGACGGAGGAAATACTACATTTAGAGGAGTAATCATACGACTGACCCATTTAAAAATTTGTAAAAAATACTGTTAACCAACTCTAAACAAACCCCGTAGCCGTCTTTTTTCCCTTAAAACCAATTTGGCACACACATTTGGTTAAGTGGCTCGTCCCTCCATGCACACCTGACACAGCATTTGAAGAGCTTCCTACATTTCGTATTTGTAGGGTTTTTTTTGAATCAATGCGAACGAATCGACGTGATTTTCTTTTATATTGGTTTCAATCAGAGGTTTTCAATTTCAAACGCCGCACTGTTTCACCACTTCTAAATGCTGTTTTTTAATAGTATAATAGTAGTAAAACCCAGATTTTTCTTTGCTGATTTCAGGGTTTATGTGGATTCACTGATATTAATCGACTAAAGGATAAACATACAAAGATATACTAATCATGAGCAAGCTATTGCTATCTCAGAGGAACTCGAAGAAATTTAAATGTGTTAAAGATAGTAATCTTTGTCAGGTATTCGTTTGTTCTTAGTTTAACTTGATTGAGTAGTAATTAGTTTTTTAATTTGATGATTAATATGAGGTAATATGTATTCTATTTCTGTTAGTCTAAAGCAATTCTGGAATTCTTCTTGACTAGGATGATGTATTTTTCAACTGCACCGCTTTTTACGGTGGTGAACTCATATATGATAATGACAGCAACAAAATCAAAATATAATTATAATAAAAATAAAAAATCAAGCAATTTTAAAGGAAAAACAAGAATTGAAACCGACATTGTCAAATTTCTGATGAGGATTGCAAAATGATAAACAATAAAGAGAAATTTCACGGGCTAACCTTGAGATTTAACTAAAACTTTAAAAAATTCCACACGGTAGTCCTGAGTTTTACCAAATTGTTCTACCCTAACCTTTTTACACGTAAAAATGTTAGCAAACGTTAATTTTGAAGCTTTAAGGCCGTTGTATGCCAATTTATGCGACCATTTTAAATACCACTAGTTTCCCAAATCCAAGATCGTAGAGTTAGGGTTTATATTTTTGGGAAAAAAAGGTTAAAACTGATGGCATTTAAAATGGTGAGTCGCGTAAATAGGCATACAACAGTCTTAAAGCTTCGAAATTAACGTTTGTTAACGTTTTTTTTTGCAAAAAAATCACAGTTGATCAATTTGGTAAACCATAGGATTACGCGCGTGGAAAATCCAAAACCACTATAATTTCCCAACTATAAAATATCTATAGTTCGTACTTCGTAGTTTGTTTTCTATGTACAATTGAAGCGTTGATGGAAGGACATTGGTTAGTGGTGAATCTATGATGAGGATTAATGCCGAACACTTTGTGTTGAAAGAACTCGGTGACCATTTTCCTGTGTCATATGTTTTCAATTCAATACTAAAGATTTTTAATGAAATTAAATTTTAATCTAAGTTGAACTGTTGAATAACCCAAGCGAAACTTAAATAAGATTGACATATTGTTGTTCTGGAACTTTTTCTGTACCTACTAAAACATATATTTTTGTTTAGAATAAGGCTATATTATTTTTAACTTATTTTATCTAGTTTAGATTAAATTAGACTTAAGCCTTATAGGCACTGTAGGAATCATTATAAATAAGGTGATTAATATGGGTCTTAATCAGTTGTTGGATGAATATTGCTCCTAATGATGCAAAATACTCTTAACAATATGGCTTGCCCTTTTAAATTTTTCCAAGTGATTGAATGAATACCTGAAATAATGAATTTTACCTTGTTGGGCAAATGTAATAACCTGAAGAAAAATAAGTTTCAATTTTTGAAACAAGGTGAATCTTTGTGATATGTTATTATAAGTTATAACCAAGGCATTCTTTTTTAAACAAGAACAAATGCTTCTTTTCTATGTCTTGCTGCTTGAACATTGATGATATGATATTACAATTAAGTATTAGTAAAATTATTCAACATATAATTCTTCCTTTACAAGCAAGCCCAAGATTTTTTTATTACATGATATGGAATAGAATCGCAAAATTTGGCTCGATCAAATATGGTTATCATATGTACTAAATCTTCGACGTTTGAAGTCTTTGAAAAACAAACCATGCACATAATGAGTAGAAGAAACACTTGATTCCAACACAACAAAGTTCAATCACAAATTGCCTTGAGGGTAAAATCATCAAGAATTTAATGTATCCCGTATAGAAGAAATTAATTTTTGTTATATTATCTAATCACTTTTGGAAGCTTATATAATGAGTACAATGTGATAACTTATTATTTTACAGAATATACATTATGCATGAATCATGCCTAACTAGGGGCAATTAAGTAAGATAAACATTAGAATATTTGTAATGATTCTCTAATTACAATCCTGATCAAAAAGGATCTTGGAGAATAATAAAAGATATTATTCCTTAATACACTCCCTCAAAATGGGTGGCCATTGAGGAGATGTAAGAGACACGTAGTCGTCCTTGTTGCACATTTTCTCGAAAAAAATGATAGTTGAGGGCTAGGTGCTTCATTTTAGAATGGAAGACAAGGTTTGCAAATGCATACGTTGCACCAGCATTGTCACAACTGGTTGAAGTGGAAGTACTCCTAACTCATGAAGCAGATTAGAAACCCAAATGAGTTCAGCTGTAGTTGAAGTAACCGCATGATATTCAGCTTCAATGGATGATCGAGCTCGTGTCTTTTGTTTACGAGATGTCCAACTTATAGGATTACGCCCAAGATAGACAATGTATGCTGTTGTGGAGATATAATCATCTCTATCATGAGTCAAGTCCGCATCGGAATATGCATGAAGAGATAATGGTGAGTCTTCATGAAGAAGAAGACCCATGTGCAATGTACCTCGTAAATATCTGAGGAGACGATGAAGGGCTTGCATATGACTAGTGTTGGACATTGCATATATTGAGCGAGTTTATTGACGGTAAAGGAGATATTCGGTCTCGTAAAACTTAGATATTGTAGAATCCCAAGTAAGGCACGATATTCGAAAGGGTTTTCTAGATATGTGCCATGAATGCTAAGAGGTGGAGTAGTAATCATAGGAGTTGCCAATGGTTTGCAATTTTCCATGTTTGCCTTTAAGAGTAAATTATGTATATACTGTTTTTGGCTTAGAAAGAGACCATGAGGGTGGGATTTTACTTTTACTCCTAGGAAGTAAGATAACGAGCCTAAATCTTTAAGGGTGAATTTAATTTAGTTGCAAGTTTATCAATGAAGTTGTTTAGAACAATAGGATCATTACCAGTGATGATAATGTCGTCGACGTAGACTAGAAGGTAAATGCACAGGGTACCTTCTTTGAAGATAAATAAGGATGAGTCAGTGATTGCATTCTTGAAACCCATGGTAACTAAATGTTGTTTAAGCTCTAATTACCAAGCACGAGGAGCTTGTTTAAATCCATATAAGGCTTCAATAAGCCTCCCTTCAACAACTCAAAGAGCTCGTCTCCATTTATCCCTATCGCAAATAAATTCCACTGCCTTAAAGCTCTTGCAAACTCATGAAAACGCAGATTCTTTCCCTCATTGCGGATTAGTCAACACAGCCAGTCTTGTAAATTATTTCCCTCTTATCCACGTGTTGCTTCAGCAAGCCAACATGTCACATCAAAACTTTTTTTGTATTTATTATAATCATTTTCATTGTATTGGTAAAGAGAGATAAGTGGTAACAACATTCTCCAAGGTTTTTTTTTTTTTTTTGAAATGTTCTCTTGTAAGTTGTAACCTTTTGAAAGTAAAGCCTTGGCTTTGTTGATGTTGTATTCTTCTCTTATAATAGCATTACTATTGTCTTTTAGAAAAATATCATATCAATATCATTCTTGTAGAATGTCCTCAATAAATTGACACATTTACACTTGAAATGTTTCCCAAAGAATTGTTATTGGAGTCCATTTTTTTTGGCTCATGTGTATGACTTGTCAGCTGCATGTTCAAGCATGGAGATTGGTGAACATAGAAAAGGGTGTCTAGGCTTTGGTGTTGGTATTAATAACATGGGTTGTAGATGTCGATAGCATGGGTTGTAGACTTTGTAGTGTAGAGATTTAAATTGATGTACACATAGTCCAAAAATGCTATGAAAATGTACTCATCATGTGCTTGAACGAGCAAATAAACAAGCATGAGGAAGAAACAACATATGCTTGAACAATAACATTTTTGTTTGATCAAGCACTCGACCCTCTCAAACAAGCATGACTGGTGCTCAAATGAACACTGTAATTTAAGCCAAACTCAACTTTGAGTTTCACTATCTTGTCAAAGTCTATCATTCTTATGTATTCTCTCTCTCTCTCACACACACACTTTTATCTTTCATACTCTAAGTTATTTCTCCTTTTGTAATACCTTTGTGCCCCATTTGAATAATAGTATTATATGGTGGTCTTAGGAATGAGTTTTTGTGTTACGTTTAATAAGATTTGCACAGTCATTCCTACGGTAACGAAGGTCTCATCCTCAAACATGTTTTTTCTGTACAACTTTTCATTACCGCCTAATACTACCATCTCAAGAGGTGACAATGGTAATGAATTTTGTTGAATAAAAAAACAGAGTAAGACAAACATGACTATAAACCTTGTCAAGTAAATTTTCTAGCTAAAATTACATTATCTTTTCATTACTATTCTCACCATTGGATATCAACAACCAGATGAGTCGTACATGAATTCAAGTATCTTTAAACACATACTAAATACAAAACACTAGCATAACGAACGCAAAAGCCACATTAATGAACCTCGTAAATCTAGTGTTATTGTTTATTTTTTACTTTGTTTATCCTCTTATTATTTGCGTAAATGTCTAATTCATTATTGCACCTTCCAACCACAATATTAAACAAAGTTCTTTTTAGCTCATCGCTTAGCTTCTCAACTCGATTCTTGCAAACAATATTGTTTGTTAATTTTTTTGTTTATCATCTTAATATTTGCATATTTGTTTGGTTAATTATTACACCTTCTAACCACAATATTCTACACGGTTCTTTCTTTCTTAGCGCTTAGCTGCTCCACTCGATCCTTACAGAGAATATTGTTTGTCTCTTACTTTGTTTATCATCTTGTCATTTAAATTGTCTAATTCATTATTACACCTGCCAACTATAATATTCAACACAGTCCTTTCTTCCTCATCACTTAGCTCCTCTACTCAATTACAATGTTTTCAAGTAATTATATAGTATTGTATTTATAATAGGTGCGAGTGACGAAATTATTGAATCATATTTACAAAATTTAAGAGCATAGAGGCAACAATTGTAATAATTTATATAATTTATTAAAATATTAATGTAATTTTTATTGTTCTTCTAAAAATTATGGGATATTTGATTATGTTGACTTATCGCTTTGTAATATTGTACCCCAATTTGAAAATCCTACATTGGTCAAATAAGGCAAGTGAATTGATCATCAATCTATCAATCGTTTGCCGAACTTCCCCTTTAACAAGAACGTTGGGATGTGTTACTTACAGAAGGTGGATGTTCTCTACATTAGTGGAATACGATGTATCTTTCAGCAGGATATTATGGAAAAATATCTTTTATTATTCTCTAAGATCATTTTTGATCACTACTGTAATTAGAGAATCATTACAAATATTCTAATGTTTATCTTACTTAATTAGTTGCCCCTAGTTAGATCATTTTTTATCACTACTGTGATTAAAGAATCATTACAAATATTCTAATGTTTATCTTACTTAATTAGTTGCCCCTAGTTAGGCATGATTCATGCATTATGTATATTCTGTAGAATAATAAGTTATCACATTGTACTCATTATATAAGCTTCCAAAAGTAATTAAATAATATAACAAAAATTATTCTCTTCTATATGGTGTCAGGAAATTGATCTTCACAACCTACAACTCCTCATGCAACCCACGCAAATAGCTGTTGCAAACCCACTCCAACGATCAACACAAAACGATTATTGGAAACCCTCATACAAACAATGCTATGTTGAGACATCTTGAGACCGCCTCTTCTTGGCTTCTTGACAGTGGTGCATCCCACCATGTCACAAATGATCTCAATGACCTCTGTCTCCATGCTCCATATGATGGAACAATAAAGCTCCTCATCGGTGATGGTATGGGCCTCAAAATCTCTCACATTGGTTCTTTGTCTTTATCAACTTTAGCTCTTCGTAATGTACTTGTTGTTCCTTCCATAACCAAACATATTATTTCTATTTCTCAACTTCGTAAAGATAATCCCGTCTCTATAAATTTTTCATCTACTTTATTTTCTATCACGGACCACCAACATAAGAGTACTTTCTTCCAAGGTTTAGTCAATCAAGGTGTATATGAAGTCAAATTACTTCTAGGAATAATTTACTCGTTCCTAGTATTTCAACTCTTGATTGTCCCTCTTGTTGTTCGAATAAAAGTCATTATTATCTTTTTTTGCATCTTCAATTGTGTCCACTGCTCCTTTACAATATATATTCACTTATGTATGGACCTCCCTTGTGTATTCTTATGATGGTTTTAAAAATTATCTCATCTTTGTCGATTATTTTACAAAATACAAATGGTTATACCCTCTAAAACAAAAATCTGATACAAAAGCAATCTTCATTCGTTACAAATCCTTAGTTGAAAAATATTTTCAACTTCCCCTTAAAGTTTTGTATTCAGACAATGGAGGTGAGTTTGAAGCTTTAAAATCTTACCTTATCTCTTAATGGTATCACTCATCTTACCACATCCCACCCACATACACCTGAACAAAATGGATATTCTGAAAGGAGACATCGT
The DNA here is from genome assembly GCA_019425755.1 of Amaranthus cruentus. Classification (NCBI taxonomy): domain Eukaryota; kingdom Viridiplantae; phylum Streptophyta; class Magnoliopsida; order Caryophyllales; family Amaranthaceae; genus Amaranthus; species Amaranthus cruentus. The sequence goes on from CM033452.1 coordinate 9,998,675, forward strand.
CAATTGTAGAGACCTTTCTCACTCTTTTAACCCATGCTTCCATGCCTCTTAAATATTGGACTCATGCTTGTGCAACTGTTGTTTATTTGATAAATAGATTACCAACACCAACTCAACAAAATGACACCCCTTACGCAAAATTATTTGGCTCTCAACCCAACCATAAACTCTGAAGCTTTGACTGCCTTTGTTTTCCTTGGCTACGACCTTATACCAACCATAAACTTGATCCTAAATCAAAATTGTGTGTATTCATTGGGCATTCTCCAACCCAAAGTGCTTACTATTGCTTAGAACTTTAAGCGCATCATATATATACCTCTAGACATGTCCACTTTATTGAAGATTCATTTCCTTTCAAGGACCATTCTACAAATTTGATGAACCTTCGCACACTACATTGGATATGTTAGAAGCATGGGCACCCTTGTCACTTGGTATTATACAACTCATATCTCTTGATCCTACCATGCATCTTCCTCCTACTCTAAACAACCCTTCTAATACTCAATCAAGTGAGCTACGTAGGACTCACACCCTTAACAATGATGTCTCCCATCATGCTCAAACTCCATCTCAACCCAAACATCATATGACAACTCGCCTCAAACAAGGTATTAGAAAACCCATTCAAAAACTCAACCTATCTGTTGAACTCACTGAAGTTGAATTGCCCAAAATTATAACTCAAGCTCTTAAGAGCCAAATTTGGCGTAAGGCAATGGATGAAGAAATGGCTGCCCTAACTCGCAATGCTACGTGGGATCTTGTTCCTTTATCTCCTCAAAATGTTGTAGGGTGCAAATGGATATTTCGAATCAAATGTAACCAACACGGTCACATCACACAATACAAAGCAAGACTAGTTGCTCGTGGCTTTCACCAAGGTGAAGGCCTTGATTACGGAGACACCTTCAGTCTTGTTGTGAAACGGACAACAGTTCGAATTGTATTATCTCTTGCTGTGAGTAATCGATGGTCTATAAGACAACTTGATATTAACAACGCTTTCTCACGAGGAACTCTTACATATTTCCTAGACTTGCGCCATAAATAATTTGAGCAGCTACGTTTGAGAAAATATTGAATTGGCACAAAAGTTGAGTTTTGTTATGACTTATTAGTAATTATTTAAGAAGTGATACTTCATACTATATAAAACAACCTTTAATGTTAACAAACTTTTACACACTTTCGAACCGTGGAGTTTAGAACTTCAAGAGATTGTTAGAGATTTTTTTTAAAGATTTGATCAGATAGTATAGAGGTCAGTAGGATGCATGATTTTCCTTTTTCAGAAGCTTGTAGTGGTGACTGTATTTCTCGAGGTATCTTATGTAGTGTCTAAATGTGGACTTTCTGCTTGTTATGGCATTGAGGTCCGAGTGACTGAAATTCTGAACGTATGTAAGTGTTAGATTATAAAACATATCATGTGCCTCAACCATCAGCTTAAACTTTTGGTTAAGTTGATTCCTTGACATGGTATCAGAGCCAACGTGACAATAGGCCACGGGTTCAAATCTCAACCACCCTTAATTTAAAGTGGAATATTCAGTAACAAGTATGAGGAAGGCCTGTTGCATCCACAATTCTAGCCTAATAGGCTCTCGTGTGAGGGGGTGTGTTAGAGTATATAACATATTTTGGGCCTTAACCATCAGTATAAGCTTTTGGTTGAGTTAGTTCCTTAACAGTTTGAACCTAGACAATCTTCTATGTACTTTGATTTTTGCACATGTTTTAATTTTCTTGAGTGGGAGTAAGAAAAGCTCAAAGCTAGTTTGGGTAGAATGTTTTTAATCAACTGAGGACAAAAATTCTTCTGTTACTAACTAAGAGACTTATTGAATGTAAGTTTGAGTTAGAGGAAACCTGGACTCATTTTATAATTGTTCTGTAGTACTTTGATATTTATTCTCTTTGTTAAGAGATTTGTTGTAAAGATGGGTTATAAAATGGAAAGATTAAATTTCCTCTTCTGCCACAAGTTTTAAAGCTTTTCATTTTTCTGGCTTTTGCTATATTTCATTTGCTATATTCCATTTTAATTTGGATTTTATTATATTCCTCTTCTGTAATAGATTTTTAGGATTTATACTTTGTGTCACATATTTGAGGGAACTGCAGTGTGCAAGAGTGACAGATTCAATTTTTAGTTTTCTTACCCTACTTGAACTCTAATTGTTGTATTTCACCAGAAGGTCGAAACATGTTTATCAGTCTATTGGACATTAATATTAAACCAGAAGACAATTTAATCACGAAAGCCTGTTCTTACACATATTCTAAACAAAGAAATAAATAAATATGTTCTTACTAGCACTTGATGTACAGTACATTGATAAATGACTTTCAGCTTACTTAACTCTATGTTCTTACTTTCTAGTTTAGTGTTTTTCCTTTTTTTGAGGGCAAGTTGAGTATTGACATCATCAACTGTGAATTTTCTTACATTTGACCCTTTGTTTTGGTCTTGACATTCTTTTCTCAACTATCTGTTCTTACTTTCAGAAATCATTGTTGTTTTTTCTTTCTCTTTATTTTATATTTTTTCTAAAATATGTTGAGGGAGATTATACCAATTGTTTATCTTGCTCAATAGTATTTTTAAGCCATGAACACTCAATAGAGTTTAGTTCTTAGCTCGCTAACTGCAATTGAAGAATTCGTACTTCTCAATGAAGACCCTTTACATTATAGATATAGATATGTGAAAACAAATGATGATAGAGATCTCTTTACACTTGTGAATTTTCATGAAAACTTCCATGATATAGATATGTATGGTATCAGACTGTATAGTGTCTGTTGCCTATCTATCTAGTTAAACACTTCTGTATATAATTGGTATAACGTAATGACAGGTGACATTATTAAGTAAGTATCTTAGATGGCTTTTGAATTTAATTAATCTCATTTTCGGGATGTGTTGATTTTTAACTGTATATGTCAACTTAACATGCCTCTGATGTGCACATTGATATATTCATGGTGAAATGGGTAAAATTGTTTCAGTCGAAGGATCGCCCCTCAAAATTTCGCAGCAAAGCTGAAGAGAATCGTCTGGCAAAGACAACTGGGATGGACTCTTATAGAATGAATTTTGATGGCGCACCCCCTGCTTTAGCTTTTGTTCCCCAGATCAAATGGCAATGTCCTCCTGTGGTAAGCTTACTTTATTCTTGAAGTTTTGATTTCTTTGTGTAGATCTAGCACTCCAGCTTGGCATTTATAACTTGATTGTAGGCTATCTCGAGTTATTCTCTGATAACTAAGTTCTTAGGTAGTTGTTTATTGATAATATGGCCATTCGGGTGGTTGGCTTGTATTTTGAAGTAACAATTTGAAACTATATTATGCTTCCACATTAGTTTTAATTAATCTAGCTCAAGTAGTTGAAAATTTTCAGGCTGTTTAATTATAAATGATATTGGGGGAAACAACATGTTAACTTGATGTTTTCATATTTAAATTTCTGTGAACAGTTCATCATCAATAATGACTGGCGTGTGGTAGCTGGTGAACAAAGTGAAGAGACTAGGACCCAGATGGTTAGACAACGGAAATTGCTTGAAGCTATATATCCCCATCAATCTGCCATTCCTTCAAGGTGTGGTATCCTCAATAAATTTTTTCTAGTTGGTTTTCTAGTTGCTATGCTGGTGTGGGTTTTAGTTATCCTCAATAATTTTTTTCTAGTTGGTTTTCTAGTTGCTATGCTGGTGTGGGTTTTAGTTATCCTCAATAAATTTTTTCTAGTTGGTTTTCTAGTTGCTATGCTGGTGTGGGTTTTAGTTGCTTTTCCGCAAACGATTTGGTAGGGATTTTCTTTTTTATTGTGTGCTTCCATTTCCCATGTATCTTATTGAATCATGGGAATGAAAGTTATGTGTAGAAAGTGAAGTTCTCAGCAAATACCGCTTTGAAGATATTTTTGTTGCTTTTGATGAATACCCTTCGTTTCTTTTGACATGAACACTTCTTTTCTGTTCCTACTTCTTTTGCCTAGATGGTAATCACTTGTTACATAAGACTTAGGGGTTAAATTTATTTGTTGCATGCAGCCCCTCTGTTTCGCCAGGTTTGGGAGAACGCGACTATGATGATCATGAAGTCCCTCTCATCCCGATCAGTCCTTGTGAGGAGGAAGATGCAGATTATGAATCAAAAACATATCCTATTCCTAGTTCAGCGCCTGTGCAACAAGAGGAGGCAGTGAAATTTGCACAACATATTACTCTCGAGGAGTCGAAAGCGGCTGTTAATGAGAAATCAGTTGAGATACATACTGGTTTAGAGGGCGGGGTTCTTACTGCGGCTATTACTGCCTTTGCAGAACTCATGGAAAGGTATAAGAGTGGCCAGATCGACACTGATCTCCTCGGTAACATCCTCAATGATCCAAAAAAGAGTGAGACATTGTCATTTGATTCTACAAAACTAACACCCATGAATGAGCCAATGTCTGCAACTTCTGTATCTCTTCCCAGCATAGATTGTCTTAGCACTGTGTTCCAGAAACCTGTGAATGAACACTCCAACATGCACAATGTTCAACAATCAAGTAGATTTGCGTCAAATGTATTGACTAATCTCGGAGCCACCCAAGTGCCAAAATTGCCCTCGTCTTTACAGACCACCATGCCATCGATGAATTCAACATTTCCGGCCTCCATGATGAACCGGGAACCTCAGCCTTTTTTCTGGACCACTATGCCCTTAATGAGATCAATATCTCAGGCTTCAATGACGAACAAACAACCTAGCATGGCATTGTTACCTAGGCATGGTCTCTTGCATGAACATTATAGGAAGGAAAATCAAAACTTCCCACCGGGAACTCAATTTCATCCACTAATGAGCTTTCCGCGTTATTCATCTTCATCAGATGGACTAATATCACCTACTGTAGTGCCAGTCAAGACCAGAGTTGTCAGGGATGCGAGCTATTACAAGAGACTAATTGAGCTTCACGGAACTGATAAAAGTGGAGGCCGGGAAGAGATTATGCATCGGTACATTCCAAGAACATCCGACTTGGCACCAGCTGCTGGAATACGAGATGCAAGGGGAAAGATACCAAGAGCGTGCAAATTTTTCAACAGCTCGAGAGGGTGCAGGAAGGGGTCGACCTGCCTCTTTCAGCATGACTCATCGCTTAAGCTGCAAGCCGGAAGATTGGCTGATGTTTACAGTAACAAGAGAATCAAACTCAGTAAGGAAATCTCTTAAAGTGTATACCGATTTGTTGGTTTTATGTAGAGGTTTGTAGGTGAACTAAATTGTCAGTCCCAGTGTCATAACTACATCATTCTATATCTTCAATTTTTTAGGTGTCATAACTATACCATTCTTTTATTGATATATTTTTATATCTCAAGTGTCCTAGTGAAAAATATATTAGAGTAATTATAAACAAAAGAAAAATAATTTGGTGACAATTATAGATTTAATATTATATTGATTATTGTAATAGAGGAACATTAAAAAAGTAAGGAAAATTTCATGTAGTGAATGGTAGATATACTTGTTTTATTTTACATGGTGATCTTGAATTTTATTGTATCAAACCTTTGTGATTGTATTTTGATTTTTTTCCTTAATACCGTTAGTTCTTTCATGTATTATTATCTTCATCATTATTGTGTTTAATTATATAATAATGTGATATCTTTACCAAGTATACGATGACCTATGTGGTTTTGTTCTTTGCACTTGCTCCTAAATAAGGTGCAAATAATAAAGAAGATATCATCAACAGAGGTTAGGAAGTAAGGCTGGAGATCGAGGCGAGAAAAGCTAGTTTTTTTATATTCAGGGTTCGTATTGTAACCAAATCAGATACATGTTGTGATTAAGTTGGTTTGCACAAAGGATGCTCGATACATTAGTATTAAATTAAACTATAATATCTGATAACACCTCTCGTATTTTGAGAAGCAATATATTATTCTAGTTACATAAGAAGCTTAACTTAATTTTTATAAAATAAAATAAATCTTTAGAACTCTGATATATTAATCCTTTAAATAGTTGAGTAAATGTTAATATATTTGGTTGAGTAATTGTCATATTATTAAAGACGACTGAATAGAATGTTAAGCTTTCGCATTAAATATAATTAATCTAGATTAAGTATCTAAAATTTTCGGGCTATTACAACTTGAAAGTTCGAGAATTGTCAAAACTATCACCAACAAATAGGGCGACTCGTGGGAGGGCATAAGAAACATTGAATGGGCAGAGTCCACCCATACCGGTGGCTCATGTTTCAGTCTTAGATGCAACTTATATCAAATTGTTGCGACAATTTGTAGCGACGAGACCCAAATTTGTAGTAATTGGTCGCTATACACGTATAGTGATAAGATTGCTTTTATTTTATCTGGTCGTTAATTTTTTGCGTTGATTTGTATTGTTTGAGTCAATAAGCCTTCAAATTATTATATCATTTTTTCATAAGAAAATATTTTCAACAAAACAAATGAACTATTATCTTGGTAATTTTTATTTATAATATGTATTATTTAATATTGACCCGTTGGGTCGATTTAAATCTGAAATTGACCAAACTTGAAAATCGTTCACTCGACTATTTTGATAGGTCTAGTCCCACATGATGAATATTTTTATTGAGTCGAGTCACCCTAAATGATCTCGTTTTCATTTTGAGTATGTTAACTTTACTTATTTACCCTTATTAAACTTAGACTTCTTACACCTTTATACTTATTAAACCCATTTGACTCATGTCAAAATTTTAAAACACTACACTCTTTCTTTTCACATCTAATTTCATTTGACCACCTAAAAAATAGTGAAAAGTCAAATAAACGCTTTAGGTGAATAGAAAGAGTATATTTTAGAGTCAAATGCAAACCCAACATAAGAGACTCAGATTATACTAAACCAAATATCCTCAAGAAGATGCATGGGCAACTCAAGATATGAGAGAAAAGCATGGAGCAAAAATGATAAGTGTTTAATGTAAAATTTGTTCTCATTCCTTTCCTTCAATTCTCATAAGAATAGCCATGATTCGAGTTTAGATCAAACTTAAATGTATAAGATCAGGAAATTTTAAACCCAAAACCAGATAACTAGGCCTGATGGATGTATGGTCTAAAATAGATCTTCATCTATTTGTTTGTATTTTTCCATTTTAATGATTTTTTTTTGAAGATTTTAATGAAATATAAAATTTAATAAGGTCTAAAATAAATTCATAGGTCAGTCTAAAATAAATCATATCATATCATAATAAATAGAAGTATAAATTAAGTATAAAAATGAGTTGCAAATTATTTGTGGATTGAACGAACAATGCATTGAGTCTAAGTCATGTTTGATTTGAATTTAGGTCTAAATATCCTAAATCCAGACCTAAACCTATTTATCGGATCCTTATAATTAGAGATCATTATAATTAGAGTCCGATTTAAACAGGTTTATCTCTAAATTATACTAGTAGTGTACAAAAGAATCTCTCAAAAATATTTCATTACCTCAATCTTTAAAAATGATTTAAATACCTCATATTCGAAAGGATCTTATATACACAACTTAAACCTTTGAAAAGAGAGGGGTTTTCGATTTATCATCATATGCAACATGATTTAGTGAGTTTTATCATTATAGTCAGTGGCGGAACCAGTGGGGATTCAATGATGTCAATTGACATCCCTTAAATTTTGGGAAAAAACTAAGTAGTTGCTAAAATTAGTCTAGCTCAGTTGGTAAAGAGTTGTGTATTTTAACCCGTTGGTCTTTACTTCGAAACCCACTCTCAACTCTTCTTTTTTTTTTTTTTAAATGCTGCACCTTCCATTGAACAAAACCAATTGAAGACACTGGATGTACAACTCTCTTCGCTAATACTTTCACCATTTTCCATCCCTTCACCCTCATCATTTCCCATCTGGCCAAAACATCCCATACGCTGCATACTATCGCTGCCCATAACCGACTATTTACCATTGTCGTTGCCGATTCAATTTAATCTCTTATCTCCACAGATTTCACTCATTCTATGAACTTTTAAGGTATCTAATTTGAACATTCTTCTTAATTTATAAATGATTCATTACTAATTTATCATTTTATTCTTAATTTGTATATGGTTATTTTGAATATCTATACTTTTCATTCTGCTAATTGCGTAGGTTAGGTTTTTTTTACAAAATTTAGGGCTTTTGTTTGATTTAATTTGATGTCTAAATGGTATTATCTTAAATGTTGAAAGCTCAATTGGGTTCATGTTAGTTTGATGAACTTTTGACTTTCTTCATATAGATTGTCTACTCAAATAATTCATGATGAGAATAATTTAATCTTTTCTTGAATAAAATCTATTTTGTGGAAGCCATTGATATGAACTTTGATCAAATTGGTAAACTAGTGTTTTTCATTCATATTTTCTTGTTTATGAATTTTGATTTATTACAATGTATCAGATTAAGTAAATTCCTTCTTTAGCTTCGTTCAAGTTGTCATTCTCGTCTATTTGCAAACTTGTATTATGATCTAGTCTTTGGGAATGAGACTACTTTTTAAAATTTAGTATATATAAGTTATAACTAATTTAATATTTCAATTGTGATTAATGATTGAATGCAATTTGTTTTAAAATTTGTAAGTTGATGACGTTATGGGCTATTTTTATAATATAAAAACTCAACATAGAAATATTATGAAATTTTCTGTTTATAAGTTATTGACATCACTCTTCTCTTTTTCTGGTTCCGCCCCTGATTATAGTCCATTAGAATCTAAAACAAAAAAATCTACAAATTTTGACCTCCAGGCTCCAACAAAGATGCAACAGGGTGCCATGAACAAATAGTAGCAGATAATATCTGCAAAAAGCAAAGGCAATTCAGCCCGTTCTCTTGATGATATGGTCTCAACAATGTCACTTATCTCACCAACTTGTAGCGCAAATGTTGCATTTTCAAAAGGCTTCTGCATCTGACCTGGACCAAATCGACCTGTAGTAAAAATTCAACGTTTAAGACAAATTAGGAGACAGGAGTAGCACATGAAGCATTCATTTAAGCACCGAGAAAGATTCAAGATCCAAGGTAAGTCATATTTCTGGATAAACAGTTCATGCTGGACATAAAATAAGCATCACACTCACACATCAAATGTCAAGTTAGTACAAAGACATTAACAAGTAAGAACAGGGGAGATTCTCAATTTCATTTTTTCAAACCAAGCGCTTTTCGAGGAGCATCCACCAAATTACACACAAAGCCAATCAGGTATTAGCAGCGGCAGCTCTATTGTGCCTTGTTTCTTTAAATCATCAATACAATGTCAAGAAAAATAAAAATATCTACTTGTAAAAGACAAGTTAATCAAGTACTCTCATGAATCATGAGGCTTATATAAGTTCATTGTGAAGTGATTATTACACAAGTTTTTCTTCAAACAAGTACTTGTTAGTCAGGATCCTATCCCTAGAATGCAGAAGAGGAAACATTACTTCTCATGTCTCACAATTCATCAAAGGAAGACTAAATATTTTCTATACTTCATTCTTTCTTTGAAAAATCTCAAGAAAAAGGGGCCCAGGGCGTGTCTGATCTTCAAGTAGTAGTGAACTGTAATGCCTTGGCTATCAGATTCAATAAGACTATGTGATGGATTACGGCCCAGAGAAGCCCAATATTACTCGAAGGGGAAAGAAACAATGAATGATGAGGTGGTAAGTTAGTTATATGGGGGAATATTTTCCAGTTTTACTGAGCTGGTTAAGAGCCTCCTAGAAGAGTACAACTCTATATATACTGTAAATAAGGAATAGATTTTATCATGCTTGTAATACACAATCTAGTGTAGTAGTACACTGGGAGTTACTGGGGGTACTTTGCCCTAATTATGAAATACAAGGATTCTATTCCCTCTATTCTCTTCTTCTTTATTCTTCTTCTTACGCATACTCTGTTCTTGCTTAATTGGATTCTGTTTTGATAGCCAAACCATTACAGTGGTATCAGATTAAGATCTAATGGCACCCACTCAAGGCATTCGAATCGATAGCCTGGAGGAAACCGTTCAAGATTTACAGTCGGCAATACCTGAATTACAAACTAACTTGGATATTCGCATCACTGAGCTCGCACGACAGTTGGAGGAGTCTCAGTCCCGGTTAGTGGCGGAACAAAACAAAGACAAGGAGGAAATGAAGGAGTCGATCTCGTTGGTAATGACGGAACTCAGGAAGATCAGTAGCAAGGTGGGTTCGGGAGGAGAACGTGAAGATTCTGTTCTTAGAGATAACCAACTCTTCGTTGAGGGAGGGGGTTTTGAAATTCCACGATCCTTGCCGCGACGAACCGTTCAACCCATACCAGGCGAATTGACGAACTGGAAATGTAGGCACATGGAGTTTCCGGTCTTCTCAGGTATAGATCCCGATGGTTGGGTTGCTAAAACCGAACGCTGTCACGAGTTTTATGACCTACCGGAGAAGGAGAAACTTGACATGGCGGTAGTAGGGCTGGAAGGGGATGCTCTTCATTGGTTTCAATGGGAGAACAAAAGGAAACCCATCACGAACTGGAGGATTTTGAAAAGAACCATGCTTAGGCGATTTTGGGGAAGACAAGGCGGGTCACTTATTGAGCAATGGTTGACGGTTACACAAGAGGGATCTGTGGAAGATTACGAAAAGAAATTCATCCAACTGGCTTCTAATATTGAAGAAGAAATGAGTGAAGAATATTTGATTACTCACTTTATTCGGGGACTGGAGAGAAAAATAGGAAGTGAATTAAAAGTTCTGGATCCGGTCACCATGGATGAAGCTTTAGACATGGCGTTGAGGGTGGAAGAGAATTCGATGGTAGCTTATGAAGTTGAAAATAGTGGAGCCAGGTATTATAATCCCAAAAATTACCCATATAACCCTAGAGCCACAAATACCCAAAATACACCCCCTCCTAACCGAACATATACTATCCAAAAAGAAAACCATTACCCAAAACCAAACATATACCCAAAACCAAACACATACCCAGCCTTAACCCAAAACAAAAGAACCCATAACCCAGAAAACACCCAAAAACTCTCGGATCGTGAATTTCAGGATCGGAAGGACCGTGGTCTGTGTTTTCGATGTGACGAGAAGTGCCGCATTGGGCATGTTTGCAAGCGAAGGGAATTAAGTGTGCTGATTGTGGGAGATATTGAGGAACCGGAATGTGCGAAGGAAGATGATTGGGAGGAAACAGAACGTCCGGTCGACGCGCCAGTGAGTATTTCTCTCAATTCTGTTGTTGGTATTAATAGCCCTAAAACTATGAAGCTCGTGGGAAAAGTTAAGGGAAATGATGTGATTGTGATGATTGACCCGGGTGCCACCAACAATTTTATTTCCTTAAAAACCGTAGCTCTCTTGAATTTTCCCACCGAATTAACCGATGAATTTAACGTCACTTTGGGGACCGGGGAAGTACGCAAAGGTTGTGGGTTGTGCGTAGGTGTTTAGCTTGACTTGGGTGCGATAAACATTGTGGAAAATTTCTTGCCTCTGGAATTGGGGCACTCTGATATTATTTTGGGGCTTGAGTGGTTAGCCAAACTGGGCACGATCACCACGAATTGGAAAATTCCGTTAATGCAATTCCTGTGGAATGGGGTAAAGGTGATTTTACGGGGGGATCCAACCTTGGAGCGTTCGCAAATTACATTGAAGGCGATGATGAAGAGTATTCGAAAGGAGCGAGGTGGAATGTTGGTCAAATTAAAGGCCATTTGCAGTGAGTCAGACAAACCAGCCTCTATGAGTGAGCAGGTTCCTTGTGAGCAATTACAGAAGGTATTGAATCAATATCAAACAGTGTTCCGTATGCCTAATGGGTTGCCTCCAATGCGCAGCCGCCAACACCAAATCATACTTAAAGAAGGGAGCAACCCGGTGAGTGTCCGACCATACCGATATCCCCAAATTCAGAAGCAAGAAATAGAGAATTTGATCACTGATATGTTGCAAGCCGGAATCATCCAACCATCTCAAAGTCCATTCTCGAGTCCCGTATTGTTAGTGAAGAAAAAGGACGGGTCGTGGCGTTTTTGCGTCGACTATCGGGCATTGAACAAAGAGACGGTGGCCGATAAATATCCTATCCCCGTCATTGAGGAATTATTGGATGAACTTCATGGTGCTACTTTCTTTTCCAAACTTGATCTCAAGTCTGGGTACCATCAGATTCGGGTCAAACAAGAAGATGTGCATAAAACAGCGTTTCGTACTCACGACGAGCACTACGAGTTTTTGGTGATGCCGTTCGGATTAACCGATCGCCCCCGCAACCTTCCAAGCATTGATGAATGAGGTATTTAAGCCTTTCCTTCGTCGTTTTGTCTTAGTCTTTTTCGACGATATATTTGTTTATAACACATCTTGGGAAGAGCATTTGCAACATTTAGCTACGGTTCTCGGGGTATTGCAAGAACATCAACTCTATGCAAATGAAAACAAATGCTCTTTTGGTCAAAAGGAAGTGGCTTATTTGGGCCATATAGTTTCAGCAAAAGGAATTGCAGTGGATCAGGACAAAATTAAAGCCATGGTGGATTGGACCTCGCCTAAAAACATCAAAGAATTACGCGGGTTATTATGTCTTACGGGATACTATAGGCGGTTCATTCATCGTTATGCTCACATCGCTGCCCCCCTTACATTACAGCTGCGCAAGGATTATTTTTCGTGGAATTTTGAGGCTGAAATTCCCTTCATCAAAATCAAAGAAGCACTATTGGCAACCCCTGTTCTTGGCATTCCAAATTTTAGTATCCCATTTGTGGTGGAGGCGGATGCATCGGGAAAAGGGATTGGAGCGGTGTTATCTCAAGAACATCATTCATTGGCATATTTTAGTAAAGCTCTCGGCGTGCGTGGTCAGGCTAAATCAATATACGAGAAGGAGCTTATGGCGATTGTATTTGCCGTTCAAAAATGGCGTCACTATTTGATTGGTCGACATTTTATTATTTGGACTGATCAAAAGAGTTTGAAGTTCATCATGGAGCAACGTGAGGTTGGCACTGATTATCAAAAATGGGCAAGTAAATTGTTGGGCTTCGATTTTGAGATCGAGTATCGACTCGGTAGTACTAATCGAGCAGCCGATGCATTGTCGTGACATCCTAGTTTGGCTGCCCTGTTGTTGACAACTTTGGTATCATCTTGGAACATTGATTGGCCAGCCGTCTACAAGGAGATTGAGGCAGACCCAGAGCTTTCCAAACTCCGTTCCGATTTGAAGCTTAAAGAGGGTCCGATTGCCGGGTTTTATTTACACCACGATCAGCTGCTCTGTAAAGGTCGTTGGGTAATTCCTTCTAATTCCACTCTCATCCCTAAACTATTGTTTGAATATCATGATTCTGTGACCGGTGGACATAATGGGGATTTTAAAACATATCTTCTTATTGCGGAGGATTGGTACTGGGTGGGGATGCGACGCAGGGTATCTCAGTATGTGCAGGCTTGTCCCACTTGTCAAACTCAAAAAACCTCCCATCAGCAAGCTTACTTAATCCCTTGCCCATTCCAGCCCAAGTATAGGAAGACATTTCCATGGATGTTATTGAGGCATTGCCGAAGTCCGGGGGTTTTGACACAGTTTTAGTGGTGGTGGATCGTCTTTCCAAGTATGCTCATTTTGTGGGTCTTAAGCATCCATTTACAGCTAAGTTCGTAGCGGCGATGTTTATCAAGGAGGTCATCCGTTTACATGGGTTTCCCAAATCCATTGTCTCAGATCGAGATAAAGTTTTCATGAGTATTTTTTGGCAAGAGCTCTTTCGTCTACATAACACATCCCTACTTCACAGTTCGGCATATCACCCGCAAACCGATGGGCAAACGGAGATCGTTAACCAGGCCTTGGAGACGTATCTGGGGTGTTTCATTAATGGGCGACCTAAGGAGTGGGCGAAGTGGCTACCTTGGGCGAAGTATTACTATAATACGTCACCCCACTTTTCGATCAATATGTCTCCCTTCCGTGCACTTTATGGGCGTAATCCTCCATCCTTGCTTCGTGTTGGGGCAAACTCTACTCCAGTTGATAGTTTGGATACGCTTTTGCGAGAACGTGAAGCCATACTTGATGATTTGCGTTTTCATTTTCTCAAAGCCCAACATCGTATGAAGAAATGGGCCGATACTAGGCGTTAGGAGGAGTCATTTGTGGAAGGTGACTTGGTGTACTTCAAGCTCTAGCCTTACCGGCAGCAGTCCATGGCTCGTCGCCCTTGTGACAAGCTCGCAGCCCGATTTTATGGTCCCTTCATGGTTCTTCAACGCATTGGTCCAACTGCCTACAAACTTCAACTTCCGGAGCATAGCCAGATTCACCCCGTTTTTCACGTGTCTCAACTTAAGCGTGCTCGTGGGGCTGCCTTCAATCCAATTTCCATCCCTGAGAAACTCTCCCCTTCATTGGAGTTTGAAGATGATCCAGAGCAATTAGTGGGGATACATGCTGATCCTAATGACCCATGCAAAGTCCTTGAGGTCCTGATTAAATGGCGTGGCCTACCTTTAACAGATGCTACTTGGGAACCTTACTCCACTATTGCTCATATGTTTCCTGATTTCCACCTTGAGGACAAAGTGCGTGTGATTGGGGCAGGTACTGTGATGGATTACGGCCTAGAGAAGCCCAATATTACTCATGTATATTCTAGAAGGGGAAAGAAACAATGAATGATGAGGTGGTAAGTTAGTTATATGGGGGAATATTTTCTGTTTTGCTGAGCTGGTTAAGAGCCTCCTAGAAGAGTATAACTCTATATATACTGTAAATAAGGAATAGATTTTATCATGCTTGTAATACACAATCTAGTGTAATACACTAGTGGAAAAAATGTTATTTGCTGCGACTCAAAGGCTGCGGTCATGCCAAAACCGCAGCCAATAATCAATTTTTTTTGGAGCCTTCAAAGGCTGCGGTCATGCCAAAACCGCAGCCAATAATTAATTTTTTTTTGGAGCCTTCAAAGGCTGCGGTCATGCCAAAACCGCAGCCAATAATCAATTTTTTTTTGAGCCTTCAAAGGCTGCGGTCATGCCAAAACCGCAGCCGATGAGCATTAAAAAAAAAATTTCAGCCCAAGCCCAAAGACAAAAACCCTAAATGAGGCGCCTATGAGTATTAAAATCAGAAAAAACCCTTTGATTTTTCAAAACCCTAAGAAAAAAACCCAAAGTTTTCAAAACTCTTTGATTTTTTCGTTCTTCCACTGTAATTGACAAGCCTTTGATTTTTTTAAACTCTTTGATTTTTTCGTTCTTCCACAGAAATCTCCTTCTTCCTTTAGATCTCGAATCTCAATTGTTATCAAAAGCCAAGTTTTCAAGTTTTCAAGTTCATCACATCTCAATAGAAGTTCAAAGGTTAATCTCCATTGTTATCTTCTTCCTTTCGTTTTCTTGTGTAAATTTTTTATAGATTTTTTTTGTTGTAAGATTTGTAAGATATTTCGTTATATTTTTTTTATAGATGTTTATTGTAAGATTTGTTTATTGTAAGATTTGATTATTCGTTATATTTTTTTTATAGATGTTTATTGTAAGATTTGTAAGATGTTTATTGTAAGATTTGATTATTCGTTATGTTTAACAGATCTAGATTTCTTTTATGTTTATTATTTTTGTTATTTTTGATTTTTTTTATAGATTTTTTTGTTAGATTTTATTATTAACAAATCTATATTTTTTATGTTTATGTTTCGTTATATTTCGTTTGTTATTTCGTTTGTGTAAATATATTTTTTGTTAGATTTCTTTGTAAGATTTGTAAGATATTTCGTTTGTTATTAACAGATCTATATAGTTTTTTTGTTTATGTTTGTTATTAACAGATCAATGTATAAAACGAAATGAAAAAAAAATAGCCCTCAAAGGCTGCGGTTCTGGAAATGACTGCAGCCAATAATCAACTTTTTTTTTTGTGTGGTAAAAATGGACTATAGGCTGCGGTTTTTAGGACCGCAGCCAATAATACTTTGTCATCTGCTGCTATTACTAATGCTGCGAGTCAAAACCGCAGCCTATATTGGCAAAAAAACCGCAGCCAATAGCTTTTTTTTCCACTAGTGATAGTACACAATGGGAGTTACTGAGTCACTCTAAGAACTCAGGGGGTACTTTGCCCTAATTACGAAATACAAGCCTTCTATTCCCTCTAATCTCTTCTTCTTTATTCTTCTTCTTACACATACTCTGTTCTTGCTTAATTAGATTCTGTTTTGATAGCCAAACCATTACAGACTAGAGCTAATTTTGTAAGAAACAGAATGCAGCAGAAGAAAAGTAAGAAGAAAGAGAGAAGAATTAAGAGAATAGAATGCTTGTATTTAGTAATTAGGGAAGTGTACCTTCTGAGTTCTTAGAGTGACTCAGTAACTCCCATTGTGTATTCTTACACCAAATTGTACTACAAGCATAATAAGATCTATTCATTATTACATCATATATAGTAGTGTACTCTTCTACAAAGTCTATCCAGCTTAGCACCAAAAACAGAAAGATTCCCTTCCATAACAGATTTGCCACATACTCCTTACTGCTTCTTTCTTCTTCTAGAATAAACTTGCACAATCTTGGGCTTTTGTGGGCTGCAATCCATCACAGTACCCGCCCCAATCACACGCACCTTGTCCTCAAGGTGGAAATCAGGAAACATATGAGCGATTGTTGAGTACGGCTCCCAAGTTGCATCTGATAGAGGTAACCCATGCCATTTGATGAGGACTTCGAGTATCTGAGATGGATTGTGAGGATCAGCACGAACCCCAACAAGTTGTTCAGGATCAGCTACTAGTTCCAAGGAAGGGGAGAGTTGCTCAGGAATAGGACTTGGATTGAAGGCAGCCCCACGAGCACGTTTTAGCTGCGATACGTGGAAAACGGGATGGATTTTGCTTTGCGGAGGAAGTTGGAGTTTATAAGCAGCAGGGCCAATCCGTTGAAGGATCAAAAATGGGCCATAGAAGCGGGCTGCCAATTTATCACAGGGTCTACGAGCCACAGACTGTTGTCGGTATGGAACACCAAGTCACCCTCCTCAAAGGCTTCTGCCTTACGCCTTGTATTCGCCCACTTTTTCATACGATGATGCGCTTTAATGAAATGAAAACGCAAATCATCTAGGATAGCATCTCTGTCACGCAAGAAGGTATCTAAATTGTCCACTGGTGTAGAGTTAGCCCCCAAGCGAAGTAAGGAAGGAGGGCTACGACCGTAAAGTGCTCGAAATGGAGACATATGAATAGACAAGTGCGGTGAAGTATTATAACAATATTCCGCCCAATGCAACCACTTAGCCCACTCTTTGGGATTTCCATTGATGAAGCACCGAAGATATGTTTCCAAGGCCTGATTGACTATCTCTGTTTGGCCGTCGGTTTGAGGGTGATAAGCGGAGCTACGTAATAAGGTGGTGCCTTGTAGTCGGAACAATTCTTGCCAAAAAATGCTCATAAAAACCTTGTCATGATCAGAGACAATGGAATTGGGAAACCCATGGAGGCGAACGATTTCTTTAATAAAGAGAGCCGCTACAGACTTAGCTGTGAATGGATGTTTGAGACCGATAAAATGGGCGTACTTCGAAAGGCGATCTACCACCACAAGAACCGTGTCAAAACCCCCGGACTTAGGCAAAGCTTTGACAAAGTCCAGTGAAATATCTTCCCACACTTGAGCAGGAATAGGCAGTGGATTGAGTGAGCCTTGGGGCTGCTGATGTGAACTCTTCTGTGTTTGACAAATAGGGCAACCATGGACATATTGAGGTACTTTCTTGCGCATGTCGACCCAATACCAATCCTCCGCAATACGTAAGTAAGTTTTAAATTCCCCATTATGTCCCCCAATCGCCGAATCGTGAAACTCAAATAACAATTTAGGAATGAGAGAGGAGGTGGAAGGAATTACCCGTCGGCCCTTATACATCAGCTGGTCCTGACGTAAATAAAACCCCGCAATAGGAGCCCCTTTGACCCGTAAGTCAGAACGCAGCTTAGTGAGCTCCTGATCGTCATCGATCTCTTTGCGTAATGCAGACCAATCAATATCCCAGGAGGAAACCAAGGCTGTTAAATAGATAACCGCCAAGCTAGGGTGTCTAGACAAGGCGTCTGCTGCCCCATTGGTACTGCCGGGTCTATATTTTATCTCGAAATCATACCCCAGCAATTTACACGCCCACTTTTGATATTCGGTGCCAATTTCTCGCTGCTCCATAATAAACTTCAAACTCTTTTGGTCGGTCCAAATGACAAAATGCCGGCCAATCAAGTAATGACGCCATTTTTGGACGGCCAAAACAATTGCCATAAGCTCCTTCTCATATATCGACTTTGCTTGCCCTCGTATGCCTAGAGCCTTACTAAAATATGCAATGGGATGGAGGTTTTGGGACAACACAACCCCTATACCTTTCCCGGACGCATCCGCTTCAACCACAAATGGAATACCGAAATTTGGTATCCCTAAAACAGGAGCAGCAACCAATTCCTCCTTAAGAGCAACAAATGCAGTGTCTGCCTCAGAATTCCACTGGAAACTATCCTTGCGCAACTGTGACGTGAGGGGGGCAGCGATATGTGCGTACCGATGAATGAAATGCCTATAGTACCCTGTTAAGCCCAAGAAGCCTCGCAATTCTTTAAGGGTCTTAGGACGCGTCCAGTCCACCATAGCTCGAATCTTTTCGGGGTCCACCGCAATGCCTTTCGCTGAAACGATGTGACCTAAATACGCCACCTCCTGTTGACCGAAGCAACACTTCTTTTCATTTGCATAAAGCTGATGTTCCTGTAAGACTCCCAAAATAGTAGATAGGTGTTGCAGATGTTCATCCCACGAGTTACTGTAAACTAGTATATCATCAAAAAATACTAGGACAAAGCGGCGGAGAAAGGGTTTGAACACCTCGTTCATCAATGCTTGAAATGTGGCCGGCGCGTTGGTTAAACCGAACGGCATTACTAGGAACTCGTAATGTCCGTCATGAGTACGAAATGTTGTTTTATGCACGTCCTCCTTTCGCACCCGAATCTGGTGGTAGCCGGACTTGAGATCGAGCTTCGAAAAATACATAGCACCATGTAGTTCATCCAGTAACTCTTCGATCACCAGAATTGGGTACTTGTCGGCCACCGTTTCCTTATTGAGGGTCCGGTAATCGACGCAAAAGCGCCATGAGCCGTCTTTTTTCTTGACCAACAACACGGGACTCGAGAACGGGCTCTGGGAAGGCTGGATAATACCGGCGTGCAACATGTCAGTAATCAAATTCTCTATTTCCTCCTTTTGAATTTGAGGATACCGATAGGGTCTAACGCTAACTGGGTTACTCCCTTCTTTTAGAACAATCTGATGTTGGCGGCTCCTTAAAAGTGGTAACCCAATTGGCATATTAAACACGGTTTGATGTTGATCCAGGATCCCTTGCAATGCTTCACAGTGAACCCGTTGAACCATGTCAGTGGCATCTCTTTGCTCTCCTTGTATAGCTGTTAATTCTATCAAAATGCCTCCTCTCTCCTTCCTTATACTCTTCATCATAGCTTTCAACGTAATTTGCAAACGGTCTAAAGTCGGGTCACCCCGTAACAGTACCTTCATTCCCTTCCACATAAATTGCATTAATGGTAGCTTCCAATTGGTGGTAACTGTGCCTAATTTAGCCAACCACTCCAGCCCCAAAAGAACATATGAGTGTCCCAGCTCTAATGGCAAAAAATTTTCCACAATTCTCACAGCTCCCAAATCCAACTCAACGCCGGTACATACCCCACTTCCTCTACGTAATTCCCCTGTCCCCAAAGTCACATTAAAATCTTCGGTGAAATCAGTTGGTATATTTAGGGCGGTCACAGTTTTTAACGAGATAACATTATTGGTGGCTCCGGATCTATCATCACTACTACATCATTCCCCTGAATTTTGCCCACAAGTTTCATTGTTTTCGGGCTATTAATAACAACCACAGAGTTGAGTGAAATACTCACCGGTGAGTCTGCCGGTTGCTCTGTTTCTTCCGTTCCTTCAAAATCGGCTTCTTCGACATCATATGCCTCTTCGTTATCTCCGATAATCAAAACGCTTAATTCCCTTCGCTTACAAATGTGCCCAATACGCCATTTTGCGTCGCACCGAAAACAGAGTCCTCGATCTTTCCGATCCTGGAACTCGCGATCCGATAATCGCCTGGTATTTTCTAGGTTAGGAGTTCTTTTGTGGGTAGTGGTGGAGTACATGTTTAGTTTTGGGGTGGGGTAGGTGTTTTTTTGGATGGTATATGTACGATTAGAGGGGAAGGCATTTTGGACATTTGTGGGTCTGGGGTTATTTGGGTAATTTTGTGGGTTTAAATACCTTGGTCTACTCCTGTCTTCTTCATAAGCCACCATCAAATTTTCCTCCACCCGTATCGCTATGTCTAGTGCCTCGTCCTTGGTCATCGGATCGAGCACCTTCACCTCGCTTCCTACTCTTCTCTCTAAGCCACGAATGAAATGGGTTATGAGGTACTCGTCGCTCATCTCCTCTTCGATATTAGAGGCGAGTTGAATGAACTTCTTCTCATACTCTTCAACGTTCCCGTCTTGAGTTACGGTCAACCACTGTTCAATAAGGGATCCTCCTTGCTTTCCCCGGAACCTCCTGAGCATTGTTCTTTTGAGATTTCTCCAATTAGAGATTGTTTTTCGCTTATTTTCCCATTGAAACCAATGAAGGGCGTCCCCCTCCAATCCGACAACCGCCATCTCCAGCTTCTCCTTCTCCGGTAAGTCATAAAAATCATGGCAATGTTCGGTTTTCGCCACCAAGCCGTCGGGATCTACGCCTGAGAAAACCGAAAATTCCATGCGTCTGCATTTCCAGTTTGTTAGTTCGCCAGGGGTTGGTTGAATGGCCCTACGAGGTAAGGACCTGGGTATCTCAAAACCTCCTCCCTCCACAAATAATTGATTGTCTCGTGGAATGGAGTCCTCACGTTCCCTGCTTGTTACCACTTTGTTACTGATTTTTTTCAATTCCGCCATCACCAATGAAATCGACTCCTTCATTTCCTCTTTATCCTTGTTTTGTTCAACCACCAGCCTAGACTGAGACTCTTCAAATTGTTACGCCAGTTCAGAAATTCGGACATCTAAATTCGTCTATAACTCCGGTAAGGTTGCTTGCAAATCCTGAACCGTTTCCTCCAAACTGTCTATTCGAATGCCCTGACTGGGTGCCATAAGATCTTGCTCTGATACCACTGTAATGCCTTGGCTATCAGATTCAATAAGACTAGAGCTAATTTTGTAAGAAACAGAATGCAGCAGATGAAAAGTAAGAAGAAAGAGAGAAGAATTAAGAGAATAAAAAGCTTGTATTTAGTAATTAGGGTAGTGTACCCCCTGAGTTCTTAGAGTGACTCAGTAACTCCCATTGTGTATTCTTACACCAAATTGAAATACAACCATAATAAGATCTATTCATTATTACATCATATATAGTAGTGTACTCTTCTAGAAAGTCTATCCAGCTCAACACCCAAAACAGAAAGATTCCTTTCCATAACAGATTTGCCACATACTCCTTACTGCTTCTTTCCTCTTCTAGAATAAACTTGCACAATCTTGGGCTTTTGTGGGCTGCAATCCATCACATAAACATAACACACTAATTTGATCGCAAGTGGAATTCTTAGTTTACCTCAATGATCATCAATCTCCGCTAACATAATAGTAAAACACTTAAGAAAATAACTCTTAAAACCTTATCATGGATTCCCATGTACTATTATGTTAATTGTTTTTACCATTCCTCAATATATATCATCCTTTTCTATTAGGCTTTTATATGACTTTAATTTGCTATTTGCAAAGTCAAGTGCTACCGCTAACATAGAATTTCAAGTTGAACAATAAAACGCATCTTGTCATCAAATTACAAATCAATCAGTTGTCTAGTAATCACCAAGTAATACTTTCACACCAATTATGCGAAACAATAAACTAGAATAAGTAAAGTTGGATACTCAACTGATATGCCGAAAGCAGCATTAAATATGCACAAATAATTCCATTATAGAAATATCAAAAAAAATAAAAGCCGATCTAATCACTTCACAGAGTCAAGACATATTAACAAACAATTGAAACTTCATAAACTAATAAGAAAAGAGATCTCTACAACCGAACATCTTCAGAGATGAAATTCAAGCAAAAAACAATCAGCATAGATAAAGATAATTGGAAAATCAAATGAATCTGAGATCAGAAAAAACCGTACCACAACATCGGCAAATATCCAGGGTATCCACACAATTAGTGATGGCCACGGGGCGGGTTACCCGGAACCGAACCGGTCCCGAACCGCTTGAAACCGGTCCCGGAACCGTTTGCGACAGGTTCCGATCCGGCCCGAACCGCGAAACCGTGAACCCGTCAGAAAAAAGGTTGTCGGAACCGTGAAACCGCCGGAAAAAACCGTTTGAACCAGACAAAAGAACTGCGGGCCAGTTCACCCGGACCAACGGTTCCATGGAACCACCCCGGAACCGGACCGTAACGGTTCACCCGGCCCAACGGTTCCTTGGAACCGGACCGGAACGGTTCACCCGGCCCAACGGTTCCTTGGAACTGGAACCGTACGGTTCACCCGGCCCAGCGGTTCTTTGGAACCGGCCAAAAACTAGCCGTTATGTTACCGTTGAACTAGCCGTTGGGATTTTCCTATAAATACCCATCACTTTCAATCCTTCCAATTCACAACTCATCTCTTCTCCTACTCTCTCTACTTAATTACGCAATTATTCTCTTAATTACATAATTAGTCTCTTAATTATTTCTTAATTACATTATTAGTGTTTTAATTATTCCTTAATTACATACTTATTCTTTTAATTATTTATTAATTTCTTAATTACATTATTATTTCAATATTATCATGTCTTCTTTTTTGAAAAAAGCCTCTAAAAAAGTTTCCAAAGTGGCAAAATCTTTGGGAGGAGGTTCTAGCTCCAAACGAAAGGCCACTTCAACTCCGTTAGTATCAACAACACCTTCGATTAATACTAATTATGAACCAAATTATCTAGAAGGGTACGACCAAGAATTACACGATTATGCTGAAGAAGTGGAAAGAGTAATAAGAATTGAAGAAGAAGAAGAAGAAGAAGAAGAAGAAGAAGAAGAAGAAGAAACACAAGAAGAAGAAGAAGAAGAAGAAGAAGAAGAAGAAGAGGAACCAACGACCCCCATTGGGATACTTAGATCTCGACAATCATCAACAAGATCACTTGAAGCACAACAACAACAACAACAAAGACAAGCTCGTGGTAAACGAGTCAATTTCCATAGTATCAGTTAGTTTTATAATTTTATTCTTCAAATTTATTGAGTTTTAAATTATTATTTATTTATATATTGTGGTATTTGAATAATGTCTTTATATTTATATTTAGATGAAAATAAACCAGTAAGACAACCTTTTCCGGCAATGCCACCTCCTAATGGTAGAGTTATTTCACATGTGTGGTCGTATTTTACAAAAGAACCAACCGGCAACCCGGATGTTTTCTTATGCACCTGTCAAATTTGTGAAAGTCAAGGGGTAAAGCCCTTAGTTTCTTACAATTTCAGCAAAGGTAAATACTTTTTAAGTTTTTATACATGATATTTATATTTTGTAAATCAAGAATGTTAGAATGTATTAAAAATTCATTTATTGTGTTTTGTGAATACGTGTTAGGTGGTGGTACGGGATCTTTCAACAAACATTTGGCAAAGAAACATGGAATCACAAAGGAAACTCATGCAGCAAGCGGCAGCGGGACCACAAGTGGAAGCCGACAACAATGGGCAACGGACTTCCCAGGCGGGGGTATGCCTTTTAAATTTAATCGTAATGAAATGATTGATGAATTTTCCAAATATGTAATTTGTGATGAGTTGCCTTTTAACCACGGTGAAAGTAAGACATGCGAATACTACACTAGAAAAACTTTACAACCACAATATAGAGTAATCCCTAGGAATACTCTTAAACGACGAACCATAAAATTATATGAATCAAAACGCTATGAGTTAGTAGAAATGTTTAAATCTTTTAATGGTAAGGTTAGTATAACAACCGATATATGGTCAGCTCCCCCACATTTAGAGTCTTATATGTGTGTAACAGCACATTGGATAGACCATAATTGGTTTATTCAAAAAAGAATAATTGCGTTTGAGTTAATGCCCGAGAAACATACGGGTGAAAACATTAAATATAGATTAATGGAAATATGTAAAGAATGGAACTTATTAGATAAGATATTTTGTTGTTCTACCGATAATTCATCTGCCAATATCAAATGCATCGAACTTTTATATAACGAACCCGCTTTTACTTGTATCCTAGGCGGTAGTTTATTACATATACGTTGTTGTGCTCATATTATTAATTTTTCTTGCCAAGCAGGTATTAAAAACTTAAGTGATTTATTAGGTCCCACTAGAGACATAGTGAAGTGGCTTAGATTAGGACAAGTAAAAAGAAGATATAAACAATTATGTGAACATTATAAACTAAAAAAAGTATATTGGTCTTTAGATACTCCTACACGTTGGGGTTCAACCCATGATTTATTAAAGAAGGCTATTGTTTATCGTCCGGTTATAATATAATTGTATATTGAGTTTATCGATAGCCGTATAAGTAATGAAACTTGGGACCTAGCTATAGGCGTACAAAAACTATTAGAAGCGTATGTCCACGCAACTAAGATTTTTTCATATGTTTATGAACCAAACGTTCACTTAGTAATATGTGAATGTATTACTGTTTTTTATCATCTTCTTAGACATTCTCATGATGATACTAACATTTTTTTAAAGCCGATTCTTGCAGATATGATGGATAAGTGGAAAGCGTATTTCACTGATTTTCCTTATATTTATGGAATTGCGGCAATTTTAGATCCGTGTTTTAAGACGGAAAACCTAAGTAAAATAATAGGATTTTACTACCAAGCATTAGATCGCCCGTCTAGTGATGTACATATTTATGTAGAAACTTGTAAAAAGCTTTTAGCAGACCTTAATGATCATTATCTAGTATATATAACCCGAGTCGCGATACGTCCCATGTATTATAACCCCATAATAGCTAACATAATAAGTCAAGATGATACTTTTATAGGATCATCTTCTTCCTCCCCCTCCGCTTCATATTTAGAATTAGATAATTATCTTAAACATCACTTTGAAATCGACCAAAGTAATTATAACATTTTACAATGGTGGAAAGAAAAATCATTAAAATTCCCCATATTATCGAGAATTGCAAAGGATATCCTTGCAATTCCTGCTTCTACTATTGCGTCGGAGTCTGCTTTTAGTGCAGGTAGAAGAGTTTTAGACGAAAAGAGATCTCGTCTTACTCCACATACTATTCAAATATGTGTTTGCAAGAAAGATTGGGATCAAGTGGATGTCCGAACACAAGGACTCAAGACCGATGATGATCAAGACGACGATGATCCATGGATGATGATGGATACATCTGCATCATCGTCGGGAGGAGAGTCGGCGGAAGCATCTAACCAACCATATGACGATGACGAATAGGATCATGGATACCGGACCACGGTCAATCAACATCAACATTCAACAATTAAAAATAAAAGGTACGACAAAGAACTACGTGAGCTTTGATTCCTTCGGGATACGTAGGCAGCTTAGTATTTCTTCGGGATACTAGGTTCAAGTCCATTCTCTCCCCTTTTTTTATTAATCATCTTTATCGTTTCTTATTAATTTATTTTTTTCCTTTTTTTTAGTAAATATTTTAATAATGATGACAAGCATTGAATTTCGCTAATAATCAAGTAATCGACGAAGGTACGTCCGCATTATTATAGTATTTTTATATTAAAATTAAAGACAAAATAAGAATGGAACCGATGGTCCGACCCACCCGACCCGGGTATTGGAACCGCCGGAACCGCCTCATAAACCGCCAAGGAACCGTTTGGAACCGTCCGGAATCGGAAATGTTCGGGTCAGGTTCCAGATGGGACCGGAACGGAACCGGCCCAACTCGGACCGTGGCCATCACTACACACAATAACATGAAATTCAAAGAGTTCTAATAATCAAACGAAATCAAGAACAAATAGTTAAAAAAAACAAGACCTAGATCACCGCCACGCTTAGCAAAGCTACAATCAGAAATCTGAGAAGCGACATCTTCAAATTTCTCTTTTCCAGAAAGAATATCATCGCGAATAGACTTTAGCTGAGAAATAGCAGAATCTTTAGTAGTATTCATGATAATACGACCTTCTGGATCCTTCCATGAAGCTTTTCTGCGAGAACCTTGGTGCTTAATGAGTATGTGAGAAGCCTTAACTTGCAGTTTCGTCGCCATTTTCTTAGTCTTCTTATGATTCTCTTTCTCTTTATTTCTCTCCGCTCTTCGATCTTCGTCGATCGAAGTATCTTTTTTTCTCTTTCTTTCCGAGGACTCAATTTTCTCTGCTTTGAAATTTCAGTATGGAAGTGTGAGGTTCAGAAAAATAAATTTGTGATTTTTGTTTAAACAGCGTGTTGTGGACAAATTGATTGGGATGCGTTGGATTTAGGTCGAATCAATTTTAATTCGGTTTGATTTATCTGATCTTTCTATACCTTACTAGGTGGAATCGTGGAAATTATTATTGTGACGTTACCGTGATAAAATATTATTGCGTTGATTTAATTTCAATCTAAAATGAATATTGTATCTAACTCGATTTATTTTCAAATTATAAGTATTTGTTGATATTATGATTGTATTGTCAAAGTTTTGTACGTATTTCAAGTTAAGCAAGTATGGTAGTACGAGACTATGAGCATATACAGATATTAATAAGATCAAGTCCCAGACAACTACTTTCTAGAAGAAAGTTGTCCTAGATGGTCAAAGCCAAACAAGTACCTTACGTATGGAACTTGTCCCAAAGGGTTTATCCGAGACAAGTCCTTTCCAAATGAAAATAGTTCTAGATGGTCAAACCCAAAGAAGTACCTTCCAATAGGAACTTTTTCTAGAGGGTTTATCCCAAAGAAGTACTTCTAACCAAGTGCTAGTCAATAACATTCTTGCTGCC
This sequence comes from Amaranthus cruentus, assembly GCA_019425755.1. Classification (NCBI taxonomy): domain Eukaryota; kingdom Viridiplantae; phylum Streptophyta; class Magnoliopsida; order Caryophyllales; family Amaranthaceae; genus Amaranthus; species Amaranthus cruentus. Next base: position 10,025,836 of record CM033452.1, read on the forward strand.
ACATCTGTTTCAAATTTTGCTTTCGTGAAGCCAATAATGTAGCTCACCGTTTAGCTAAATGGGCTTCAGCCAATGTTTATTCTAGTATTTGGCTTGATGGTGGTCCATCTTGGATTTCAGACTATGTATTTTCGGATTTAACCATTTAATGATGAGTCTCACTTTGATCTTAAAAAAATAAAACTTGTCCCAAAGATCCATCCTAGATAAGTACCTTCCAATTAAAACTTGTCCTTATTTTAGAGTATTCATCCCAGACAAATATCTTCCGAAAAAACTTGTTTTAAAGGGTTTATCTCTCAAATCACTACCTTACAAGTTAGGGGTTTATTCTAGACAAAGTATCATATGGACAAGACCCTCCAAAAGGGTACCCCAAGGGTATATCAACCGAGTCCCATGAACCATGTACCATATAATTAGGAGAAAAATTGGATGAGTATGAATTAGGAACACCTTAATCTTTTTAAATCTCCTAAAACATCATCATCATCATTCCAGTGTATCCCGCTCTTAGAAAACTATGGCCAAGGTCTGGGAAAGGAAGGACGGCAACAACTCATATCTATAAAGGAGAGCACGGCCAAAAGAAGAACCCGGCTCGAGAAAATGCATGGCAAAAATAGAATAGTAAGGCCACAATGCCTTGCCAACTTGCATCAAAGGACAACTTTACTTTATTATCTAATGAAGTAAGAAGGATCCCAACTCAATGTAGCTCGAAACAATTGCTTTATCTTCAGGTATGCTCCAGCTCGCTCGATCACCAGACGATTGGGCTGTAGTTGTCTTTTTAGCCGTGGTAAAGACTTGTTGAGGGACCACTTCAACATCTTCCTCATGTATTTCTTCAAGATGTCTTGTTTCCCTCATTCGCGAAGTCGGAGTACCAGTATAAGAATCGTCGCCCCTTGGAGATTGGTCCATTTGTTGAGTTAAATGATCAGAAACGGGGAACGATGAAGGATATTGATTAAAAGATTGTTGGAACGGAGCAAAAAGTGAGATATTTTGATTTAAAGGGGTGTAATTAGGGATGGGCATTTAAGGGTATGGGTAGGGTCTGGACCCTACCCAGACCCGGACCCTAATTTTAGGGTAGGGTCCAGACCCGGACCCTGATATTAAGGGTCCAAAAAATTAGACCCAGACCCAGACCCTAAGGGTCTGGGTCCGGACCCTTAGGGTCTAAAACCATACCCTAAAAAGTTTATTTTTTGAGTGAGATTAAAAGGTCTAAAAAATAGACCCTAATATGGACCCTAATCTGAACCCTTATGAGACTCTTAGGGTCTAAGTTCCTAAAATCCATAAATCATTAGTTGAAACTTTCTAAAGCAATAATAATTTCAACACCAAACTTAAAAACATCTTGATTGAATACATCTTTCTTCATACTACCTAACTCTGACAAGTTTGATCCATCTTTCTTCAATTGTGTTTGGCTAGTAGGAGTAAGTCGTAAGTGTCTCCCGGGACATGACTTCGTAGCATGCTTGTGAAGGTGTGAAGTGCCCCTATTACCACCTGCTGTAAGTTTGACTTGACAATACTTACACTTTGCCTTTTTCAAAGCACCATCGACCATGATCTTGTCAAATAGTTGCCATACTGATGAAATATTTTTCCTATTGGATGTTCCACTTGTATATGTAGACTTTGAAGAAGTTGTATTATTATCCACTTTATCATTTACATTGACGAATCCTTCTTCATATACCTCTTGGTCTGCACTTAAATTGGCAATGTTCTCATATGTATCAAAGTCTTTAGAACCGACTTGAGATTGCAAATCATCCATTATTTCTGGCAAAACCAACGCAAGAGGACAACAAAGAAATTCAGAAATGTAAGACATAATATCCAAGATTAAAACCTTACAACATCAGCCAAATGCACCCCAAATCACATGGTTTTACATCCGTCATCAAAATAAACTGGTCTCAAAATCTATGGTGCATATTATTATTACTAATTCTTAAATTTCCAATCATCCAATTTCTGATGATTTCAAAGCATCAAACTATAGCTAAACAAACAAAATGCACTTCTTATATAATATAATCATACAACATCTCAAATTATTCCTACGCAAAATTAAATTGAACTAATGCTTAAAATTGAAATAATGCTTAAGAATTAATAATAAAAAAAACGGCGATCTCCTTCAATCAAAACAAATAACAATACAAAAACAATCAAATTAAAAAGGGATTGAGCTCATATACTATCCAGCTATGAAGGAGTCTATCATGCCTAAATTAAGCATTTCAGAGATTAATCACTTCATGTATAAAATCATTGCAACAAATTCCCTTTCATCAAATTAAATTTCCAGATCTATATTTTAAGTTGAAAGTTTGAATGAAAAGTAATGTACAAACCTAGATTGGCGAAATGGAGAATAGATGCAGGGGTAAAAGCTCATATTCTATGGGTGTATAAAGCGTCTGTCATGCCATGGCGAGAATCAACTCCGAGAATTGCAGCAGGTTTGGTTTCTCTCTCAATGAAGGAAGGAGAAAGTGGAAACTGGAAAAAGAGAGAAACTTAGGGTCCTAAAATGCTCTCCAAGACAAAAATATAAAAATAAAAAGGGTCTAATGGTCTAATTCGGGTCTACCCGGACCCGGACCCTTATAATATTTTTAAGACCCGGACCCGAACCCGGACCCTTAGGGTCCAAAAAAAATAGACCCTTACCCTTAAAAAAGGGTAGGGTCCAACAGGGTCCTAATAGGGTCTTGGACCCTTGCCCATCCCTAGGTGTAATTTTGATTAACTGGTCTCGGTTGATTTCCGAACCACTGTAAAGCAGCTTGAAATTGAGGATTGTTGAGGATATTTGGATCGAAAGGGCCAACATTTGAGTTATTTTGAGAGTTTGGATAACTTGGAAAATTAAAATTTCCATGATTTGGGTTATTTGGATTCATAATTAATACTCCCTCCTATTCAGCTCAAATGTCCCATTTGCTTTTTCGACACTATTCATCTCTTACTCTTAATTTGTATTTTATTATTAATTTATAAGTTAAAATATAGTCAAGTGAGATCTTGTTTGATTCGTCTCAATGCAAGGATTATTTATATTAACTTTTCATAATTTTTTATTATACACGATTAGATATATTAACGATCGAATAAGTGCATTGGATAGAGTGCAAAAAGCAAATGAGACATTTGAGCTGAATAGGAGGGAGTATGATACTAATTATATCTTGTGAGAGAAAATAACAAATTTTGATGTGAATGTAAAATATGCAAATTTGAGTTCATTTTATAGAGAAAAAAAATCTGAATTATTGATAATATTTTTCTTTGACTTGCCAATTTTTAAATATTATCAATTTAGTAGTTTTCTAGGTAAATGATTCACCAAAATTACAAGCCATTAAGAATATGCCATTTGTCAAATTGCAATTGGATAAAAAAAAAAGAAAAAAAAAATTAAAGAACCAATTTCTCACGGTACTTTTGCCTTGGGAAATACAAAATATCATCTTCTTTAGAAGGAGGATGGGGCATTATCCTCTTTTCAAGAGGATTGGATTGCATTGGTTTTAGGAACTAAAAGGACATTAGAGGATATTGTAGGACTCCCATTGTACATGCTCTTACACCCAATAAGAAGATGGGACATAAAAAGGCACAAATGACCCTACTAATAAAGCTAGGGAAAAGTTTTGGATCCACCGAGGAAAAGCTAACGATACTCAAAAAGTTAAGAAAGACATTCCTCAGTCCTCACGCTTTAAACAAACCCTAACAAGTTCTTTCAAGCTGAGAGTAAGAGTGACAATGCACTTGGAATTGGCCCATTTAGGTAGTGATTTGGTGTACTTATTGACTTGATCATCAAAGGTGATTCCGAGTCCTCTAATGTGTGCTAGTTGTTGGAGTGATTTTATAGCAAGAAAAGCAAGCTAACATAGACAAGCCTCTCCAAACAAATACTCGCTATATACCCTCAAAATCACCCTGCACAAACCTGCTTAGTGCTCTCTTAATTGTGTCCGGTCCTAAACATGAATACTTTCATAACCATGTTATTCGACTTCAACATTGGATCTTTAACTTGAATGCATGGAAGAATTTGCAATGAGAATCATAACAATTCAAAAGGCAAATCAAATAACTCTGATAAACAATTTATGCAGTAAATCGATTACATGCCTATACAAATCACCATATAGTCTTCCACTCAAAGAATTGATGCATCACAATGGATAATTCTAATGCGAACCATTCTGTATTCAAAATTTTGAACCACTATAATGATCAGATGCATATTGCACAATACCACGACGATTACCATCTGAAAGGAACTCATTCTAGCACAAAATGTCCGCGCATTGCTAATTTGATCCAACTGTAACGAAGTCAGAGACAATTGCTGATCAGCGTAAAACATTTCTGGTGTCAGATCATTTAGAATCAATGGTCGTATGTCGTACTCAATGCTGAATCGCTATAACCTGCAAAACTCAATGGGTTCAGAAACCCTGTTGTGTGGTATTGCGTCTCCACTAGATTTCCCTTAAAACAGGCCAACCTTTTTTGAGAATTTCATTAATTTTGCTATCGATTTGTTGCTGGGCTCTCCAAGGACAAAGCTCCGCTGCATAACTATTCATTTTTGAAGCCAAGGTTGACATCTCGAGCTCCTCTTCTGGCAAGTTACCAATCAATTGAAGGAGAAAAGGATTCCGTTTGAGCTCAAATTTCTGTAATTTTTTAGAAAGCAATTACATTAGCTACCTTGAATTACCCTTCTATTTAGTGCTAATCGGTCAAAAAATGGAAAAGGTCAAAAAAAATTCTAAATCTAGAAGAGCATAGTAGAAAACATGCCGTAGAAAACATGCCAATCAGATACTTATCGCATTATTTTAACATTTGGATGGAGTTAATGTAACAATGCCTCTATTACTTGTAAGATTCTGCCCAAAATGCACTAAAACACCAAATACAAAGATCAAACAAACAATGTGGGGAAGTGTTCGAGCCACTCCCAAGCTCCTCAAAGAATATTTCCTCTTATTAATTATTTGATACTTACAAATGATTATCATGTCCTTATATATAGGTATGGGACATTTGTTGTGCGACAGCGGAAGCCAAGATCGAAAAACAATAATGAAACAATAAAGATTCAAACAAACAATAAAAAAATGACACAAGAAATTTAACGTGGTTCACTATTAATGTGATAGCTACGTCCACCGGCATCGAGATCAAATAATTTCATTATGAACTGCAAAGATTTACAAGATGAATCAACCTCTCAATCACAAAGAAAAATGGCTCTCTTGTGATCTCTCTCTAATTTTGTGAATAACTAACTCTAATCATAATGGAGTATTTATATGAGACCATTAATTAAAAGAAGTTATTATATAACAAAAACCAAAAGTAACCGTCAAAAACAAGTGGGAAAAAGAAATCCTGAGAAAACCGCACAGCAATTCGCGAGCCGTGCACCATGTCGCGAGCCGCGAACCAAAACAGTACAGCCTCCGCGCCCCGCGGAGTATTACGCGACCCGCGCACTTGGTCAGTGAAGCCTCCGCACCCCGCGTAGAACTCTGCACCCCGCACATCATTCTTTTTGACCCATCTTTCTTGATTCATCTCCTTCAATGGTGTTTGAGTCACCATTATCCCAACAATCTCCAACTTGACGAGAACCCATAGTCAACAACTACCTCATCAACACATAGTGAACATATCTCAAGCCAAAAAACCCGATGCAACACTTGTGCTAAAACCACACATCCCGATAAGTCTTTAACCAAGACCCATCACGATAAGTCTCCAATCAAGACCTATCAACATACTCGTTTTCAAGTATAACCACTCATAATGCTCCACCTGCATCACAAGTCCCTCATAATGCTCCACCTACATTACGAGTCCATGAGTAAGCTCCACCTAGAGACTAACAAACCTCCTCCTGGTGCTTCTCATCACCGCCCCTTAGGGCCTAAACCATATAAGCCAGCTTAGCAAAGAACCCCGTAGGACTGTCAGGATATCCTACCTTCTTCACCTCCACCTTCTTGTATGTACCCCCTAAATGAAACCTGACCACACTGTGCTTCTCACCAACATCAAGTACATGATCAAATGCCACAAAATCAACGTACACCGAAGTCGAAAACAGGTCGATCACACAGAATCATCACTAAGACCAGACAACACAAAGACCCCTTTGCAACAGAAGTTAAAGTCATGTATTCAATCTTCACATTTATCGAAGACCCTAAATACGACTCCCAACTTATCACGAAACCGCCCAAATCAAGATCGAAACCAAGTCTAGTGATACCAATCCAACTATCAACTAACAAACACAAGCACCCAACATCATTCCAGTACACAAGAACTACCACATCTGACTCATATAACCCATAGAGAGAGCAACTCTACCTGCCAGTGTCCCACCCAGGTTGAGTCACAAACCAGCAAATGACACTAATGGCATGCGCAAAACAAATACACATCATAGCAAACTTCAAACACCAAACTAGAACTCCAGACATGTAGACACGCTCAACCTCAAATTGAAGCGACATAAATGAGATTAGCAACATTACCAGTCTATCAACAAACTTCATGACAACAAGCATAACAACAACAGATGGATAGTTATGCTTCTCCATGACAAACCTATAGTACCAATAACACGAAGACTCTACAATCCTCCTCCCAATCAGTACCCAAAATAGTTCCCAAATTTTGTTCAGACATACAGTCATAGCAAGCCATTGCGCTAGCTCACTATACTCTAAACCATGCTCATAAGTTGGAGGTTCAAGTGACTCTTCAAAACTGGCTACCAACCTTGTTATACCCACAAGATTCAATGCATAACCTACCACACTTATAGCAATCAAAACAACAATTCCTGAAATCAACCTATTAGATTCCGTAATAACACATATAGGCTTCTTACGAAAACTTTTATGCTGATGGAATATTCCCTGTAACGACTCCTTTACACTATCCACAGAGTTAAAGATAGTTAAAGAAATCACAGACCGCGAGATACCTGGAACAGCATCAACAAAACCAATCCGGGGTTGAACAGAAATGGTTGAGGAATCAACCTCATACTCCACATCGAACTCAGTACCACTATCACCATTAACAAAAGCTTCAAAATACCCAACAACACATTTGAGCCAAGAGATAGTTCAATACCCAACAACACCATATCACACACAAACTGTTCAAGTCAATTCCTATGTGTAGACCCCGAATGAACAAACAAACCCAGTACCTCCTCCTAAGCCAAGCACCAGAGAGCATGCACCAAACTCTACTAGCCAAGACCCAATTTACTAGTTCTGTAACACCGTTCTGCAATGGTGTTATCCCATAGGTAAGATGCCTCAAAATACCTAAAACAAAAAACATATCAAATACTGAAAAACAACAATCCATATGTAGCCAACTAATCTTTTTGCTATACACCCTGTCATCACCAACTTGAGCTTCAATCCCAAGCTTCAACCCATGTTTAACTTCAAACACCTGACGCTTGTCAACCTCAAGATAAGTTTCCTTGACACATGTATGAAGATTCCCAGAGGACATAACCAACTCTCTACTCTCCTCCATATGACTCTGTCTATGATCATCCAAAATAAGCAAAATGGTAGAATGAGCCTTTTCCTCCATTACTGCTAATTGCCCGTCAGTTAGTCCGTCTTCTGACCCCGCAGTAGTACTCTTTGAAGCCAACGGACGCCAGATCTGCTGCTGTTTCAACAAAGCCTTTATCTTTATTTTCCATAGCCCGAAACTGTTTTTCCCGTTAAACTTCTCAATTCTAATTGTTAAATCTCCCACCATTGTTTCACTCAAAAGACTCTTCCAAGGACTAAACCTGAGCTCTTGATGCCAATTGTTGTGCGATAGCGGAAGCCAAGATCGAAAAACAATAATGAAAGAATAAAGATCCAAACAAACAATAAGAAAATAACACAAGAAATTTAACGTGGTTCACTATCAATGTGATAGTAGTCCACCGGCACCGAGATCAAACAATTTCACTATGAACTGCAAAGATTTACAAGATGAATCAACCTCTCAATCACAAAGAAAAATGGCTCTCTTGTGATCTCTCTCTAATTTTGTGAATGATAACTAACTTTAATCATAATGGAGTATTTATATGAGACCATTAATTAAAAGAAGTTATTACATAACAAAAACCAAAAGTAACCGTCAAAAACAACTGGGAAAAAGAAATCCTGAGAAAACCGTACAGCAATTCGCGAGCCGTGCACCATGTCGCGAGCCGCGAACCAAAACAGTACAGCCTCCGCGCCCCGCGGAGTATTACGCGACCCGCGCACTTGGTCAGTGAAGCCTCCGTACCCCACGTAGAACTCCGCACCTCGCGCATCATTCTTTTTGACCCATCTTTCTTGATTCATCTCCTTTAATGGTGTTTGAGTCACCATTATCCCAACAATATGTATTAGGACATCACTACAAAATAGGTATGGGACAAAACTAAAATAGAATGACACCTAAGCATACAATGATATAATACCCTCAAACTAATTATTTCTAATTAAATGTCACCCGTCCCTTTCTTGAACCGTTTCCTTTGATAAGTGATTAAGACCGGTTTAGCCGGTTGCCCTTGTGTTACAATACCCCCTGCTAAGACCTTCACCTTGTCCTCAAGGTGAGCAAAGGGATATGTATCAAAAAATGACTTGCGATCCTCCCAAGTAGCATCCGTAGGGTCTAAACCCTCCCAAGCAACCAACACCTCGTCGGACCCTGTAGAAAACTTCCGTATCTCCAAAATGTCACGTGGCTGGGCGCTGAATTCTAACTCATCATTGACAGGAGGGCTGGCTGGGGATGGTGACGTTGCCCCCACTGCAATCTTTAGTTGTGATACATGGAAAACGGGGTGTATTCGACAGTCACTAGGTAACTCCAACTTGTATGCCACCTTGCCTACCCTCTAAATAATTTTGTAAGGACCATAGAATCTTAAACTCAGCTTATGATTTGGCCGTTTAGCCAATGAACGTTGTCGATACGGTTGTAATTTCAAGAACACATAATCCCCTTCTTGAAATTCCACTTCTTGACGCCTCTTGTCGGCTTGTTGTTTCATCCTTACTTGAGTCTTCAACATATTAAATTTGAGTTCTTCAAGCATAATATCCCTTTCTTGTAGTAGTTGGTCCAAAGAATCTACCGGAGTCGCGAGTTGTCCTACTCTCACCACATGTGGGGGAACCCGACCATACAACGCGAGGAAAGGAGACATGTTAATGGATAAGTGTGTCGATGTGTTGTAGCTAAACTCTGCCCAATGAATCCACATGGCCCATTTCTTGGGCTGCCCGTTGGCAAAACATCGAAGGTATGTCTCAACCATCTTGTTCACGATCTCCGATTGGCCGTCGGTTTGAGGATGGAAAGCCGTACTACGTAGCAATTGGGTTTGTTGTAGTCGAAAAATCTCCCGCCAAAACGTGCTCATAAAAATCTTGTCTCTATCCGAAACAATGGACGTGGGAAATCCATGAAGTCGCACCACTTCTTTAACAAACAACCCCGCTACTTGTAGTTCCGTAAAGGGATGTCGTAATGTCAAGAAATGCCCATACTTTTTCAACCGATCGACTACTACTAGAGTGGTATCCACACCCCCGGATTTGGGTAATCCCTCTATAAAATCCATAGTAATATGTTCCCATACTTGTGTGGGTATGGGTAAATTTCGGAGTAATCCGGCCGGTTTTTGATTCGAGGACTTGGATTGTTGGCATACCCGACACTCTCGTACATATTGCATCACCTGTCGTCGCATCCCCTCCCAAAACCATTCTTGTGCTAACCGTAGATACGTCTTGAGTTCTCCCATATGTCCCCCATATGGTGAATCATGATATTCCCTTTAAGAGTATCGGAATAAAAGGTGAGGAACGGGCCAAGACATACCGCCCCTTGAAATAAAGAATGTCGTTTTCTAGCGTGAAACCCGAAGTAGTTTGCTCTCCCTTTTCTAGCCCTTGCCGGATGCCCCTCAAGGTGATGTCCCGTTTCACTTCTTCTTGCAACACTTGCCAATCTATCCCATGGGAGCTCAACATCGACCCAAATTCCATTTCCGCACCCGGTCTCCTTGATAAAGCATCGGCGACATCATTGTTTTTCCCCGGCTTATACTCAATAAAAAAATCGAAGGCCAACAACTTCATCATCCATTTTTGGTACCCCCCATTAACCTCCCATTGCTCCATTAAGTGTTTAAGGCTTTGTTGATCGGAACGTACCAAGAATTGCCTTCCCATTAAGTAATGCTTCCATTTCAAGATCGCGAACACGATGGCCATGAGTTCTTTTTCGTATATAGGTTTTCCTCTTGCCCTTTCACCCAACATCTTACTAAAAAATGCTATAGGATGCTTTTCTTGTAAAAGAACGGCCCCCACCCCATAGTGACACGCATCGGCCTCTACCACAAACAAGGCTTGAAAATTCAGCATAGCCAACACCGGCACTTGAGTCATGGCTAACTTCAAATTTGCGAAAGCCGTTTCAGCCGTCGCATCCCAAGAAAATGCATCTTTTGGTAACAACCTAGTGAGCCCTTGAGCCATCTGAGAATAGCCTTTGACAAACCTCCTATAGTATCCTGTGAGCCCCAAAAATCCCCGCACTTCTCTTACATTCTTGGGTCTTGGCCAAGATATCATTGCCTTCACTTTCTCATCATCGACGACGACTCCTTCTCTTGAAATCACATGCCCCAAATAAGCTACCTTTGACACCCCGAATTCACACTTACCCCCATTTACTACCATAGAGTATTCCCGTAGTCGACCACATACTAACTCCACGTGTTGTTTATGTTCCTCTTCCGCCTTGCTATATATCAATATGTCGTCAAAAAAGACTAACACGAACTTTCGTAGAAAAGGCCTAAAGATTTCGTTCATCAACGATTGAAATGTCGACGGAGCGTTAGTTAACCCAAACGGCATTACAAGAAACTCATAATGGCCCTCATGCGTTCTAAAGGCCGTTTAGTGCACATCCTCTCGTCACATGCGAATTTGGTGATACCCCGACTTAAGATCGAGCTTGGTAAAAATTGTTGCCCCTTGTAACTCATCTAACAATTCGTCGATCATAGGAATCGGGTATTTGTCCGGTACCGTTGCCTTGTTTAAGGCCCTATAATCGACACAGAACCGCCACGACCCATCCTTCTTTTTTACCAGAATTACCGGGCTAGAGAATGGACTAATGGAGGGCTGAATTAAACCGGCTTTCAACATATCTTGCACCAAGCGTTCAATTTCGTTCTTCTGACTATGTGGGTAACGGTTTGGTCGCACATTAATTGGGTCGGTTCCTTATTTCAAGGTAATGGCATGGTCGTGACTACGTGTGGGCGGCAACATTGTCATCGGCTGAAATATATCACTATACTCCTCAAAGACCCCCTTCAAATTGTCCGGAACGTGGACCTCCTTCAAACATTGCTCGATCCCATTGCACTCCACCAAAACGCCCCCGCCTTCTTTCTTTATCTCCCTTATCATCGCCTTTAGCGATATCTTGGAACGCCTAGGGGAAGGGTCCCCCATCAACCTAGCTACATCAACTTCCCATCGGAATTGCATGGTTTGCGTTTTCCAATTAGTTGTCACCGGGCCCAAAGTCTCAAGCCATCGGATTCCAAGTATCACAACCGAGTTACCCAACTCTAAACACAAGAAATCTTGGATTATCACCAATCCTTGCAAATGCACGGTTACCCTACGACATATTCCTTGCCCTAAACTCTCGTCTCCGTTCCCCAAGATCACCCCGAACTTCTCGCAATCTTCACACGCCATTCCCAATTTTCGAACCAATTTAGTAGAAATAAAGTTGTTCGTAGCCCCGGGATCTACCATCACAACCAACTCTTCATTCCCGATTTTTCCCAACATCTTCATGGTTTTGGGGTTTGTAATCCCCACTACCGAATTTAGCGAAATCATGGGTTCCCTCTCCTCGATATCTTGCGGTTCATCCTCCATCCCATTTGCTTCCTCATCGTCATCCTCTTCGTCATAAGTGATCAAAACACTAAGCTCCTTCTTGCTACACTTATGATTCACGGACCACTTTTCATCGCATCGGTAACATAATCCCTTGGCCTTCCGCTCACGCCATTCCTTATCCGACAATTTCCGCACTCGATCCCCCGACGGTCCTCCGTTTTCTCTCCCCCTCAAGTAGGATGTGTTCATGGGTTTGTAGTTGTTTGGTGGGTAGTTTCGTGAAGGTGGGTTTCTTGAATTTTGGGAATTAGGATTGTGGGAAAAGGACTTATTATGGGTGTGGTTGTGGTGGTTATTTCTCGTCGGTTTTCCTCTCCTCCCTAACCATGTATGGGATTGAGCTATGATTTTTGCCTCGATCTTTTCCGCCCATGACATAGCTTGCCCCAAATTGGTTGGCCCAAGAACCTTGAGCTCAGTTTTTATATCTTCGGTTAACCCCCTCATAAACGCCCCTATCATCATACTTTCCTCCTTCTTGCCCAAGTGAGTCAATCTTGAAACAAATTCGCTCTGATACTCCGCCACCGTACCCGTTTGCTCTACCGATAGCCATTGCTCACACATTTCACCCTCGTCCCAAGGTCGGAATCGACTCAAAAGTAAGTACTTCAAATCTTGCCAATTCCGAATATTTTCGTTTTGTTCCTCCCAATCAAACCATATCTCGGCCTCGCCCTCAAAACTAACCGCCGCCGCCTCTAATTTCTCCCTTTCACCAAGTTGGTAAAATGAGAAATACTTTTCCGCTTTCCGGATCCAAGAATCGGGATTTTCCCCATTAAACATTGGAATTTCCAATTTTCTTTTTCTCCAATTAGAATTCTTGCCTCTTGTCTCATCATCACTCACATATTGCTCCATCCGCTTCTCTCTACGCCCCTCACGGTTCTCCCCGGCCTCAGAAAATTCCAGCCGCCTCCTCCTGTGTATCTCACGGCTCTCTTGTTCCTCAATTAGAGGTAATTCTTCATCGATTTTAGCCCCAAATCTTCGTGCCCCTCTGTCTGGAACCTTTTTCGGCATTAACCACTGAATGGGTTGAGAATTGGTGCAAGATTTCTGCCCCAATTGCATTTTCCCCCAATATTCTCCTTCAGAAACCCTAATTGTCGACTGCTGTTCTCCCCTTTTCCTTCCATCCAATTCCGTTCTTTCCTCCATCAGAATTGATAATATGCGTTCTGTTTTGTCCATCCTTTGATTCAACTTATCATCCGAGGCTTCAAGATTATCCAAATGTCGAGTCATTTTGACCTCTAAACCAACTATAGCGTCTGACATTTTTCCCTCTAGGCTGATTATTGCCTCTGTCACCTTGGCCAGTCCCAATTCCCACTTCTCTATGCTTTCTTGCTCCATTTTTTACTCCAAGAACAACACGCTCTGATACCTTTGTAACAGAATGCCTCTGTTACTTGTAAGATTCTGCCCAAAATGCACTAAAACACCAAATAAAAAGATCAAACAAACAATGTGGGGAAGTGTTCGAGCCACTCCCAAGCTCCTCAAAGAATATTTCCTCTTATTGATTATTTGATACTTACAAATGATTATCATGTCCCTATATATAGGTATGGGACATTATTAGGACAACACTACAAAATAGGTATGGGACATTATTAGGACATCACTACAGAATAGGTATGGGACAAAACTAAAATAGAATGACACATAAGCATACAATGATATAATACCCTCAAACTAATTATTTCTAATTAAATGTCACCCGTCCCTTTCTTGAACCGTTTCCTTTGGTAAGTGATTAAGACCGGTTTAGCCGGTTGCCCTTGTGTTGCATATAATTTCCCAAAACATTAGCATTTAGCACGTACATCAAACACCTGGATTTTTCTTACAGTCAGTATGGCGGATGATCAATAATATTATTGATCAAAAATGCCGCGGAGAAACAGCTTATAAAATTTACAAACAAGTGGATCACCGGACATTTCATGATAATTTCGGAACACAAATGCCTTAGGATTTGTTTAAGGGAACGGAACTTGATGCAAATCTTATTTTTCCTCACGTAGGTAACCAAGCAGCAGCAAACAATCACTATCCTTAAAATTTTCCTGCCTCTCTTATCCTCAGCTCTAATTTTACTGGGGCATCAATATAGTGACCACCATCTTAATTTAATTAAAGAAATAGGTGACCTCAAACTAAGAGCATAACACAGTACCTGATGCTCGGGTTCAGCAGGATAAAAAGTTTCAAGCGGTTGAATTTGGGTAGTCACTATACTGCTCTTTGATTTAGCCTGCTCCCTTTCCTTGGTAGAAGCTGCCAATCTAGACTCACTCGTACCATTAGTAAATATAATAGATCTGTTAACACGAAAATTAATCAAGTAAGCAGATATTCTTAACTCTTAAGGCCGTGAGCAAGTTCGTGTCCAAAGAGACAAGACATTACCTGTACTGGTTACCAACATCAGGACCCTGACCAAATACCTGCCTTGAATCATGACTCGACCAAAAGACCTCTAAAAGTTGCTGGAAGCTAATAACCCTGGGGTCATATTCCACCTAAAAAGCAAGAAAAAAACTGGAATCAGCTCATAAGAAGATAACAACAATATTTTAACAGCATCAACATTGAACGAACAATGTAAAATATAATACTCCGATAACAAAGCACCAACAAAATTTATGCTCACTGTCACTAATAAACAACTGCAACCTCCTATATTCGGGTTAGGGACGTCCAAAGCAACACCCACATAGGGGGTGTAACGTAAAATAGCAAATATTCCAGATAAAATGGTTGCAAATTAAAGAGACTACCAGTATAAGCACAACTCAAGAACTATTTCAAGTCCCATCACAACAAGTGCACAACCCTCCCAATTAAACTACTACCCCAAACACAACAATAAATCTGTAAAACAATCAATTCATATCAATGTGAGTATTGATTTGCAAATTGATAACAAGACACATGGATATGAAAATGTTGTATCAAATTGCAAATCAATATCAGGTATCAACTACTAGTTTTACTATCTAATGTACCATGACAAACATGGGATTCTATGTCACATGTCATTTAATTAAAAACACTACTAATATTAACATATAACACATAAGGTAACCAATTTGGTGCAACACATGAGACAAGAATTCTGTTGGACATTTAGAGTATGTAGGATATCCCTAAATACTACAATCTAGTGAAACTAACTTAAGGATCCAAGAACTTACACGAACAACATAAGGTAGGAAACAAAGCACAGAGACCTCAGCGCAAGAGTGCTCGTTTGAGCATAGGGTCGCTCGTCAAGCTCGTTCAAACACTTTTCTATTTCTTGAGGCGGATTCTTGTGAGCTATGTTCTTGGGGGTGCACTCGTTCAAGCACCCCCTAACAGTGTGATTCTTTGCGATACAACACCTTGTTTGGTGTGGTCTTTTGCACGGTTGATCAAAACATAAGGATGAGATGAAAGCAAGTTAAATCTTTATAAATAAAGGCGTGCTATGTGAATCACTGAAGCAAAAATTTATCCTCTAATTTCTCTCTAACAAATGAAAAAAAATAACAATCTTGCAAACTTTTGTTCTATTGGTTTCATTATCCTTTTCAAACACACGTTCATTTAGACTACATTTTAAGTATTACATTTACAGTGAGATTATTTGTTTCTCTTTATGTATATCATTATTTCTTTAATGCCATTGTGTGAGAAATTGATTAAGACCTGTAATCTACATCAAGTTTCCTATTGTCTGAAGGCACAAACCAATCTTCAATCACATCAAAGTTTCTGACCAACCATGATCAAGTTCGTATGCTATATTCAACCGTGGCTACAATGGCTACAAGATTATTGTTGTAATTTATAAAATTATTAAATTGTAATATGTTTGTTAGAGTCATGGTGACTTGAGTGCACCGTTAAGTGTGTGCATTAAGACGTGAATTAAGATGTACATTATGGGTGTGAATTAAGAATGAGTTCACGTGACGCATGGAGTTATGAGTGCATTGAAGCTGTGACTTAAACAAGTGTGTAAGAAGAGATTTAAGAGTTATGATAAATGTTCTTAATGAGAAAGTGCAAAAGTCAGATGTACGACGTGCTCAAACGAGGCATCATGGGTGTGCCACTCGCCTTAAACAAGGCAGCAGTTCAGAAGCAAACAGAATGTCCAGAAGAGGAGTGCTCGAATAAGCACTCTAGCCGCTCGAACGAGCACCCAACATAGTGCATCCAGTGAATGCCAGAAGACTCTCATCGAACGAGCACAGTATTGGCTCAAACGAGTAGATTGTGCAGGGTGTTTTGATCAAGTGTTTGGTATTCCAAGGCTATTAAGGCTTTATTTAAGTCGTGGCTTTCCATATGTAACTCATTAAGTACTTAGTGCTTATAACTAGGAGACATAAACGCTCATTAATCATCCACAAAATTCTAACCCCTAAACCTAAACTCATAGGCTTATTCTTCTATTCTATTCTATTCTCTATTGTAAATTTGTAATTCTCCATTGTAAGAGTTCTTTGAGCTCCATTGTTATAATATAATCAAGGATACTATAAACCACCGAGGATATAGCCCAAGTTGGGTGAAACTCATAAATCTATGTATTTTTTTATGCATTTTATTTCTACATACATTGTCAATTTCATAGCTAGTTCGTTCTTGGTGATATTAGAGATAAAGTTCTATTCTTTAGGCTCTAATCTAGCTCTCATTTCAATATTCGACCCATCTTGTAGTCTAATTTAGTCGCTACTACATTGTTTTGTGACGTTGAGATCAATCACAATTCCTAATAAATTAATCGTCAATCATCAGCACAATGCAGAATTTCCAGCCGATAATCACATAAACCTCAAATAAACAATGTTTCTCATTAAATCATACAAAATTATAAAATAACTAGACAGAGAAAGAAAGAGAAAGGAAGGACCTGAACAGATTCAGCATGATCGGCCAAACTACGGTACTCAGGATTAAGTTTAGTACCACCGGAATAACCAACGGAGGTACGAACGACACCGTTTAAGCAACCAAAAACAGCTTCAGATCTCCAGAAACTTCCAAGAGCAAAAACAGCAATTTTGAGATTGTGATTAAGATTTGAAGGAGAAGATGAAAATTCCAGGTTTCGATCCGGGATCCTGATACTTGTTGTTGGTGCCGGAAGAAGGATTCCGGCGATAATGAGGATAAAAAGTAGTTGATTGGAGAGAAAAGTGTGGTAATTTGAGGGAGATGAAATTGTTTTGTGATAAGAATTATTGTTCATGTTGACTTAAACTGGTAATGCCCAAACAAGACCTTATTTTGAATGAGAGAAAAAGGTGAAGTGTGAGGAGAGATGTTTATACCTTTATTTTGAGGCGTTTTACTCGTTATTTAATAAATTAAGTATTTTGTTGCATTTTGCATTGTAGATTTATTTGAAGAGATGGAAATCCAAGGTAAAGGATATTGGAGGTAAAAAATTTTACCAACTATGGCTAATGCCTAATGGAGTAAATAATGGGGTAGTGATTAGTTAGGGATGACAATTCGGTCCGAATTCGATCCTAGTCCAACTCGATCCGAGGAAAATAATCTGATTTGAGTTCGAGGAAAACTTCATCCGACTTTGACTCTGACTTTATGATTCGAGTACGAGTTAGAGACGGACCGGAGTTGGACCGTAATAAAAATCCGACACGTGACCCGACTCCGACCCTGAAGGGAATCTGACTTTGAATTTGAATTTTACACCAATTTTTGTTTCTTTTAAAACTCTAGACGTGACTAATTCAAATTCCCTCTCATACTAATTGTAATTTTCAATTTTGAAAAACTACTTGGTATTTCTATTTAGATTAATAAATCAGAATACGACAAATCAGATCAAAAGAAATAAAATACGCCAAATCAATATGCGAAAAAATTTTGTTGAATTGTAGTAATAGGACTATTTCTCTCGTTAAATTTGAATTCAAAGTACATATTTTTTGTTAAATTGTATTTGAAAAATATATTTAGTTAATTTTGTATGCTTTACAATCATTAGTACGATATCACAACGATACTGTTTGATAATAATCCGACTCCGTTGGAGGTCCGAGAGTCCGAGTCGGGCAAACTTGGAGTATGCACAATCCGACTCCGAGTGGCTGTGGACTAAAAAACAACTCCGACTATTATCCGAAGCAAAGTCAGAATATGTATAATCCGAGCCGAGTCCGACCCATTGCCATCCCTAGTAGTAATGTAAATTTGTAAACAAAAAAACTTTTTAGTGATCAAAGTTTTATTACCATGGGAATGACATGAAACTTTTGATGAAACTTTACATTATAAAACATTCTCATTACCACCATTTAGTACCACTAACGAAACTGGCCGTTAGGTTATCTTTAATGGTAACCTATTGTTTTGGCGTTAGAAAAGTCATATAATAAAAAAAACATGTATTAAACAAAGAAAGTGAGTGTCATTGGTTTTAACTTTAGCCTTCACGAAGACCAAAACGAAAACCCAATACATGGTTTTAAAAAAGAGAATAAAAAAACACAAAAACTCGTGTGAGACGGTCTCACTTGTGAGACGCGTTTTATTGGGTCATGTCGGGTTGGGCCTTGTAAAATAAAATGGGTTGGGCTTTAAAATCCAACCCAATCCAACTCGGCCCATTTTAGAAATAATATATATACGTAACCTATAAATAAATTCAGATGTACATTTTCTGAGAAAACTAAGTTTGCTATGAAGTATGAGAATGTTAAAGACCAATTATTGACGTTGGATTGAAAACTGCTACAATGCTATGTGATATTTAGCCGTCTTGAAGATCAATGTATGAATAATATTTTGAAACTTTCCAAGGACAAAGATGGATTCTAGATGGATAATTGTAAGAAAACTTCATCCTAGACATCTCATGCTTTAGCTGGTAATCCTTTGGTTAATAAAAAAATGTAACAAAATCATCATCATCATCATACCTAGTGTTTCCCGCACATGGATAAATCTATGGTCAGATTCTGGAGAAGGAAGATCGACGGCGTCTCATACCCATAAGGAGAGGGCGGTCAAAAGAGTCCTTCGACTCAAAAAGAATCTTCCAAGAGAAGAACCTGCAAAAATACGTAACAAAATTCAGATTTCAAAATGCAACTAAACCCTTTTTGAACCCTTTTTACCCCTTTTTCATCCGATCCTCTTTCAAGAAACAAAGTGGATTTTCAATCCAACCTTATTAAGCTCTTCTAAAAATAAGCCGAATTAGGGTTGAATATGGCCCCCACTCAATTGAACACCTTTAGTTAGGGGTGCACACTGTCCGGTTTGGTCTGGTTTGATACTAAAATTAAACCAACCCAAAATTTCTAGTTTGGAAATTTGACAAATCGGACTGGACCATTTAAATCACTAGAGCGGACCAGACCAAACCGTTCTACAACAGCCTATTTGTCTGGTCTACGGTTTTTTATTTATATATTTTTTTAAATTAATATGTGTTTATACAAATATTCATACCTACAATCACCACATATAATAATTTGTACTAACTTGATTGCATCAACATTATTCAAGTATATATTACTCCTTTCTATTCAGCTTAAATGTCTCATTTAGTTTTTCACACTTGTCGAGGCAACATTTTAACCCTTAATATCTCAAATTATTCTTAATTAAAAATTTTAAAATTTGATATTAATAATCCTTGTATTGAGACAAATCAAACAAGATCCCACATGACACATGATGAGTGAATAGTGCCAAAAAAATATGGAACATTTAGGCTGAATAGGAGGTAGTAGTACTATATAAAAATAACTACATCTTGAAATATCTAGGTAGCAACATATTTTTTTTAAAGAAATTATGATTTTTGGTTATAGTACGGTTTGCGGTCTGTTCTGGTCTGAAAAATAAAAAACCGAAACCTAACCGTAAATCGTAATTTTTTTGAAAAAACAGACCAGACCATGTAAATCGTAGACCAGACCAAATATTAAAATTACGGCCCAATTAAATTTTTGATTTAGACCAAACTCTATTTTGCCTGGTCACCGCTAAATGCTCTCATACTTCCAGGTGGGGTACTAGGCTAGACAGTCAAATAAGTCATTATGTGTTGTGTATTGTCTGTAGAACATTAATGTCCTATGCCAAACTCACTGTTTTGTCTTAATTCATATAAGGCCATGAACAAACAAACTTAAGAATGGATTTTCATCCACATGTTCAAAGATTTTCTTAATTTTGTTTCAGGTCCTTTCTTGAGAGACTGTCTATAATATAAACGTCTCTCAAGAGCCCAGTTTATATCTCTTTTTTAAGTTACAAAATCACTAAATCAGTTTTTTTTTTAAATTTATAATTTAGGTCAGCCCAAACTTGAGACGTCTATTGCATAGACGGTCTCAAGTAAAAATTTGTGATTTTGTTTAGGTTTTAGAACCACAACCCTTTTTTAAGACTTCAAATATTCTACGTAAAGGGGTGTTGCCTAATTCATTAGATCAATCAAAGTATCAACAAAATTAATACTAAGCAAATTTTAATCACAATTTTTAGTATATAAAGCAAAAGCAAAAACAAAAAACACTACCAAATCATCTACCAAACCTTTTGTTTTATAATTATTAATTTTAGTTAATGTTTAATTTGATAGCTAGGCTCCAATAATAAAAGCTAGTACGACTCATATAAATTTTTATTTACAACAATATTGCTCAATCATAATTATTTTATATTTAATCGACTGTATTTCTTAAGAAGAAATGTCTATAACTATTGACTTTCAAAGTCAACAGTGGAGGATCCAAAATAAAATCCAATAATGTCAATGTAATGTTGATAGAACGGCTTGAACTTGAGACAATGCTGTTACACAACAATGTTTTAATTAACTTAGCCGGTACACTATTTAGCATATTTAGAGATATAACTTGTTAAATGCTGTCAGTTGACAACATTGATATAGGCTGCATCCGCCCCTGAAAGTCAAGCTCTATAACTCTATATGAACTCAAGTACTCAATCGATCTATAATATGAATTTGAGCTATTAGTTTGTTTAGTAAAAAAAGTAGATATTAAATAGTTTGAGTCGAATTAATATTTTTTCTATAATAACCATCAATAAAATCAAATTTAATCTCAATGAAATTTGTCTTATAAAATAGAATATACACATACATGAGAGTCTATTGGTTGGAAGTATAGGCGCAATACAATCTTTCCTTATAGATTAATGTCGAATTTAGAAAATCGATTTTTATCTTAGTCGGAACATAAGCTAACAAGATTTAATTTCCTTCAGATTTTCATCTACAAAGGGCTTTGACAAGATTTCAGAGAACTGAAGAAGCTAATAACACTCAAACAAGGCTGTTTATACTTTCAGTTAACTTCAATAGCAATTATGAACCAAGTAAGATGTTGTTCAAGTTACAATAGTCACTCATGTACAATTTGAAAAAAAAATGATGAATCTTCCGAATCTAGAATACTAGTGAAAGACAGGCCGAAAAATCATCTCTACATGTGTATATAACCAAACAAGACTGTCATCTTACTTTGTGTTATATGTTACAAATTTCAATAGTAAAAGATTTCTAATCAAATAACCAGGGTTATAATTCAGGCAGACCCTGAACCTAAATTTCCTTGCTTCCAATGTCCGTTTTTCCTTCGTAGTAACATTAACAATTGGAAAAAAAACTCAAATGTGATCCACATTGAAGAATTAAAAAGAGGTTGACTAACATATAAGCTTAATAAGCTACTCCTCCAATTACCAATAGGTAATAAGATGGAACCTCATCGGATTTGTCTGCAGTCAATTCTCCTCTTATGTAGGTCTTATCGTGTACAAATCCAATAAATCTTTTTATCCTTAACATAAGAAACTTGGCTCAAAAAACCATGAAAAAACCCTTGATTATCAATACATGAGCTACAATCTTGTTGAATTAAGCCAAAGAAGAAACAATAGAAAGGAAAAAAGCTTCATCACAAGGAATAGTAATGCCCATATCATGTTTGAATCCATACTCTTCTTCAGCTTGTTGAAGAAGAGCCTTAAATTGGCCATGTTCTAGCCATGATATTGGAATGATATACCTTGTTCTATTTTCTCCTACATAAACCACAAAATGGCCTTTAGGAACATCTTGACAAACTTCATTATCATGGCTCTTTCCAAAGCTTGAACATCTCTTTATGATTTTTTTGAGAGCCAAAGGTTGAGCTTGTGGGTGTCTATTTGATCTCTTTAAAGCCATGAATTTTGTTTATGATGTATTTTTTTTTTTTTGAAATGTGTTTATGATGTATATAGATAAGAAGAATTCTAATGAGAATGAAACTTAGGTTGGGGTTGGTTGAAAAGGGCTTAAAATGAGAGGTATTTATAAGGAGATGGTGATGTGGGTCAATGGTTAAGCATATCTAATAATAATAATACTATATCTTTGTTTTCATCATCTCCTTTTTGTTTTACTTTTCTTTATCCTTTTTTTATGTGTGAGGATATACCAATAAGAATGATTGGATAAGAAAAGATTGATATGTATGATGATTGGAACTGATTTTTTTGATTAATGATTAATAGGGCTGAATAGGGTATTATGTAGCGATGATTTTTGGGTTGATTTGTTATGGTTTATGTAGTCGATTTTATATTTTAATCGTTGATTAATAGGTCTGAAGAAGGTATTATGCTTGCTAGTGATGATTCTTTGCGTTGATTTGTTATGATTTATATAGTCGATTTTATATTTTAGTTGTTAATTAATAGTGTCGAAGAAGGTATTATGCTTGCTAGCGATGATTTTTTGCGTTGATTTGTTATGATTTATGTAGTCGATTTTATATTTTGATTGTTGATTAATAGGGCTGAAGAAGGTATTATGCTTGCTAACGATGATTCTTTGCGTTGATTTGTTATGATTTATGTAGTCGATTTTATATTTGAAGACTGTAGTTGTGATCCTAAGTGCGGTGATACAATACCACGAGTTGAGATCTAGAAAGAAATAAGAAATGAAAGGTTTTTAGATTCAACAACGGTGAGAAAATGCGTAGAAGAATGAAGATAGACAGAGTATACACATCATCATCATCATACCCAATATCCTGCTCAAAGGCAGGTTCTGGGTGAGGTAAGAAGACAAACAATTCATACCCGTACTCCATTAAAGGGAGGACTAAAGGAAAGTGGTCTATAATTACCCCAAGAGGAAAAGAGAAATGAGTGACGCCTGATGATGTTATCTAAAGAGAAAACTAAATGTTACGGGAAGCAAAACTATATAAAGAAAAAAAGGGAAAGATAAACTAAAACAAAGATGAGGAGGGAGAAAAAGAGCGTATTAGCGGTTCATAACATGAATCTGACGTCCTCAACTACTGCTATCCCTAGTCAGGTCCGCGGAGAGTATACACACACGAGCAAAAAGATCAAAGTTTTGAATGAACAAAGCACCTAGAACAATGTAAATGATGTTTTGGACACCTTCCACTCAAATTGTAATATTATTCATTAAGGGTTTAACAATACAATAATGAAATATTACTCACAAACTAAGAATTCACTCACTCAAGCTCAAAGTTCACTCCGTTATTGGAACTCTCTAATACTCCCTCCGAACCAATTTAGTTGTCCCATTTGCTTGGGCACACTTGTTGAGGTAACATTTAAACTCTTAATACTCTAATTATACTTAAAACAAAAACTATGAAAAGTTGATAAGAATAATCCTTACATTGAGACGAATCAAACAAGATCTCACATGACTATATTTTAACTTATGGATTAAAAGTAAAATACAAATTAAACAGGATTGATGAGTAGTGTGAAAAAGCAAATGAGACAACTAAATTGATTCGGAGGGAGTACAAAAGAGACATACCCTAAGCTTAATTTCAAACCTTATTTCTCTCTTTGTAATTGCCAACTAACAAATACTAATAATAATACCTATATTTCCCAACCAATCAGTAAAATATCCCTAGTAATAGGACACGACGTGTCCCAAATAAAGCAGCTATACGAAAATTGTAGCAGCATAGTAGGCGTGTTAGAGTACATAACATATTCTAAAGCCTCAACCATCAGCTTAAGCTTTTGGTTGAATTGGTTCCTTGACAAGGCGTTCGTCTGTACTGTGTTGTTGATGCTCTGTTCAAGGCAGCCCATTGTACCGTTTCTCTTGTTTCCTCATTGCTCCATCACCATGGCACAAATCTCTTTACATTGCCATCATTATCATCAATGATGTATGCCATAGAATGTGCTATATGAGCAAAAGCACCTCTATCAAAGGTTGATTTGGCTCTTACTCTAACAACATGTTGAGCTTTTATAACGATTAATAGTTTTATTCATATCAACGAGGTGCATCATCGTTTTAAGTCCATGTGATAAAAAATCCACAATTAAACGTGCTTAATGGTTAGAAGACTTATGATAACTGTCCTACTAAGATTGCGCATAAATAAGAACACGACTCACGAGCACTAGAAAAAATCCAAAAAGGGTTTGCTAGAACTCCATCATGGATCACCATCAATTGTCTATGTCTTAAGGTAGAAAGTATTTAACACTAGAAAAGAAAGGCCTAATCGAAGAAGCCCAACTCAAACCACTGCAATAGTTTCATAAATGATGAATTAATTGTGATAATATAACAATATTAAACATATGCCTAAATATACAATCTATACACAATTTTATTCCCTAAATAATTTAACAACACTAGATATTATATTATACATTATTGTAACTTGAGAATGAGATAATCCTACAAACTTGAAATAAGAACCATATAATATTACTATTTTGAGCTATTTTTATAAGAGATTATCTCTTAATGAGACGACTCCAAAATAAAGAATCTATATACTAATTATTATATTAATTGAATTATTAAGCTTATGTATGAAAAATATCTAAGACTGTATCAAATAAAACATAAAGATAAACAATGAATTCCGAAATAATGAGATTGAGCCATTAACTAAAGAGACGTAAGGCTCCCGCCAATTCCTCTAATAGGTCAAACATAAGCCATTTTGACCTACCAATTAAGTAGCTTAACCAAATCAATGGATTAATTATTACGTTTTTAATTGTTGCCTATTAAATTTGCCCTATTTTTAATTTTGATTATAACTTACTATTTTTTCATTTCAATCCAAACATTTAACATATGGTAACTGGTATTAAACGGTAGTAAAGATAATGAAAACTAGTATAATTTTGGTCGAAAAATCTTAAAAATTTAAAAATAATATGTAAAATAATATAAAAAAGTCAAAAAAATAAATAACTTTTGAACTTTAGTCCCAAAATATAAACTTTTTGCCCAATCTTGAAAATTTGAAAATAATAAGTAAAATAATAATAAATTTTATATCTTCAAAAAAATAATAAATTTTATGAAGAAAATGAGATGATTGAAGCAAGAGTAGTGTGGTGTAATTAGTTGTAAACGCGTTTGTCAAAGCACATAGATTATCGTAGGTTCGAACAATGAATATTAGTTTAATATACTACTTTATTTTTCATGACCCGGGCCATGGCTCATGCCATCGCCGGTCTAAATATACTCCTGGATTGAAGTAGGACAAGCATAGTCATCAATGTAGCCAAAGATTTTTGAAAATTTGAAAAGAATAGGTAAAATAATATAAAAAAGTCAAAAAATAAGTAACTTTTGAACTTTATTTCCAAAATAAGCACTTTTTGCTCTGTCAAGAGGTTCGACTTTAATTTGTTTGTTGTTAATAACAACGAAAAAAGAGGTTTGGTAAAAAAAGTCAAGATTTTTATTTACTTTTACTTATAGCGAACAAAGATTTTTGACCATTTTTTACCACTCCTCTTTATTTCGAAAATAGCATCATGTAACTGTTCGCTGTTATTAATAGCGAATAAAGAAAACTGGTCAAAAATGGTAACTAACAGCGAATAAAGATCTTGACTTTTTTTTACCAAACCTCTTTGTTCGTTGTTATTATCACCTTTTAGTTCCACTAACCAAACAGATTATTGTTGCAAGTATTTTTCAAGTCTCCAATCCACTACCGGCACTTAATTAAGATAAATTTGGATATGGTCCACTCACATGCACAAGAAACAATCTCAAAACCGACGAGAGGAGAAATGACTATGACATATTCCCTTTATCTCACTTTGTCTCATTAGTCATTATTTATTGTTTTATTTCTTTGTTTAGAAAATTAATTTTAATAAAAATTTTATGGACAAATTTTAACTCTTAGTTAATATTATCCACATAACATAATTTATTAATATTTTAAAATTTTGATTTTACAAAAAAACATCATTTAAGAATGGGATAAAAATAATAATTAGTCTAGGTACATAGATAAATTGCCTAATTATAGACCATGATCTGAGTCTGTGTCAATGCGACCCCACTTTAATGAACATATTCCTTGAAATTGAAGGTATAGGTTTGGACTTTGGAGATACTTTCTCTATCCTTGTGAGAATGCATTTAAAATATTTTGAATGAAATTTAGTGAATAAGAATAAAAATAATTGAATGATTGAAATAAATGGTTAAGATGAAAAGAGATAATAAGTATGTGAATGAGATTAAAAAAAAAGTCGGACCATTGCGAAAAAAAAGAGTGCAAAATAAATGGGACAAACTAAAATGAAAAGTTGTGCAAATTAAGAGGGACATAGAGAATGCCTTAATCTAAAAATTTTCATTAATGTTGAAAAAATAAAGGTAATAATCGGATTTTGTAACAGTTGGAGAAAAATCGTCCTTTTCATAAATTTGATTTTCACTTAGTCCATTACCTTTCTCAGTTAATCTTATAATCTAAAACAAGGTACTCTTGTTTCCATAAAGTGATGCAAAACTCTAACAACTTGTCTTGTATGAAACCGTTTCACTATCAGACGGACTCGTATAATAGTCTATTTCTCTAATTGATCATTTAAAAATTGTATATGATCACTTTAAGGTTATTGGTAATCACTTTAAGGTTATAAGTGATCACTTTAAGATATCAAATGACATTGAATCAGACAAATAGAGATAGTGAACTTGTAAACCGTAGATAGGGTCAGTCCTACAAGGGGGCAAGTGGGGTTGGTGCCTCGGGCCCATCTACAAATAGCAACACACCCAAATCTCATGGGCCCATAATTATAACAATTAAGGGCTCACGATCATTGTTTTGCCCTAGGCCTCTTAAATCTCAAAATCGGCATAACCGAATAGCATATACATACAAACGAACAAGAACCTCTAGTGACTTGATCAAGATGATGTACGCTCAAAATGTTGTCCGTCTACTTGCAGTACTCCTTGAGAGTGACCCCCCATGTTCCCAAATTGAACATGATCTACCAAGCAAATGAAGAATACATACCAAATCACTTGTCCTAAACCTACTTCCCAATCCAACAAGACAACAACTTTCTCTCCAACACACAACCACCATCCCTTTGACGGGCCCGCCACCCGGAAGAACTAACTCTCCCCTCCATACGGTGTCTAAAACAAAATATTGACTACAAACGAACAATTTCAAATTCAGGCAACTAAACTCCAAATGAAATAGTTACATGGTGGGCTAAAGAAAAGGAAGGAATAGGTGAAAATCGAACTCAAGATCTTGTGCCTTGCGAAAGTACTACTTTCATCAACCAACATATAATTTAGAATGCTACTCCACCCACAATGCGTAAGTTTAGGATAAAAAATATTATTTTTCTCTAGTGCAAGCCTAATATGTTATGTTAACCCAATAATAAACTTTTAACATTATATGAGAAATCAATCGTACACTACAACAAAATTAACTTTCCACGACATAGGATTTAGTGACCTAAAAAAATGTCGCTGATTTATATTTTTAGTGTAATAATTGTTGATTTTTATTTTAAACTCAACTATTATTTGATCTTTAGTGACATTTATGGGAAATGTCACTAGATCTTGTCGCGAAAAACTTTAGTATGATTTTTATTATGTTGCTAAAGACTCTAATAAATGACACTAAATTCACTATATATACCATCAAAAATTAAAAGTAACGACATTTAAAATAGATATCACTTAAAGTATATATATAATGTTATAGTGGTAACAGAAAGATCACGAATTCGAGTCTCATTTTGTCATTATTTCAAGTGTGGAATACGACAAATGACATACATATAGACATCCTTATGCAAACCACGTGGTAAGAAATGATAGATTTATTGCATGATGGAGTGTCCACATATATCTTCTTTGAAGAAGAATGAGAACAGATTGTAATAATTGACAGAAGTGCAAATGAGAGACTTCTATTAGCTACCAAACAACAAAAGGCATGTCTTCTTCATCAATACCCACCCTACCAAGTTACATACCAATGCAAAAATATGCTTCCTTTGTCACTAAACTACCCTACACTATATAGACCAAGAGGACCACTAATAAGGACAAATCGGTCTTTTCACGATTGTGGTAATGGCATGGTGATGCAGTTATACCGAAACGTTAAATACCAGCAAAAACATGAGAATATCTCTCAAAACAACCAAAAACTTGAGTCTTTTTTTACGTCTTTACAATATGGTAAATATGTTTCCTTTATGGTTTGTCTGTTACCTCTTCCTCTGTTTCCTGTCTTTGTGCGGGATGCTGAACTGATGACCATTACCATGACAACATGGCTAATATCTTAAAAAAAGGACTTTACAACGCCACTGACGCGATGCTAGATGTTATGTTCTAACATCTAATCCATTACAAAGTTGCAATCTGCTAACTAACCCTTGTGATAATTCTATGACCTAATTGAATTCACATGGACAAATGACAAGATAAGATAGTCAAACAAGAGACAAGAATGTGACTTAACATGAACCAAGACTATTAACTTATTAAGCACTCCATGTGGCCATGAAGAACAATGGATAACTAGAAACAGGAAACATACACACAATAATATAACTAATCTTAGTTATGGTAATAGAGGCGAATCCGAGACTTCAGAAGAGGACGGGTTAATATTTTTCATACAAATGTTATAAAATACCTTCTAAGTGGGAAGGTCAGAAAAAAGTTTAGGGTATTTGTGTAATTTTCTTTGTTGACTGTGAAACATTAAACTTATTTTAAGGAAGAGTCAGTGATCTACCTTCGCCCACTAATAACATCGTAATCAGATTATGTCCTGGGGAGTGGGGACCATGCGAGCCAAGCTAGGGCTGCTGGGGGGGGGTGTACTAGGGGGCCATTTTCATCCTAACATGATAAAAAAGACTTGCACACTACAAAATGATCAATGGGCAAGAAGTCAACTCATATTATTCTGACATGCAAAGTCAAAGCTCTTTGGAGGAAGTCTTGTCATGTTGAGTGACCCTATTCTTCCAAGAATACATCCCCATCAATCAGTATAGCCAATAATTTGCGAATTACGGTTTAAAATTTTGGCCATTTGCCAATTACAGTCTCAAATACCTGATTTAGTTAAATATACTAATAATTCGGAAACACATTAAACTATAATGTTGTAGTTAAAAAATATTTTTTTTCTCAAATACCTGATTTAGTCGAATATACTAATAACTCGTTTGGCTATTAATACTAAATGACGTGAATCAATTTAGCTTGAACAATTACTTAACAAGGTTTATTTGATGCTTGTCGTAATTTAATTTATCTTTCTTGGCAATACTTGTTCTCACCTATTACCAATTGAGGAAGATAGTGTTCCACGAAAAAAAAAAAAACTTGAATAGTTGATTCCACTGGCCTTTTAGAGTTAAAATGTTGAGATTCTACTATTCATCATCATCATCCTTTCCAGTGTATCTCATTCATAGAAAATCTATAGACAGGTCTGGGGAGGGAAGGACGGCGGCAACTCATACCCATAAAGGAGAGTGCGGTCTAAGAAGTCCCCCGGCTCGAGAAAGATAAAGAGAAGTATCTACACTGGAAAGAATAATTAAATGCCTATAAATAAAATAAGTAAAAACCAATTGAGAAAAAAACGAGATTCCACTATTACCAAAGCCAATTTTACCTATAGGAGTACATACAAATTGCGTCAGAAAAAACTTAGTCAGGAGTATAATGGTAAATCATGTCATGTAGCACTTAGACACAAGTCAAGTCAAGATGTAAAAAGCTTATATATTGTGAACACCTTGATGAGTTTGAGGTCATGAGAAACGAGAAGCCTACATTCAGGTCTGCCTAGACCATGACCGAAATTATGTGATTAAAAACCCTACTAATTATAAATTGTGAAACATATAACATGAAAATAACACCAAATTAGTTTCGTGTACATATGTAAAGATGAATATTCGTCAATCATCCTACTAACTTACCATATGAAGTAAAATAACCCAAATATCCACAAAATGCGGAAATAAACGGTTATATACAAATAAAACATTGAGATATAATCAAACCACATCTCTAGGGTAAAATACTTCCTCTGGTTTGTATTAGGTGCTACAAATATTTGTATTAGGTGCTACAAATAGTGATATCAGAATGACATTTTATGAGGAGAAATATCACTAGCTGTAGCAACTAGCAACTAATAAAACCAGAGGAAGTATGTTATAGGCTACTCATCTATTTCCTTTCGATCCCATCGGGTCAACTATTACCACTGTAAATGACATAATTGATCAAATTATACTAACATCTAATCGAAATTAAGCACGTAAGGATAGACGGAAGCAAAGAAAGAGCGAGAAAAAGCATGAGACATCTTTGCATTGATTGAACGAATAATCCATATCGACTGTTACAACACTTGATTCACTAAAAAAAGTACAGTTTGGGAAACAGCAAATCAAATTCAAGGATTTCCAGAAGATGAGCTCAGCTCGGCTCCTACGATGGAGGAGCTAAGCAACTAACTGTACAATGATACAGAAGAAAGAAAACAAACCGCACAGTTAGAACCGGTGTGAATCACGTGTCGATGTTGAGGTCTAGAAATTAGAACCACTGAGGGCCATGACCTTGCATTGCTCATTCATGGCCAATAATTGGGCTTCTTTCTTGTCTAATAAAGCATGCAACTTCACATTTTCTTCCATCAGTTTCTGTACTTCAGCTTCTTTTTGCATTTTTTCTCCCTCCAATTGGGTTGTTTTAGCAGCCAGCCTGTTTAAATTAGGAGTATAAATACACTGATGTTATGTTTAAGAATGAGGATTTCATTTGAAAATCTAAAAATTGACTTAAATTTAGTTTGGCAAATTAATAAAAACCAAATTTAAATTTGTATCAATTCCATCATTGTATTAAAGTTGGTTAAAATTGAGAATTTGAGAGTGACTTCCCATACCTTGTCATTCTCAAATTCTTCATTTATAATTTCATAATTGAAAATGAAATACTTATTTCCAAACATAGTTACATAACCTTAGTGAATTAGTAGAACCCAATTATTATCTAAAAATGTTGATCACACAAATCATCGAGAAAGTCAAATATTTGTATCATCATCATCAACAACCCAATTTCCCGCTCGAAAACAGGGTCTAGGTGAGGGAATGTGACGGACAATCTATACCCGTACTCCCTTGAGAGGGAATACCAGAGGAAAGCGGTCAATTTACCTCCAGAAGGTGAGAACCTTGCACTTCGGCTATTACCAACATGAATATTATAATAAGGGTAAGGTTGTGTACATTTAACCCTCAAAACCCAACTCTGGGTGGAAGCCCCTTAATGGCATTGGGTCAATGGTTAAACTTATAGCTACAAGTACGGAAATCTACTTTATTAAGTTTGTTGGTCGGTTTTAGATAGAATAAAACACAATATGTGAAATGTGTGGATGAGATTCAAAGGGAAATATATTGTAGATGAGAATTGGTGAAAGTGTGGAGTTATATAGCAAATTTAATAGGACAGATAAAAAAACGAAATTGTAGCTATTTCCATGCGATCGAGGGACTAGTGAGCTACAAAAACATGTAGCCTTCTAGCTTACATGGACTTCACAGTCACTCAAAACTTCAATTCTATTATTTTCTCCCTAAGGAAAGCAACCATATATCTGATTGTGGGCTTGTGGCAAGAAGCTAGATGATTGAGTAAAGAAATTATATTCCTCTTGCTCAAACATCACAAGCTATATCAAATTTGCAAGCATCTGAAGTACAACAACAATAATGTCGAAGCCTTAAACTATTTATATGAAATCATCTAAATAATCAAATAAATCATGTGAGAGATTGTCACTAAGAAAAAGTATACTTTATTCAACTCTACCTTCAATACTAATTCACAACTAAGAACCCAAAAACCAATGATCATCTACGTGTATTCTCCTCCTCCATTCATATTTATATATTGTTGGATGCTCCCATAAATCTCAAAGTACACCTTCCATCACTGCTCTTATCATCTTGGACAAGAATGTTTTGTTGTTTATCCTTGACACACTTCATCCTAATAAGAATCTATCAAATCGTTTGTCTCCTTTGGATTATCCTATAAAGATCCTTTTTCCCTACCCTCAAGTCCAACTTATTATATACCTCTATGTACATTTTTAATTTTCTCGTGTATCGCTTGCTTTGTCTTGTTGACTTCCTAGTAATTTACGATATACTTCTCACTCCTACATTCTCCTAAAGCTAGATAATATTCTTTATTATTTTATTGCAACCTATACTTCCTTATTCCAACACATTGTGTCCTTTTCCCTACCATATCACCTTATGTTTTAGTTGCACGTGTGATACCATTCTTCATCATAATCCAAGTTATAATTACATCCTCCTTGTTGTTCGATCAACTTCTTCAATGACTCTATCAGTTAAAACTTAATAATCTTGGTCACTATTACATAATTTGCTAATCTCCTTGCGAATCAAGAATCGAAGAAAACGAATTATGATCGATTTTGGGCTTTTCTGAGTCATTTTGAGTTAATCGCGAATTTACAAAGCGAATTAGCTAACAAAATTATGTTACATAGACCTTTGCTCATCTAACACCACAATTAAGAGATGCGCACGATGGTTCAAACTAGCGAGCTAGAAACCCTTAAATACTCAACATACAACCATAAGTTAGAGATGAAACATAAAGGCCTAACTCATTTGATCAATGTGTCGTACCACTCGTTGATGACAAGTACATGAGAAATGGGAAAGCAACATGTGTTTTAGAACACATGGTGTTTTTGTGAAAAGGTTCGCAGATTTTCTATTACTATATTTTTGGGCTTACAAATAACTAAAATAGAAACACGTGTATGTTGGTGATTGTTAAAGTGAGAGTGGTATTTATGTTTGGTGTTAGGAGAGAGGAATGGAAAAATATTATTAGAAGGAAAAAAACATTAAAACCTAAGGTGGTCGGTAACAATGCTCATTATGCTCGGAGAGGTGATGGTATGGTGTTCTGCGTTGGATGTCACTAACTTATCACAAACCTCCTCTCTTATAAGGAGCAACCGACAATGATTGTATGAGCACTCACAAGGAAGTGTTCCCTTTCCTAAAGTTTGGTGCACCATTTTTTATATTCCCTTCTCCACTTTGAAGGAACATATTCAAATTTCAAACATAAACCCCCTCTCCCTCCTATCTAAGGACTTGAAGTCCCCTATATTCTCCCACACCTAGCCCTTAGCCACTTAAGTCCCCAACCACCTCCACTACCCATCCCACCTCCACAAGTAAAATCCCATCTCTCACCTCAGCACTCAAAATCCAACTCTCACCTCATTCCTGCCACACCATCATGATTGTCCATACCAGCATCTAAAGGCTTCACCAACAAAAACTCCGACCACCAACTTTCCTTTACACTCTTAAAGGTCCAACTCCTTCTTTGCAAAATGTAGGATGCTAGAAGTTAATGAAAGCATAACTACCACCATGATTGAGAAGAGAGAAAAAAAAAGTTCAAACCATTCTCTCCTTAAACGAAATTCATGGTCAGCTAAGAAACTAAAAGGTGTGATAAGGTAGAGTTTGGTTGATACTGCATGTTGAAACTCTTATCTTTGAAGTTTGTGAGTGGCTAAAACTTTTTTCTTCTTCCAAGCCAAACAGAACTAAAGAATGCACTTCTTGTTTTGTCTCTAACGACCGACCCCCTTCCTTGCAAAATGTTGGATGCTAGACCTTTTCAAAACCACAACCACCATCATGATTAAAACAAGAGAGAGAGAGAAAGAAAGAAAGTTCAGAACATTCTCTCTTTTAGTGAGCTTTATGTTCGGCTGAAAATCTGAAAGTAAAGTTTGGGAGATCTAGTGCTAGCTAAAACTCTTATCATTGAAGTTTGTGGGTGACTTTTTTGTCTTCTTCGAAGGCAAATAGGCAAATAGAAATGAGGAATCTTCATTTTTTTGTTTTGTTTACCTTCATTTATAGTTCATGTTTCCTTCCCTTTGCATCAATGTACCATAAAAATGCTAAATACTAAGAATTTCCATAGAAGGCGACCTCTATTAACTAGCTCAAATTTGCTTATATCATTTACTTCGCTTGAATAGTGGATAAGAGAGCATCTTCCAAGACAAGCCAAATATGGATTTAGATGAAAGATTATCCTATAGTTCTAATAATATAATATCCCAAACAAATTGTATCAAGGAAATGCTTGTGTTTAATTTGATCTTTCCATCTCAAAAGTTATCATGTGACGTAAATCTCAAATGCTTACTCAACAGATGCTAGAATATTTCAAGGCAATTTTTGGGAAAGCCACAACCGTCAAGAAGATAAAAAAGAACCCTAAAGCAAAGCCTGTAAAATGCCAGACTATCTTAGACCTTCACTAGCCAAAATATGAACATGTTCCACATCAACCAAAAACCTCGACCATAGACATCCTCACCTACATTCCTTCCCTTTTATCCATATGGGTGATCAGGCTACTTTTTCAGTTAACAGGGAATTTGCTAGTAAATCAGCTATATACTTCTTAGTAGAGAGCAATCTTAATTGTTAACCCTTTCCTTAAGTAGGCTTAGATAGAAAAACAAATAGTGGGAATTGGGGATTCAAATGGAAAATTGTGCAAAGAACAATGGAAGTTTCATGAAAAAAGCAAGTTGCAAGAGTTACAAATTCACAATTGCAAGAGTTAAAACACAATACACAAGAACTGCAGCCGTCGGCGATAGACAAGAAACGGGAAGACAGTCCAAACTCTAAAGCAAACACTCACATAAACATTATAGTTTCAATTCAAAAAAACTTATCCCCTGAGAAGTCTGAATTTTCATACAATTGTTCTTCATGAAGATCGATAGGTACAAAAGCAAACATACAAAGTAGATGACCAGGAATAAAATACAGAAGTTCATATGTAGAGAAAGAAACCAGTAACACAAAGGCAATAAAATATGCAATCGTAGGATGATTAATGGACGAAAAAAAAGAAAGCAATTAGGATACTTAATAAGCATTGCAAAAACTGACCGTTCAAATAGCTTTTCGATGGTTTGAAATTGCTTCTCAGACGAAATAAGTGTTTCTCGAACACTAATGAGACTACTGACATATGACTTCAGAGACTCAAAGTCGCGCTTTACACGAGAAAGTTCTTGTTCATTTTCAGCAGCTCTTTGTCTCTGCCTAGATGTCTCTTCAACTAAGTCTTCAACTCGTTGCCGCATCTCATTTAGAATACAATTAGTTCCGAAAGCAAATCTTTCCATTTCCTCCAGCTTCAAAGACATGCTTTCAAGTTGAGTTTCCTTCTTCTTAATTTCTTCCTGACTGATGTTTACCTTCTCCTTCTCAATTTCAGTTTCAGACTCAGCAATTAAGACCCTTTTAACCAGAGTTTCCATCACATTTGAAACTGTCTGCACGGAGTTTAGTAGATCATACACATAGGCTCCTTCTTTATCATGAACAAGATCACCCGGATCACTACTTCCATTATTTGTTTGAACATCAATAGAAGAAAGATCAATACTTTTAGACCAGTTAGATAACGGAACTCCATCTTTGTCGACTAGCCCTACACCTTGCAACAACTTTATCCCACAAGATGCTTTTGCTAAGTGAGGAACAACCATTGTTCTTGCTCTACTCTTTAAATAAGTCAACAAAGTTGCTGCGGTTTTCACTCTCCTCCAAAGCATATCCAACTCTTTATCCGACTCGGCTTCAGATCCTTCAATAGAAGCTTTTACCTCCATAAATTTTGATTGCAATTCATCAACTTGAGATTCACATTTTTCCAAATGCTCCTTCCACACCCTACTTCCTTCGGGAGACTTTAGAGCAGATAACTCAGAATGTTTCTCGGCTTCCATTTTCTTTACAAGATTCTAAAAACAGCCTCCCAAGTTCTGATTTCAAAAATTCACGTTCACTAATCAGAAAGCATCTTATACCTCTTAGACTCTAACAGTCAACCAGTTGCATCACGAGCAATTATGAAATTAGTAAAACAACATTTAACAAGAAGAAAAATTGTGCTCTTAAGTTGTAATTAGCTAAAGCTCACTACAACAAACCTTAAAAAACATACTTGGGGTCTAGAGCTTTCAAGAGAAATTTCACACATAAAACATAGACTAGCCCCTTCTAACATCTTGCTAGTAGGCGGGGTGAAAGGATATATATAAAAATTAAACCAACCAAGCAATACCCAAAAGACCAAAATTATGCTCATTATGGTCATGATATTCAAGCAGGATACATCTGCAGCTATTCCCAAAAAAAATTGGGCGGGGAAGAGAACAATTGCTATAGAAATATAATTTTATTAAGCAAAATTTACTACAATGTCAAGCAAAAGCAAAACTTCCAATCAATAACTAAATGTTAAACTGAACACCATCTAATTCCCATCTTTTAAAACCCACATGAATGTTGGTGCTATTGAAAATCACTAATTATTGATTGAGGCCGTCTCACCGTGATAAGACTTCAATTGGGTCGGCCCAAACTATTTTAAAAAAAATGCTTTTTGTACAAGTGTGAATTCAGATTTTATTTTATTTTTTTCATTTTATTACTAATAGGCCTTTTGTATGGACCCGTCTCACGGTTAGAATGGTTTCATACAAGAGGGACTGATTGAAAATTGACCATCAAAATAACATTTTGCCTAAAGTTTGAGCATTTTTACATAATAAAAGGAAAATAAAGTAGACTTTTCCTGGTCTAGAACTACCAATCCATCAAGAAAAAATCCAGAAACATAGAACATCCAAATCCAAAAACATAATCAAGCACTACAACAGTTTATGTGAAGGCACCATAATCAGCTAAAACAGCTCATATTTGAAATTAAAGACAAAACCCCAAAAAAATTAACAAACCCAAAATAATACTTCAAAATATGTCAATCTAGAATCAGAAACTTGAAAAAAGCAATACAAAACCCTAACAAAGCAATCAAAGAAGTAAAACGGACCATAAACCTCAAATAATCAGAATGTAAGAGATACCCAGAAACAGTACTGACAAAATAGAAAGATCCAAACATTAAAAAGACAAGAAAAAGCAAAACAACAAGATTAGAGAAATGGGGATTTACCCACCAAAAGAAAAGAAAAAAAAAATCAACTTTCAAAATTCTGTTATCTTACCTAAAACACAAAAAGGGTTCACCTATATGAGAGGAAAATGAATGAAGAACTTGGAAGCCTGCAGATGAAGGTTGAATAAAGCTAAAATATTGACTCCATAAAAGAGAAGAACAGGGAAAGAAAAAAAAAGGTTAAATGGGATTGAATATTGATTGTGTTTGTTCTTGAGGATGCAGATTTGGTAAAGGCCTAAAGGGGGGGTCACCCAACAACAGATTTTTACTCCAACCAAGAAATGGGTCCCACCCACCCATGGTTAGCTTTGTTTTAGTGATTTAGTCAAATTCCGGTATGAGACGGTCTCACGGTGAGATCATTTTAATTGGATTTTTTTTAAATGTCATTTTAATTGGATTGGTCCAATGGAAAAGTAATGATTTTTTAAAATCTTAAAGTTATTATTTATAATTTTAAAGTGATCAATTACGATTTTAAAGTCATCACATAGAGATATAGACTTATTTGTATGAGCTCGTTTCATGATAAAGATTAGAATAGAATTGTTGTTGGATGTTGCTGTACTTTTCTTCTGCCATTTCATTTGTTTTGCTATCCTTTCTTATTGGAATGTTGGGAGTCTTTTTGGTTGGATGCTCCATTTACTAATTGAGATTTAGGATGTTCTAAATTGAAATTTGAAAGTTGTCAATTTTAAAAAGATAAGGAGATTACAACAAAATTACTATTTTTGATAATAAACAAAATAGATTGGTGACTTATAGCTATTAAAAGTAAAATATTTGAAAAGAAAAATATTAGTTTAATGCGTGATTTTGTACCAGATTTTTTAATAATACATTGAGTTGCCTAGTTGGTAATAAATGGTGTTAAAGAAGATGAGTTTTGTGATATTTACTAAGGGTGTTCAAACATATCCGATACGTATTATCTGATCCAAAATATCCGGTATCCGTACTTTGAAATCGGATAATATATCCGATTTTTGAAACTGGATACCAAATTTGGCAAAATCAAATATACAGTTTTCTATTTTTTATTTTTTTAATATATATCTTTTAATTAAAATTTTTGTTTAGGTTGTTGAATTTACTTATATATATAACTCTCAACTATAACAAAGTTGCATAATTATTTTATTGTTAGTTAATTTAGACGAAAATCCAACCATATTCTTAAAATGATTTTATTAAAAGTTTAAAAATAAGATTAATTTAAAAAAAGAAAGCGAAGTGAACTTAAAATATATGTGTGAAAAAACATAAATATTTTTAAAAACCCAAAATGAATATAAGAATTTTACAAACCCAAAATAAGATTAATTCGATATCCGATCCAAATTAAATCGGATATCTGGGTTTTTTAAACCGGAATCGGATCATGATTTTCATTATTCGAAAAACCGAATTTCCGGTTCCAAATCGATTCAATATCCGGTTTTGAACCCTAATATTTACTATCTAATAAAGAGAAATAAAAATTAAGTTAATCCATTGAACTCCCTTGACATTTAAATAACTTGAAAAAGAATCCAAATGCTTTAATTAAAGGTGACCATTCTAGTGTTCGAGCTCGTCTCAGATATAATAACTTGTATCAACTTAATTTCTATTCTTGAGTACATGTAGATATCTTGACAATTTAATTTAATTTGTACAATACGAGTTATTTCTTATCAAGTTGATTTTAGTTAATTAAGCCAATTTTAAACAACTCTAGGTACAATATTATCGTGACCTTTTATCAATCAATTTATAAGGGAATGTGCATTTTTTGTTTAAATACCTTATATATTTAATAGGAAAATATAAATTACTACTTCCCTTCAACAAATAATTTTTTGGCCTGTATTCAAATTTAACATAAACTATTCGACAATTAAATAAAATTGACAAATTAAATGGTGGACATTCAGTAGCGGTTTCTTCATTTGACAAGTAGCTAAAAAGATTTGGCATCCTAATGACAAGCCTTTACGAATTGCAAAATTTTCGCTTATTTCACATTCACTTATTTATTAACTTTAATTTTGACTTTTTATAATAAATTGATAATATTCGAATTTGCCACTATAAAAAAAATTATTTATACATGATCTTAATTATTTTAATACATAATTACAAATAAATATACTTCTATAATCTATTAATTTTTTATATTCTTACAATCCACAATTAAAATTATTTATCTTTTTAGGTGTTCTATTTTTTATACTCTTAAAGTCATAACAAGAGCAAAATAATACTCCCTCTGTTTCCTAATGTTCATCCCATCTAGAATATTATATTTTAGGAAGAGAAATTTGATTAAAATTTTTAACATATATAGATGATAAAATATATCCATGTGAGATCTCGTTAGACTCGTCTTAATATATACTTTGTTATTATATGTTTTTTTTTAATGTTTTTTTTGATGTGTATTTAGAGATATTAAGACTCAAAATTTACTTTAAAAACGGTAAAAAAGTAAATCACAATAACATTTGGAAAGGGGAGTACCAAGGTAGTGGTAAAGTGTTACACAACGTGGAGTACATACATAACAATTAAAATACACTTTACATTAGTCTTCAATTTGCTAGCTTTAGCAACCAATTAATTAAATAGCATATCCAAAACTCTTGAGTTACTCAAACAACATTCAATAATTGTATGAGTACATCTAAAATAAAAACATTTTACAATACTTTAAATCTCAAAACAAAATCACAAAACAAATTATATTTTAAAATTGTAATCATAAGTATTAAGTTAAATTATATACTATTTTTTCTTAACATCTCCTTTCATTCTCCGACCTATTTTATAGTACAAAAAAAAAACACAATCATGTACAGATTATGCATTAATCTTCATTCGTAAATCTCGATTTTTTCGTGTTTTGGAGTATCATTCAAATAATTTAAATGTCAATATCAAATTTTCCTTTATACTTCCTCCGTTCCATAATACTTGGGAAATTTCATATTACTCGCTACATTTATTTTTTTTAGTAAAAAACCAATCATTTAAAGTTATACATACTCCTATTTTTATCCTACTCTATATCTAATTACCCTTATTTTTCTTTTTCATTTTTCAACAAATAATATTAAAAAATTCCAAAAAGCAACTTTTCACCTACTGCTCATCATTGCACAACAACTTTTTAATATTTGTGCCCATACAATAGTAGCAACTAAATCAAAATAGAGGAAGTAATATTGTACGTCATTTATATACTCGTGCAACAATTTCAAACAAAAAAGATAGAAGTATAAAATATTACTTCTTCCATTCCACATTTCCTCTTTACTTGCTATATTTAACTTTTTAAGTAATTTAATGTGTTATCTTTGATCATTTATATATTAAACTATACACGTCTAAAAGTTATAAAAAGTTAACATTATGAAAGCATGCAGTTAAACGTTTCAAACAAAATCTCACCTGACTATATTTATTTTTACACATTAAACGCAATGTATAAAATAAGCTTAAACGATGAATAGTATCAACATTATTAATATGAGTATTTCAAAACGGATGAAGTATCTTTTAAAAGTATTATTTTAAAAAAATCTTATGGTATGTTTGGGAATGATGATTTGATTTGTAAATATGAATTTGACTTAAAGTTAGTGTTTG
Organism: Amaranthus cruentus; assembly: GCA_019425755.1. Classification (NCBI taxonomy): domain Eukaryota; kingdom Viridiplantae; phylum Streptophyta; class Magnoliopsida; order Caryophyllales; family Amaranthaceae; genus Amaranthus; species Amaranthus cruentus. Next base: position 10,067,080 of record CM033452.1, read on the forward strand.
GCAAAACAAGAATTCAAATTTGGATTTGAGCCAAATTCACCAGTGTTATAAAAGTAGTTAATTAAAATGAGGATTTGAGAATTAACACCCCAATACTTGTCATTTCAAATTCTTCGATATGATTTGTGTGTTTCCAAACGATGCTTAAAGTAAATTCAAAGCAAGGAAATATGAAGTACAAAAACAAGATTGTTGCCAAAACAAAATCAATGAATCAATGTACAATTTATTCCTAGTCTAAACATCACTATTACAGAAAGAAATCCTATTTTGCACATTGCTTGAAATATAAATTCTAGAAAGAAAAATTCCTATTATAGCACATTCTAAACCGCCATTATTACAAACTTATCGAGATGGGTGTAATCAAGAACAATGATAACTGAACGATGAACCACAATACCCAGAAATGTGTACCCTGATTCGCACAAGTATTCGACCCAGCATTTTTCTCAACTTCCAAAAAATTCAAATCCGGGTTTGGGTTTGGGTTTTGACTGACGGGTGAAATCAGGGGCGATAAAACAACTTTCCCAAACTGGGTGTAATCAAGAACACGAGAGATGCCATGAACAGACATAATAGAAGAGTGAAAGAGGTCAGGACGCGAGATTAAAGCGCCATTAATGGTGAAGTTTGTGACGGAATTGTTTGTGATGAGAAGAGTATTTTCAGGAAGAAGCGTGGGAAGACGAGCGCCGATAGGAAAGAGAAGTAGTTCAGAGAAAGTAAAGCGACGAGGAATAATGTGGTAAGTAAAGAGAAGAGGGTCTACGAAATTGAGGGAAAATGCGGTTGATGGGGGAGAAGCGTCGGAAACAAAAGCGTCGTTATCGGGGATTAAAAGTGTGGCGGAAAGAGGGAAAAGAGAAGTGTCAGTTTGAGAAAGAAGATTAGCCCAGTTGCTGAAATCTCCGGCACCTACGATTGCGTCGATAATGGCGTCGAATTGGTTGTTTTGTGGTGATGTGGTGGTGTATGCTGTGGGAAGAATGAGTAGGAGGGAGAAGTAAAGAAGGGCGGAAGCCATGGAAATGGGTTGTGAGTTTTCTTGAAAGGAATAATTTGGGGTTTTGGAGTGAAATTTCAAATTTGAGAGGATTTTTTTTTTTTTTTTTTGAAGTAGAGGTTTTGTGATTTATGTGTTAGATGATTGTGGTTTTAAAGATTCCCAAATTTTTGTCACTCATTGTATATTATTTGAAATGTTGTAAATAGGAATTAAGAATGATAAAGTAGATTTTTAAGATATTGAAAGTAGGCATTAAGGATACAGTAAGTAAACATTAAGGATAATGTAAATAGGCATTAAGAATACGGTAAATAGACATTAATTTTTAATGGATTCTGCTCTCAAACAGACGCTATCTCAAAAGACTAGATGTTATAGCTTTGTGATCTAAGAAGTAACAACCATGTAGAGTAAATTAAAGCAAGTATTATTGGTCATTTGATCACATAATCTTGTAAATTTGACAACCATGATCATTGCCTTTTACATTGTTTTTAAAATTTAAAATCAATAATCTAGTTTCAAAATAATTTTTAGAAATAACTTGTGTATTTGTATATGACTTGAGTCTATTAGAGATTATGTGTGGGGTATATTGGTGTGTTAAGTATAGAGATGAATATATGGGTCTGGCTTTTAAGGATTTAAATTTGATTGGACTTTAATTTAGAGGGTTCGATATACCTATTTTTGGATTCTAATGTTTGGGATTAATTTAGGTTCATGATTTTAAGGTTTGGATTCGAATCTGGCTCACACTTTTGAGCCCAAATTTGACCCATAAACCTTGCTTGAGTGTTTTTTTATGTTCTATTTTTTAGGTTTATTGTTTTGAAGGGAGTATGTATTATACAAACTATCTAATACAAGGTTCACAACAACAATGGGGTGTTTGGTACATGGCTTTTGGCTTAGTTTTTTTATTATTTTGTTTGGTTTTTGGTCTTTGACTTATTGGTTGGTCAAACTAACCAAAAAAGTGTTTGGTAAATGGTTTTTAAAGCAGCTGAAAAGCTGGCTTTTAAGCCAAAATGAAAAAGTTGTTCCAGCTAGCTTTTTTGGTTGGATTTTGGATTAATTGTCCACTTTTTCTCTAATAAACAACCAACAACCAATACTCAAATTTACCAAACATCTCGACAAACAACTGGCCTTTTCAACTAGCTTAAAAGCCAACGAAAACAGCCAACATTTCCATCTGGTCAACCTAGCCAACTATAAAAACCAACAGCCAACAACCAATTATCAAACACCCCTATATGTTAGAGCCTTAATCCCAAAGTTTGGTCTTCCTCACCCTTTTTTTAATGGTCATTCACATAATTTCTTCTTCTACATTCACTCTGATTTTCTACCATCTCAATTTAAGTGTAGGTCATTTATATCTTTTTTCGATTCTATCTTCCAAGTCGTCATTGGTCTTTCTTCGCTCTTTTTTTAAGTCTTTCAAACTTCAGCTTTCTATCCTCATTACCAGTTTGTTAATACTTTGTGTTTAAATATGCTCAAACCATCTTAAATGATTTTCTTTTATCTTTTCCACAATATTTGCAACTCCTATACTCTTATATCTTCGGTTAGAATTCTATCTCTCAATGTAAGCCCACTTATTCATTAAAACATTTGAATTACTGCTACTTTTATTTTCTCTATTGTGATCCTTTCTATAGGCATGGGATTATGATGAAACAACATACACCAAGGTACATGTCCTTATTTCGATCGAGTGATCTCATCTAGGGCCGTTACAAGAAGAAATTGGCTTACGGCCGACGGGCCGAGCCTTGTGGAATGTCAATTGTGACATGTACCACAAGCACATCCAAAAGCACCACCATAACTACAACCTGCACCACAACCTGAAGGACCACCAGATCCTACACCTAGCTTCACCGCAACCAATTTCTTTACCTCAATCAAAACCATCAGCATCAAGAAGATCATATAAATAGAGAAGGAAGTCAAGGAACATTCAATTGAAAACGAAATCAAGATGGAAGATTGAAAGGTGAGGCTAAACCTCACTCAAGGATCAAAATATGAAGTTAAGTTGAGTGTTTATGTCGTGTCAAAGTGTTGGAAACAAATAATGCAAGTAGTGATGAATGGCTAAATAAATAAATTAAACAAGACAAGATTATTAAGGTGGTTCACCAATTGGCTACATCCACCATCTACCATAGGATATAATTTAATATGTGTTCAAAGAAGAAATACATGACTTGATAGAAATTACAATAGAGGTTATGTGTAAAGAAGAGAGGAGCTAATGGGAGAAAAAAGCAAGAGGTAATAACTCTAAGTAAATGAGACTATATGGGGGCACTAACAACCTAGCATACATGTGTGTATATATAGAGGAAACAAGTATTGGAGTAAGGCTTAGAATGAGGCAGCAAATACAAGGGGCAATAGGCTGCCAGAAGCTCACGAAAATCAATGAGCAGGATGAAGCAGCTTGGCCTTGTGATGTTTCTTTCTTTTTCTCTTTCATGTGTGTGTCACTTGTCCCTTGGTCCCCAAATCTTTGTCCTTATCTGAATTCTCACTTTATAAAGCCAAGTTTTGCACCTCCAAGCCTCCACTACCTATTAGTACAATGTACTAATGGTACTTGCTTGATACCCAATCACCCTATCATAGAATAGTACTTGTATCCTCTTCTAAATTACACTAACTAATATGATTAAGACTCTTAATCATGTTTTGATTACTTGGTGAACCAAGTCACCAATAATCTTAACAAAGATGATTATATCTATTACTTGAAAACCAATTCAAAATGAAAAAGCAAAATAAAATTGAAAATCATAGAAAACAAAGAAATTGAACTTCAAAGTTCAAACATACCTTATACAAGGTTGGCCATAGATATTTTGGGGCCCAGGGCAAAATAACATATTGGGGCTCTTTTTCTTTGCAATTTATCATCTATATATACAGACCCTTCTACAATCGTTAATTTTGCTTTTTTAACATGGGTCTTGGGCAACAGCTCCTCTTGCCCACCCCTAGGGTCGGCCCTAACCTTACCTTCGTGGGTTTGAAAATAGAGAAAGTTGCTTGAAGAAGATGAAGAGCACCCAACAATGATAAAGGGTTGGAAATAATCGAGTTAAAGAAGGTCTAAGTAAATAACGTGATTTATGAAGTATGAAGTTAATAAATACCTTATGTGGTAAATTTTGATAGGATAAGACTTTTTATGATTTTAATTTAGTTTTTTTTTGTTTTGTTTTGTTTAGTTTATTATTTTATTTGTCTTTTTGTGGCGATTTACAAATAATGGTTATTGATTAGGAATTATTGGTTAATTAAGAGGGAAGATCAAAGGTGATTAAAAAAAGTCAAAGTTTATAAATTGTGTTTGGCAAGTCATTTAAAACGCTTGTAACCGAAATCTGATAACATGGTTACGATAGTTGAATTTTTAGATTCGTAATTGTTATAACTTGTAAATATTTAACTTTGCACCCATAATATACAAATGACCAAAAGTTTGCAACTATAATTTATAATAATGCATTATAATGTAATCACTACAACAAATTTAGCTTTTTGCGATATTAGATTTAGTGGCATTAAAAAATGCCACTAATTCATATTTTTAGTGTAATAATTATTAGTTTTTAGTTTAAGTTCCACCATAAAGTGATTTAGCGGCACTTAATTTGGTCTTTAGTGACATCTATAATTGTCACTATAGTCTATAGTGACATTTGAGAGAAATGTCACTAAATCCTATGTGGCTAAAAGCTTTAGTGTTACTTTTTAATATGCCGCTAAAGGCTCTAATAAATGTCATTAAATACTCTATACACACTATAATAAATTTGAAATAGCGTAGCAATATTTAATTTAAATATCGCTAAATATATCACACTAAAAGCAAATTATGTTGTAGTGAATTATTTTGTTTATTCGGCTTCTAAAAGTTAGACCAAAAACCAAACCAAAATTTTGTATTTTTTTGTATTTTCAAGCCAAAACCAAAGGAAACCTTAAACTTAAACAGTTTTGATTTGATATAATATGATTTCTAATCTTCAATCTGAACAATTTTCACCCCTAGTAAATACGGGTATGGATTGTCCGTCACTTTCTCTCACCCAGACCCTGTTTTCGAGCGGGATATTGGGTTGATGGTGATGATGAATCACAAGTATTCATAAAGCTAACTAAGATACTATTCATATTTATACACATAGTTAAAATAGTTCACACTACTAGCCAGCAAAAGAAGCAATCAAGCTTATAAACCCAAACAAGATCAGCCATCATCTACCTTGCAACAGTTTCTAGAGCAGCAGTAAACCCATCAGTGCAACAACTTCACAATTCACTAGTCATTCATTAGCGGTGAATAACTAGAGTTGGAGGAACGACTTCGGGCACCACCCGGAAAATGCTGACATCAAAAACATACATTCCCTTGATTGAGCTAGTAGAAGGCACAAACAAGCACACATCGAATTCTTCCAAGAAGTTCTCGCGGGCAAAATTCATCCACGACGAACCTTGCAAACCCGTGTTAGTAGAACCGATGCTAATTCTACACACCCATTCGTTTGCTTTCGTTTTGAGAATCACTTCTTCACCCTTTCTAAATTTGCTTTTCGGGTTCCATTCTGAAGGAATCGTCTGACCATTACCAAAAATGCAAGCGTTATTTGTATGTGGTATCTATGCAAATCTTAGACGACAATTGATTAAGACGGGAGGAAATACCATGAAAAAGTTCTTGTAAACACCGGTTTGTCTCATCACTACAATGAACGAATTAGCGTATGACATTGATGCTTCCCTTGCCAATTGAAGAGTTGTTTCTTTTTCATTCTCAGTTATCTCCCTTCGGTTTGATTTATAGAATATTCGATGAATGTTTAACGTCTTCTTAGACTGGTTGGTGTTTATAGCTGCAAAGTGGCACAAAAGGAAGACATCACGAATACTCCGTTAAGTGTATGTTACCAACAAAGTACTTATACAAGTGCAAAGTGTCGAATACGTCTAAATGAAGTGTCTAAGTGCGATACCAATGTCTGAGCATCAAGGATCGAACACGGGTATGTTAAGCAAATGAAGAGTCCGAGTAACATAGAATCCCAGTATTTACTTGGACTTGAAATACTTTTACATCTATGCATACATCAAAATGAAGAGTGTAAAACATACCAGCTTTTCTCTTTCTTTTCCATGAAGAACTAGATGGCACCTCCTTAACTCCAGCATTAACGGTTTCCTTAGGAGTACAAGTTCTAGCATCTTTGAGAATCAGATGATCTTCACAAAAAGTCTCATCTAGTTCATCTTGCTCATTATAACCATATGCAAAAACAAAGGAAAAACATGAAAAAACACCAAAAACAATATTAATCTTTTTTCCGACTATGCAATCTGTTGGGATTAAGGTTATGACAGTGTTGTCGTTATTTTCTCCTATGAAGTACTAAAGTGTCAATTGAAGATGTCTGAGAGCATATTGGACAAAGAATGTACACATACCACCATTGCGCTTTCGTTTCCTTGAAACATTAGACAACACTTCTTTGCCTCTAGTTCTAGTCTCTTTGAAAATCAAAATATCTTCACTCGAAGACTCATCTTGCTCATCAGAAATATCTACAAAGCAAAAAGAGAATAAAATAGATGAATACAACAATATCGACATTTCATTACCCCAATGCCATTAATCGATTTCCATTTATATGGGTTTTGGGGGAGGGGGCAGATGTGCGCAACATAACCCTTGTTACTGATAACAAATGTTATTTCCGAGACCCTTGGTAACAAACACCATTCCCAACTTTTCATTAACAAAAAATGAGCATATGATCTAATGAACAAATTTAATATAGTTCAGTATAATCCAAAACTGAAGAGGACATGATAGAGATATACCTCTAGTACGAACGCTTGTGCCAAAATCACTCTTTGCCCTCCTTTTTCTAAGAGTATGGTCATCATAATCGGAATCTCTTTGGCTCGTAGCAACGAAATCCTTGCTCAACTTCTCTTGCGCTTCTTGTCCATTGCAACCATGAGCTTGATTATGATTAACATTTTTGGTAACAAAGTATGAAGCTTCTTTTTCACATGAATTATTAGTATCAAAGAGCCAGACCTCAAAACATTCTTTTCGATTATACTTAAAGACCAATATATCTCCGTTCTTCAAAGAGTACGCATTTGCGAATTCTTCCCACTCATCTCCGTGTAACATAATTTCATCTCCGTCTTTCTTCAGGTTGATATTCCAGGAAAGTCCGTTCACTTTTAACACTATTTGTTCAGGTAAAGTAGTTCTCATGTAGTCGGTAAATTTACTGGGAAGTGTCTGATTATCGTAATCAATGGAACAGAAAAACATGTCATTTGATGCAGCACAGCAAGAAAAGAATGAAAAGTCCAGACTAGTTAACATGACAGATTTGGTGTATATCACATGTTAGATGATCAATGATGCACAAAACATATATAATCAACTAACTAGAAGCTACAAATCAATGACATGGACTAAGAAGTAAGAACAGAAGCACAAGAACAAAGAACATAAAGAGAGCCAGCAATAATGCTCAAATGGGTCAATGAATCTACCCTACCCTAACTTGGATGGTCTAGACCCCGGGTCATTTGATTAAAAACCCACTTAATATTGAATAGTGTTACATATAACACATAAAATGACAGTGGAGTTGGCATATGTAGAGATAAGTGTTCAGCCCACCTAGAGGTGTTCATTCGGGTCATCAATTGATTTCGGGTTATTCGTTTCGGGTCGGATAGAAATCGAATTTTTGTCCATATTTTTTTGTATAATTGTTAATTATTTTCAAAGTCGGGGTCGAATCAGGTTTGATTACAAGGTCTGGTAAATTTCGGATCATTGAGTCTATTTTGAACACCTTTAAGTGCCCATCCTAAAACTATAATCTTGCATTCGTTTTTTGAAGTATTAACATCAAATTCAACTGCAAGTGCTAAAGGTTCAACAAGTGTGCTGAAGAGGCCTAAGGGATGGATTTGTCCGTTTGAGTTAAGTACGAATTACTATAATTCAGATAAACTGCAACATCAACATTTCATTACCCCAATGCCATTATCAACTGTCAACCTCCCACTGAAGCTAAATCTCAAGGGTAGAACCGTAGATACATGCAACATTTTCCCTAGTTAGTGATAATAAAAATGTTGTTTACAGTTAAACCCGTTGATACAAGACATCAAATGCAACTTTTTTTTAGGTAAACAGAAGTTTCTAATTCACCCACAAGTCCACAACATAGAACTAACAACCAAAAACACTAAAAAAATTTAGGAAAAATTGATATTAATAATCCAACCTTTTGTTCATCCGCAGTGAATAATCCAACCTTTTGATTATTTTCTAATAATACAATGTTTGCTTTTAGTTCGCTGTGAATAATCTAACCTTTATTTTTATTTGCTAGCAACATACCCTATTATTACCCATTATTAATAATAAGGTATGTTGGCAAGTTTATCACAAAGGTTGGATTATTAGAAAATAATTAAAAGGTGGAATTAGTCCTAGCGGATGAAAGGTTGGATTATTAATTTGAATTTTTCCAAAAATTTATCATTCACATATTTAATTTGTGCATTAAAATATATATATATATATATATATATATATATATATATATATATATATATATATATATATATATATATATATATATATATATATTTGCATATTAAATATATACTCTAATTTTATCTTACAAAACTACATTCTACAATCTAAGGTAGTACTTCAAATTGCTACCCATATCCATATGATAGTAAATTGCAATTTCATATGCATCAAGTCACAATGTTACATGCAACATTCTGAAGTTAAAAGTAAGGCCACTCTCAGTATCCCGCACAAGGTTGGGTCTGGAGTTTTCTTTTTCATGTCGCACAAATCATACCCGTTCTCCTCAAGGAGGGAGTACAGAGAGATGTGCGCAGTCAAGAAACCCCAACTAATACATGTGCCTAGGTGGTTGGCTGCCAGGAATAGCCAGAACCAGCCCTGCACCTAAGTAAGGTTAAGCTTTTGGATAATTGGTATCATCAACCAGAACCCAAAACCCAGATCATATTCAAATTTGTTATGGGAAATAAATTTTTCCCCAATTCAGAAAATAATTTTAAAAACACAACAAATTAATTATAAATTAGTATGATCAATCCTTTATGAAACCCAGATACAATGAAATTAGTTATAAAAAAAAAATTAAAAAAAAAAGCTTCTAATAATAGTAGTAAATAGGAACACATTTTGCAAGAACAGTAAAGCTTAAAAATCAGGCAGTGCATGTTTTTTAATATAACAATAATAATAAAATAAAATAATCTTCAAAATGCAAAAGAAAATAAATTTCTTAATTTAATAAGAAAAAAAAAAAAAAAACTTACAAGGTGATGATGGAAATTAGTGGGTAAAGTAAGGAAGAAATGGGCAAAGTGAAAATATTGCCAGTAAATATCTTCTTCCATTGTCTTGCTTGACTCCATGTTTTTACCTTTAATTAATCCCATTTTCTTGTGTTTTTAGCTGAGTTTTTCAAATAAAAATCGAAATTCAGCATTTAATTATACTTGCTCATACAAGTTTCACCCTCTGTATTTTAAAGCCAATGTAATGATTTGTTTGACCTTGTTCATTGGCAAATGAATTTCTTAGAAAGGGATGTTTGGCAAAATTATTTAATATTACCTTCGTTGTGAAATACTTGTAATATTTACCTTTTTCACGCAGTCCAATGTACTAATTTAATTCTTAATATCTATAATTATGTATAATATAAAATTATAAAAATTTGATAATCTTTACGTCGAGACGAATCAAACAAGATCTCACATGACTATGTTTTAACTTATAGATTACTTATTAATCACAAATTAAAGGAGATAAGTGAATAGTGCTTATTTTTCGTATGTTGCAACTATATTGGAATGGAGGAAGTACTTTCTTCGTTGCATTATACTCATCTGTCCTGATAGAATTAAATCAAAGAAAAAGAGGATGATTTTTAAGAAAGTGATAATAGAATTAAATCAAAGAAAAAGAGGATGAGTTGTACGGATGAAATTAAGAGAGAGTTAAAATATAAGGATGAGATTAAAAGGAAGTAGTGGACTATTATACAAAAATAAAAAATGATGCAAATTAAGTGGGACAAATCAAAATGTAAAATGCTTCACATTCAATGGGACGCAAGTAGTACTTGTTATACTTGATTTTTTAGGCAATTCGATGTGTTATTTTGTTTAATTAAATATTGAATTATACACATCTAAAAATTATAAAAAGTTAATATTATGAAAGTATGCGATTAGACGATTCAAAAAAAATCTCACTTGATTATATTTTTAGTTATTAGCCATAATATATAAAATAAAATTGAGTGACAATACAGATATATTGTGTCAAAAACTGAAATGTAGTAAGTATTTTAGAATGGAGAAAGTACATAAAAACCATTTATATTATAAAAAATTTAAAATCATATAGAATGAAATGAACATGAATCATGGTTAAAATTATATTCAAACAATCGAGTTGAACTTTCCTATAATTATCCATTTTGAAAAAACGCAAATGTTTTTGACTTTATTATTCGCCTATTAAGTCTCATAAAATAACATGTGTTCTCTTGAAAGACCGTCTTTTGTAAAGACGACTTTCAAAAGTCCAGCCCAAATCTATATTTAGAGTTGTAACAATATATATTTAGAATTAGACTGGGCTTTTGAGAGCTGTTTTTACCAAAGACGGTCTCAAGTAAGAATTTTTGTTAAAATAAAGGTACAAAAAATATAAATACAAACTGAAAAGTATGAATGTAAAATTATGAAAGTTAAAAGAGTTGTGAAATTATATATAAATTTTTAGCTTGTTAAAAATTAATTGTTTAAATTAGGGTTTGATCCACTCTAACCATTAAGCTATAATAATTTTTGTCATATTTTTGCATTTTTTAAATTATACTCCCTCCGAATCAGTTTAGATGTCCTATTTGGGATTTCACGGATTTTAAGGGTTGAGTGGGGTCCATAAAAAAGGTGGTAGTTGGGTATTTTAATTGATTAAATTAATTGTAAAGGTGGTAGTTGGGTATTGAGAATTGGAAAAGTGGGGGTATTTAGGTAAAAAAAAAAGGATAGACAAAAAAGGAAATGAGACAATTGGTATGGTTTTGCCAAATAAGGAAATGGGACATCTAAAATGATTCGGAGGGAGTATATCATATATTAGTAAAGGAGCCAAAGCTAAAATTATAAAGGATTGCATTTTCAGCAAGGGGTTCGGGTCTCCCCCGACCCCCATTAAGTGTGCCCCTGCTTATAGCCAGTAGCTGATAGCTGATTACAGTGGTTGATTTGACCAGCTGATTTTATTAACTTTTTTGACCATTTGATTTTGAACCCCTGGTATAAGCAGCTTGTTCAAAACAGCTTATTCATAACAATAAGTTGTTCAACCAATTCGTTTACCAAACATTAACATCAACTGGTTCGTCCGCTCAACCCTCTATTTGTATCAATGATCTAAAATTGTTTAATAAGCTATTTTTCCAAATATCTCAAACGTTTTGTGGTAGGTTAGAGAATGTGAAGAGACAGGGTAGTGACAAATCATACATATACATGTTTCATCCGTTCTTATACTTAATATATTGGACTTTTTTACGCGATTCAATCATTATTCCAATCTTTTACATATTGAATTATACATAAATAGTATTTGCATGCAATTAGATTTAACATTAATATGAGACCTTAAAGTTATAAACAATCAAACATCATACATCATACATCATACATCATACACCATACAACATATATTATTTTATAGTATTATATTACTATTGGATACTAATATGCGACGCTCAATGAAATTTTATAGTATGAGTAAAATGAAAAGAAGGAGAGATCATTATGTTTATTTTGGTAAGAAAGATGAAAATATTTTCCCTTGTACGGTAAATATATTACTAAAAATGAGAGGACGGATTTTTCAATTTCTTTGTTTTTCATCACTTCACAACTGTTAGATATTAAAGCTTCTGATTTAGGCGCTCATTCGAGCATGAAAGTGGCTCGTTCAAGCGGCCAATTTGAAGGCCAACAGTTAGATTTTTTGTTTCGTTTTCATAAGAGTGCAATGAAGGGCAATTAATCTGTGAGTAATTGTTGCATTTTTGTTGAGTTAAGTGTTGATTCCAGAAGATTGTGTGCCCTCTATCTAAAGGGTTTATGACTTCATAGAATAAAACAACACACAACAAAGAATAAGGGCTAATACATGAAGAGGGGCTAGGGTGAATACTAAGAGGACTTTCTTTCTTTTGCATTAGTAACGAGGGTGATCTCCATATTGTTTATGAGTTCTTTATCTTGAGAATTTGTTCTCAAGTGGAAGGGTTAATTTATTATTATATTATTGAATCATAATTATAATAAATTAAACATTTATCGAGGGGAGTTACCCAAGATGCTCATTACATTATGTGTTCTTGTTTTTCACTTGTGTAAGGCATAATAGCTCTCATTTAAGACGGACACCAATCATCTATCACAAAGTTAAAAAGAAAAGGTTTAATATCACTACATCAATCCATGATTCTCACGCATCCATTCTCCAATATCACGTATTATCGCTTATGATGATAGCTTGGTTATACTTGTTCTTTGATAGTTTTGCATGCTAACACAACTTAAAAAGACAATAATTTTCATGATATAATGAAAAACAATGATCAAAACAACCAAGCTTTTATTAGTGTTTAAAATACATTATGCTAAAACATACATATGACACAACACAAATAAATTCTTCATTCGTGAAAACCAATAGCATCACCATGAGTTTCATATGCTTCATCGTAAGCAGGTAAAAGATGATTTCGGATCAACTTCGAGAAATGTTCTTCCCACCAAGTTCTTGGGCTTGCGAAAGGTAAAAGACCGCAGCAAAGCGGAATTACGATAAGAATTACATAAAACAACAATCGTCTCACCCAAAACGGGATTAATGGGCGGCTTTTTTTCTCTTGAGCTACTTGAATGGCTCCGTTAAGAACGTAAAAGAGGAAAGGCGTAAAAACATTGATGAAGAAGTGCAATATGCACAAAACTTCCCAATATATGAGCCAGTGATATCCATCACCACCTAACGTGTCTACACAAAGTTTTCCCGCAAAGCCACAACCGATACCTAAGAGTAGTATTAAGAATGTGATTGGCATGGCTTGTTTCGACATTGTAGAGCGTTGGATAAGCACATAAGCAATGGCTAAAATCATGAACAAACCAAACAACATTCGGCTGTAGACTTGAACTTGGCAATTTAACGATTGGAGCCCCGAGTTAAAAGATGCCATTGGTTTTGGGATCCACCAAGATTTGGATACCTAAGACAAAAGAATAGCATGGTGTTAAGCATCCTTGAACAAACAAAAACAACCATTGGAAAGTAAAAGTTCTCACAACATATCGAAATGAGGTTTCATTTTGACTTTTTAATACCAAATGATCTCGGATAAAATTTCGACAAAGTTCGATCATCAATAATAGAAATTGATTTAAGCGAGTAGGCAAAATGCATTTTCACAGTGATTGCTGATTTCGGCAGCCCATTTGACCAAGATAGTATATGACACATAAAGAGGTTAAGTGCAAACGATACATTTTAAAGAAGCAACTCCACCCTCATATATCACGGTCTATGTGAAAGGCAATTCAGCATAGTCGAACAAAATCATCGATAAATGCCTAAGTTTCGAAACACATAAGAAGATGCAAAGTTTTATAGATGAAAACATATTTTTCAATCGGAAATCGAAAGAAAACTACGAACTTCAGTCTGCATAACTTCATAACTCACAAGTGTCAGGTCAAGCCGGGCAATTATAGGAATTAGGTTGTGAAAAAAAAATTACCACTTTTTTTATATTTTTATATGATGGAGTATTATTATATACATTGGTAGGTTGACCCAACGGCAATAAAGTAGAATAAAAAAACTATTATAGAACTTTTAAAAAATACGTCAAAGTGGGTCGGGTTTAAACGGGATTTGACCCGACCCGACTCCTTTAAATTTTTGACCCGAGTCGATGAACACCTCTACTCACAAATTCACTAGATAACAAACTACAAAGCAAAGGCTAAAACAGTCGTACCAAACTAAATATCAGGAATATTTATGCTAAAAGCTATCTTATTTATTAAAAGCGCTTTCCATACCTCCGAAGCAGAACATGATCTTGTAAGTTGACGAAGATTGTCATACGAAAACGCATATACGCCATAACCAAGGCAGATAGACATTATAAGCAAATCCGCAACAAGAAAGTCCGCACACACTTTAAGAAGCTCACTATGTCTTGTCTCTTCTAGATGATTCTTAAACTTCTCCGTTTTGAAGGAAGTTCTTGAAATTCCGAGAGATAATTTACATCTCTCCAAGAAATTTAAATCAGACTTAAGAGCGAGCTGAGTTTCCTTTAACTGTAACTTTTTCATCATCAGACCTATCTCGACACTTTTAAGGTTGTTTGCACGAGTCTGCTCAACAACGGATTTTTCCAACGTAGCGGCCACCAAATGGTTGCCCGAAAAACTCCGCTTGTTTGGAACAACGTTTTGTGAGCTTGTATGCTCGTGCAAGGAAACCTCCCAATTCCGAGAATCCGATGACAATCTATCTTTCACCTCGTCAATCCTACTCATATGTTGCAAAGTCTCAAACTCATGGCTTATTGATTCGGTGTTAGCACCAATGATGTCGTAAATTCTCGTAGAACATTCTCTGCTGTTTGAAGCAGAGGCTTGAATTGCATCAGAAATACAATCACCGACACTTCTATTCCTTTTATGATCGTCTTCTATACAGTCTATAGAAGATTTTTTAATTAATCTAAGTGTGCTAAGGGTACTCCCAAATGATTTTTCAAAATTCATGGCAAACGTTTCAAACTTGTCGCCAAATACCTAGTTGTCATAAAATGAAGGAAAAAAGAGCATATCCTTAGCTTAAACATCCAAATGATAGTAGAAACACCAATTCGTAGAAGTTCGGCACAAGGTTTAGTGGCTTACATTGGTTAAAGATTCACGCACCGCTGAAGAGCAGATCTGCATGTGAAAAAGAAGGGAGTCGAACAAATAAGTATTTTTATTTTGCGAAAAGCAATTAGTAAGTTCAATAAAATGCACAAAGGGTGTGAAAAACACCAAATCATCCCTTCAATAAAATAAAATCAATCACAAGGAAAAGTTTGTTGCGCGTGATATCAAGTAAAAATCAGACTCGTAGCAGAATAGAACTGGAAATTGTGAACTTAAAAAATAGCAAAATGTCATCATCGATTGGTATAATGCTACTAAACTACTAAAGATGCAAAATGTGAACTTCAAGATAATAAAAAGTATCTTACTGTTGCAAGATGATCGACGGCCGCATTTTCAGACGTCAAGTCCTTCTCCAAAATCTGAAAGCAACAGTTAGATCAATAAGGTTTTGTTTCGGATTAAATAATTCATTTCAAATCATAGATTTCAATTTAGGGGTGTAAGTAATTTGGTAAAAAACCGAACACCGAACCAAACCAAATCGAATAAGTAATTTGGTTCGGCTATTTTTTAAATTTGGTTTGGTTTGAACTGAGTTTTAATTATAATTCGGTGTTCGATTTGGACTCGGTTTAGGGTCCAACAAAACCAAAAAATAGAACAAACCAAAATTTTAAAGTCATGTTATATCTTCTATTTGATTTGTTTAATTTTTGCCCTTATTTGTAGATTTTTGTTAAATGTTTTTTACTTGTTTAAATTAAAAACCCTAAAATTATTAATATTTATTTAGGAGCTTTAGAAAAAATAAGTTTGAAACGATACATGCAGATTTGACTTTCAGTGCAACATATACAAATCGGTGCAACTTGGTCTATTCGGTTCAATTTGGATTGGTATTTTAAAATTCGGTTCGGTTTGGTTCAATTTGGATTATAAATATTATGATTTAGATTTTGACTGAAAATATCAAAATTGAATTTTATTCGATTTGATTTGGATTTGAATCGAATTCAAACCAAAAACCAAACTTTCACCCCTATTTCAATTACAGAAATATAAATGAAGAATTTAAGAATAGCGAGATTTGTGTAGTATTCTCAAATCTAACTAAGTTTGAAATAGAGTGGAATTGAACCAAATTCGAAATTTGAGTTCTTTTAGATTTCCAAATGAAATCATGACTCCCAAACACAACATAAAAGAATATTATACAAGCACCGAACATAAGTCGCCCAAAGTTACATCCGTAAAATATAAATCCAAAAATGTGAACAAATCAAAACAAAAAGAATTGAACTTGAAAAGGTTCACAACAACAACAATGTCAGATCCTTAATCCCACTTTTCGAGTCACCAATAATAACCAATATATCAATTCCAATGGTCGTCTACAAGGATTCCCTTTCTCCTCCAGTAATTCGTCATTGCACATGCCCAAACCATCTTAGGCAGCTATCATTCATTTTATCCTCAATAGTTGTACAACCAAACCTTTTCTAATGTCTTCAATTATGATTATATCTCTCAAAGTATGCCCACTCATCAATTTAAGCATTTGTATTTTTGCTACAGTCATCTTTCTACAATGATCCTTTCTAAAAACCCAACATTTTGATTCATAAAGTAGCAATGGTCTAATAGACGTCCAATAAAACTTTCTCTTTAACTTTAGGGGCACCTCGATCACATAATGCTCCTATAATTGCTCTCTATTTTCCCGCCCTCACTTAATTCAATGGGTCACATCCAGTTGGATACCCTCACTTTAATGGACCTAAGGTATTTAAAGCATCCACTTTGAGATAATTCTTTCTCTTCTAGCTTTATAGTGTCTCTTGTATCTCATGTGTGCTAGAATTATGCTTCATGTACTTATTTCCATTTAAGAAATTCAATTATGAAAATATCCCTTGATGAGAAAGTATTAATGATGCCATCTAAATCAACAAGTACTTATCAATGTATCAAAGCTTAATGATGATCATCGCACTACTTTATTTCATTTAATTATTTCGATGGGCTCAAATATCTATAGTTCTTTGGTTTTAGATTATAATGAATTAAGGTAAAGTGGCTCATTAAATCAATTACACTTGTTACTTATGTGAAGTTGCACATAACGTTTTCTACCAGTTGTCCATCAAAGATAGCCTCTTTGAAAGTTTTATCATTGATCGAAGACAACTTAAGATGGTAACTATTATACCAAAATGAAAATCCTTCCTATTTTAATCACCAACATAATTTAGCCAAAGAACAAGAGCAGACAAACAAAATGATAATAGCATGCTTCTCTAATGTAATAAACCAAAGATATAAGCTTTTTTGGTAACAAAAGATTGGGCAAAAAAAGAGCAGGTTTTGTGGTACTTTAGTAGTTTGACAAAACCAATCCTCTATTCAATCTTATAAAATGAATACACACTGCTCAGAGCAATGTATTTGACAAAGGTTAGTATATAATAAATCCAAAAGTCAATTCTACCCACAATGTGCAAGAACAACGTAGGGACAAAACTCACAAATCAGCAAAAAACAAAGCTGCAAGTTTTTCAAAAAAAATAAAACATATATACCTCAATATGGGAAAACAAAAATTAAATTGAAGCATAAAACTAAACTATAGGACAATGAAAAATTTGACAAGTAAAGCACTTATTAATTTACTCTAATAATGCTAAGGCTTCAATTATTTCAGATCTAACAAAATTTATCTTTAAGATATTGATGGAAACGCCAAGAGGTGAAAATAATATAGAATAATGATTTTAGGGCCATAGAGGTCGGAGATTACTTGCATGCAAAGGAAAGAATATAAGTTAAGAAAACGTAACTACTTAAATATTCATTGGGATGATGGAAATAGGCATGGAAATCCTAGAAGAAAAGGAGCATAGAAGCACTGAGCACGATATTGATGACAACAAAGAATTAAAAAAGGAGATTGAGGAGTTCTTTTATCAGACTCCTTGGAGCAATGTTCTTGAGTACCCTTAAAGGACAAAGACAGGGAAAACGGATCAATAACTAGCCAGTAGTCATAACTCCCTCCACCACCTTCATCCCCTTTTCTTTTGAAAATAGATAAAAAGCTATATTAATTTTATCATATGTATAATCTTCAATTAAGTGGTGCATATTGAAACTAAATGATGTTGATGATAATTCTAAGTAAACTTTTGTCAAGTAGAAAGGCATATATCATTTGACAAGTTTAAATAAGCAAATGCTATCAACTAATAGTTAATTTTAGCAATTACTTCCGCCAAACATTTGACAAATCAACTAATCGATCAATTATGAGTTAGTGCATTCAACTATCAATTATGCAGTTCATTGTCAAACAGGGTCACGAGGACTGAACTATGTCCACAGGTCTAACTTTCTAATCCAATAAATATTGATCCCATCAGCCATGATATAAACATGCATTTATTATCTCAAAAATTATGTCAAGGAGTATGACCTTGGCTGAGCAGATTTAACATTACAGATATGATAACGTTGTAGAAAAAAGTCCAGTGCAACTGAATAAATGATAATTCAGCAAAAACTAGTAACGAATAAAATAAGCCGAAAATCATTTTAGCACACAATGATTTTCTACTTCAATATCGAGAACACACGGCAGGACCAAGGTCACATAAAGAAAACCTCTGGAGGGCAGGGATGGGTTTTTAAAGGCTGTCGCAGCAAAGCCAAAACTCAACGGGGCTTTCGCAGCTGGATCGGACAGAAACATGCAGCAAAAATTGGATTAAGTCAAACAGTGAATGAAACCAGAGTCCTTAACCATGGACAATATGCCACACATCAATTCAAGGATCCTAAATTGGCAACTTCTGCTTTTTTGCACCATTTAACACTAATGAAGCAAATGATGTAAATGAGCAAGAGCAATCCATTGGCAAGCTAAATCCTACTTCAATTTTACTACAATCAGGAAAAACAATAACAAAGTACTATAGCAAGTGTTCTGATACACCAATCAATGCACATTTGTAGAACTACAAACACAATCCAAAAAATCATTTAAAATCTAAAATCAATTACATATTCAATCCACAGCATCAAATGATTTGAATCCCATCTACCAAAACACACTTTCTTCCTTACAATCAACACATCAACTTTATTGAATGAAAAACATAAAAGTTACTGAATCTAACCTACCCAAACACAGAAACAAAATCTAAAACCCTAAATTACAATTAAACCCAAAACTTTAAAAATTCAAGAATTTCATCAGATATTCAGAACCCAAAAGTTTCCAATTGCAAAGCTATAAAAATTGAGCCTTTAATCAGCAAGAAGCATAAGATATAATAACAAAAAGAACCCATGAATCATCCCCCCAAATTCCCCCCAAAAATTCAACCCAAAACAAAATACTTCACAAACAAAAAAGATCAAAACTTTTAACACAAAAATCCTCAAACCTGAGCCAAAACAGCAGCAATCGACATCCCAAGAGGGAAAGCAATAGCTTCAACATCATAAGAACTTCTTCTCACGCAAAATCTAGGGTTTCTACGTTTATGGGCAATCCGAATTCCTCTTTGAATTGAAGAAGACGATGAAGCAGAGGACGCTTCATCAATAGACCGTTTCTTGATTTTCCGGGATAATTTAGAGCCATAGATTTGGGTTTTTGAGGAAAAATCAGACGGTTGTCGGCGGGTAAGAGAAGAGTTGTCATCAACGGCGGTGATTTCAGGTTGTTGATTATTAAATTGACGAGAACGAGAAAGGGAATTATTGTGAATCCCCATTTTAGTGGATTAATTAAACATTGAATTTACAGAAGGGGGAATGAATTGGAATTTGGAAGAGAAAGCGGGTAAAATAGATATGTTTGAATGAAGAAATTTTCCCGTTGGAAAATGGAAACTGACATGAAGTCACACTTCAACTAGGGAGAAGTTGCAATTGTATCGTACTTTGGTCGCTTGATCGAAACGGTAGTTCCTACTTCTTAGATGTGTCTTATGTGGGTTTTGGATATTTAGGTAATAAAGGACATGTATGACATGTATGACAGAGTGGCAACTAACATACATACATCGGCGGGTATGACTGAGTTTTTTCAAATTAATGTGGGACTACATCAGAGATCAGCATTAAGTCCTTTCATTTTTACGGTCATTATGGTAGAGCTCTCTAAATCCATCTGGAAGATCATACCATGGTGCATACTTTTCGCCGATGATATAGTCTTGGCCGCAGAAACCACGGAGGAGGCTAATAGTAAATTGGGAGAGTGGAGAGAAGCCTTGGAGGGAAAGGGGCTGCGCATAAGCCGTACAAAGACAGAATACCTACAATTTCAGTGGGATAGAATCGCTAGGGGAGCCAGAGGTAACCATAGGAGGTGAAGTTGTTGCGTGTACGTCCAAGTTTAAATATTTGGGTTCTGTGATTCAGAGCGACGGGGAGATTGATGAAGACGTTACTAATCGTATACAAGAGGGCTGGCTTAAGTGGCGAGCAGCAACCGAGGTGCTTTGTGATAAAAAGTTTCTGAGGCGATTGAAAAGTAAATTTTATCGCGTTGCGATTAGGCCGGCGATGTTATATGGGACAGAATGTTGGCCCGTAAAGAAGGTTTTCGAACAGAGGATGGAAGTAACGGAGATGCGTAGGTTGAGGTGGATGTGTGGTAAGACTATGTTGGATAGGATAAGAAACCAGGAGTTCAGGGAGACGTTAAGGGTTGCACCTATCTCCGCAAAGATGCGGGAGAACAGGTTGAGATGGTTTGGGCATGTGCAGAGAAAGACACATGACGCCCCAGTAAGAAGGATCCAATGCATCATAGTGGAGGGTAAGAGAAGTCGAGGACGACCTAAGAGAACGTGGGAGGAACAAATCAAAAGTGATATGCATGAACTTCACCTCTCCAAGGACCTGACCAGGGATAGGGCCAGTTGGCGGCGCCTTATCCAAGTCCTAGATTAGTAAACCTGTCCCTTTACCCCCTCGTTCGTCTTTATCCTTTGCCTTTTTGTCGCTTTTTACCTGTTTCTTTGATCTTATCTTTGTTTTTGTGTGTGTGCTTCTATTCTATTTGCCAACTACAGGTTCCTCTAGACCGTTCTCGAGCCGGGGGACTCTTTGATCGCACTCTCCTTATGGGTATGAGCATGCCATCGTTCCTCCCTCCCCAGACCCTGATCATAGTTTTCTTTGAGCGGGATACACTGGGTATGATGATGATGAGGTGTTTCGGGTAGGTTTTAAAGTCGATAAATATATAGAATTATACTATTAATATGATTTTTATTTTTTTTGAAGAAATATGATTTTTATTTTTATGTACATGTTATTTTCGGTTGAGTTTTTTGGTTAGATTTTATTTTATGCTCAATTTTGATCAATCAGGTTCTAACTGAATCATTACAGTTAAATTAATTTTTAAGGAGTATAAAAAGTTAAATAATCATAATAATAAATTTGAAATGTAAACATTCAATGAATATTTAAAAATTGAGTATTAATTTGTGATTCATCATAAAATTATGCTTAAATTAATAAAATCAAAACTTAATATATATGTTGAATATTTTTACATTTGGATTTTCATATTGTACATTGAATTTTGAATATTTTTAAATGATAATAGCAATAAAACTTTAAATGTGGATAATATTGACCTTTATTCATACCATATAAATATGATTAAAAAATATATCTTATGGATTAATGAATTAGAAAATATTGAAAATACTCTTTAAGGAAATGAATTGTAAGTGGTAATAGAAGTATATTGGACTTGTCCAATTCCTTTCACCAAATCATATTGACAATAAAATTAATTATAGTCAAAAAAATATTTTTTTTAATAATATCTGATTCATTAATAAAGAGTCATACGACATCTACATCAGAAATAAAAATTAACAAATACATCAAACTACTACAAAAAATAATTCAAAATTAATAAAACTACGATCGTTGTATATGAGATATGACAATTTTGAATATCTTTTTCTATATCGTTGTTTGATATTGCCTTCTACGATAGGGTCTTTCGATCTGTTGTAGTCTTGAAATAAAATTGAGTTTGATGTAGTTGATAGTAATTGCAATTTTGGTGTCTGTTACATATTGTCGCATTAATATCTACCGACAAATCAACTAGAGACCAAAATTCATTACCCCAAATTCTTACGAGGAGAGAAATTAAAATCCAATATATAGGTACTATCAACCCATTGAATGGGTAGAACAACTCTTCTATAGGGAGACGACAAAAATTTATTCTAGTCACATTAAAAAAGCTTAAACAGAGAAATCAGGGGCTTACCATCAACCAAAAGGTTGATGATAGTCCCAAACGAACTATGGAGATTAGGGTTTGTTTAGAGAGAAAAAAGTAGGCGGCTATAATGGGGTATTTAGTAAATACTTTTTTACTTAATGAAACAAAAAATAATGGTTCTAATGTAAATTTAGTGCATAAAACTGATTTTAATAATGAAATGGAATTTTACTTATTTTGTAGGATTTATAAATTGATGCTCCTACAATGGTATTGTTCATTGAACAACAAGAGAAAATTTCTCTCCAATTAATGATGAATATCATTCATTGAACATATAGAGATAAATTTATCCTAATCTTTAGAATTTGACCATCAAATATAGTATTCTTTTCATCCAAATGTCAACATTTACATGCAATCTCTCTTGTTGATATAGTTCATTGAACATGAACATTTAAATTTGCCCTAATATAGTATTTATACGCTAGTAACTCACTAGATTTTGTTTATGAGTCCTATACTCCTATATCAAGATATGTTTGGTTTGAGCTAGGGATGGCAACGGGTCGGATCTGGACCGGGTCCACCTGGACCCGGATTCATATCCGTTTTCAAGAAAAAGATTCAGATCCGGACCCGGATCCGCGGGTCTAGTTTTGAAGGACCTAGATTCGGATCCGTGGATAATACGGATTCGGGTCCAAAACGGGTCTGACTTGTTTTTGCTTTTTTTTTTAAAAAAGTTTTTATTTTTGGATCGTGTTGAGATTGTCATAAAGCTATATTCATATACTAATGATAATCTAATGATAATAATATATATAATTTCACAATCGATCACCCAAAAAAATCATAAAACTTAAAATTGTCTTGAAAATATCCAATGAACACATTAAAATTATTTGTTACATAAATAAACATAGCCGATAGCAAGAATATATATTTAATATATAAAAAATAGCAAGATTAAATATACTAGGGACTTGTTGAGGCAGCGAGTTTCGTGACTTAGGAGTAGTGTTATAGTGTATACAGGGAGTATTATAGACTTTTAGTGACTTGTTGAGGGCTTGAAGCAGTGGGTCTAAGGGAATGGAAATTAGCAAAATAGCAAGAATATATATTCAATCAATATCAAAAAAAGGTAAAACGGGTCCTCTAGATCCGTGAGTCCGGATCTGGGTATTTTTCTCAGATCCGGAGCCGGACCCGTGAATTTTTAACGGATTCGGGTCTGACCCGAATACGACTAGTCCATATTTTTAGGACCCAGATTCGTGAAAACGGATATGGATCCACGGATCCGGGTCGGGTCCAATACCCATTGCCATCCCTAGTTTGAGCACTAGCTAGTTTAGTCATAGTTAGGGTTGAACAAAATTTAGTCTGAACTGGAAATCAAATCGGACTAATTCATAATTTAAGTATTTGGTCTAGTTTATGGTTTGAATGGATAGATCTAGTTTAATTTGAAAATTATGATTTTTTGGTCTCCTTCTGATTATTTATTTTCTAGACCAGACCAGACCGGAAACCTTTTTAAAGTAGAATTTGTAATGAAAATACTCGGTCCTATTATTACATGCTCAACTTTTAATAAAATTTTAATCTCATATTTATTATTTATAGTATTATACATCCCTTGTATAAGTAGTTTGATCGCCAAGCTCAAATTTTGATCCAAAAATGTAAATTAAAATTATTAAATATTCAGTAAGATACATTTTAATGTTGAGTGTAACCTAAAATTATTAAATATTGAGATATGGTAAAGGGAATGATCGTTAAGTTTGTGTTAGGTTTTACATAATTTATGTTTTTATCCATTTTGATTGATTTTTGTCCATGAAAACTTATGTTTTACATTTTCCTATTTTGCTTAATTTATGCTTCTGTCAAGTACAATTGATTAAATTACATAATTTTTGTTAAATTTTATGTAATTATGAATAATCTTATTTTGAAGAGAAATTTCACGTGATAACCCCGAGGTATTAGGTTTTCAACGTGGTAACCAAAGTTTTCTAAAAATCCACGCGGTAACCCTGAGGTTTACATAAGTCATTCTCCGATCCATGACCTTTTTACCCAAAGTTTAGACGGTTGAAGAATTCGAAAATTCCTTATTTCCCCAATTCAACCCTCCCAACATAACATTTTCCCTATTTCACCCTAATTCCCCTAAATCCCTAACTCTAAATTCCCAAATTTAAAACACTAAATAAAATAAAATCTATCTCCAAAGATCACAAAATCGAACTCTCAACTAAAAAGAATAAAAGTATAAAAAAAATATATAAATAATAAATAAATGAAATTTATAATACTAAATACTTTAGATCAATTTTAAATTCTTTTTTATTTCAAAGTTTCAATAAATGAACACTAATCAGAGGTGGCTATTGAAGTCTTTAGTGCAAAGGAAGAAACTTTGAGAAGAAAGCGAGCAAAGAGCAGTCAAGGATGTCCCTTTACCTATTCCAGGCGGTCTTGGGAGAGACTGACTTTCAATATTTCAGCCCATCGCGCTTTCTCTCTTCTTTTTTATTTTTTGGGCATTTTTTAATTTTACTCTTAAAGCCTAAAGGTATTAATTTTGACCTTAAAGATATCAATTTCAATTTAGGTAGAAATTGATCAGTTTAACGCCACAATTGATCACTTATAGTTTAAAATGAAATTTACTTTAATTGATATGTTTAAGTACTATTTTATGTTGAAATTGATATCTTTCAGGTCCAAATTGAAAAATGTCCAGAAAATGAAATAAAAAAAACAAAAAAATGAAATTCTAAAGAGCGCATGTAGCACACGCGCCTGCAATAGACCGGCACAACTGTGATCTTAGAATAAGATGGTGTTACGGAAGTTTTTGTGCACATATTCAAAGACCAAATCTTTGGTGTAGACGAAGTTTTAGGCAAATGCCCATTTGAATTTTAGACTATTTATTCGGTTATTCCTTTTTAAACCATCTACTAGATTCTCTCAAGTACTTTTTTTTGTTTGTTTTAATTTGTTTATGTTATACTAACTTCTATTCGGCTTAAATGGGACATCTTTTTTTTGGCACTATTCACTCATCACTCTTAATTTGTATTTTACTCTTAATCTATAAGTTAAAACATAGTCATGTGGGATCTTATTTGATTCGTCTCAATAAAAGGATTATTAATATCAAATTTCTATAATTTTTAATCAAGAAAAATTTGAGATATTAAGGATTAAAATGTTGTCTCGGCAAGTGTGAAAAACTAAATGGGACATTTAGGCTGAATAGGAGGGAGTATGATTTTAAACTTTTTTTTTATTTACTTTTATCGTTTTAGTGGACAACTCGCCTATGTGATCTTTGGAGATGGGTGCCATTGATTTTGTGTTACAAATTTGGGTATTTAGGGTTAGGGATTTAGAGAAATTAGAGTAAAATTAGTATAAAAATTCGTGCAATGTACGGTTATTAGTATTAAAATATAGAAATATTATGATTTTAAATATTGATATAATTATATATTATATATCTATTAAGTTGAAATTTACACATTATAATTTTATGACTAATATAACTATAATAAAAATTGTGGATACTTAACAATTTATTTTTGACTTTTTTAGTTTTATTTACATTGCTCTAGTTTTCTGTTAAATGATTTTAGCATATATTGGGGTGCTATTATTTATTTTTCTTCTTATTTAGTTGAATAAAATTTTACTGTTTTATTTCAAACAATTAATCAATATAATAGAAATATGATAAAGTATAATGCCATGTTATAAGATAAAATGAACTTTACCTTATTTATTGCGATAATAAATATAGCAATAAATCAATTTAATTATTCCGTACGACAAATTTTTGTAAGGATGCCATGTGGAATTTTCCAAACTTTTTAGTAATTGTATGATTGTATGATATGATAGGAAAATGTGTTGATGGGAGAGTTGAATTGGAGAAATAAGGGAATTTTAAATTCTTCGGTTGTCTAAACTAACATTTTTTGGGTGAAAAGGTTACGGTTAATGATTTTGATAAAGACTAAGATTACCACATGAATTTTTAGAAAAATTTTGTTACCACGTGGAAAACTCAATACTTGAGGGTTACCACGTGGAATTTCCCTATTTTAAATAGTAATCATGACTTACGTAGATTCAATTGAAATTACAAATATTTGCGTAGACAAATACATTATCTTATAATAATTTATAAAGCAAAAATCATTGACTAGACTAAATTGGTCCGTTGTAGAACAATTTAGGTCGGTCTGATATTGTGTGTTAAATGGTCTGGTCTTGTATGAAAATTTCTCAAATCAGAATTTTTGGTCTGGTTTGATTTTAGTATCAGACCAAACCAAAGTAGGCCATGTGCACCCTTAATCACAAGAGCAAATTTTTTATGCGACCGCTGCATTTATGCGGCCAACCCAAAATATCAGCCCAACAATTTTCAATGTTATTAACATCAAAATACAAAGTTTTCAATGTCTATTTCAAGGGTTAAGATGCCCATTTCAATAATTAAAATGGGACATTCTAAATATTAAAATGAACATTTCAAGAATTAAGTTCAACATCCTACTATAAAGATTTAAATATCTATTTCAAATCTTAAAATGAACTCCCTATACGTGTCATTTAATTTATACCACTTTCCATATTAGTTTGTCCCACTCATAGTACACCCTTTTTCGGCAATAATCCTACACTATTTTTTTAATCTCATTCACATATTTATTATTTCTCTCCTTCTTAACCATTCATTTTTGTCATCACTTATTTTTTTGTCTTATTTTCCAACCAAAATTTTCACTTCACTAAATATCACTCAAAAAGTATTGGGAACAGAGTGAGTATATCCAAATGCTAAATGTCCATTTCAAGGATTAAAAAGCCTAACTATGTTTGTCCAAAAGGATTAACTTTAACATCCTACTTCAAAATTAAAATCTCTATTAAAGCTTAAAATGTCAATTTTAAAATCTTAAATGGTTAATTTAAAAAATGAAAATAACAATTTAAAGGCTTAAAAGATCAATTTTAAGATATAAAAAGTCTATTCTAAGATGTATTGTGCTTGATCATAGAGAAAAAAGCAACATTAGTATGAAGCACTCCAATACCAAACTTGCTTATTAAAATAATATGACATTTTTCAAGCCTTAAAGTAGGGACTATAAGTCATGAATTAGGGGTTTTAAGCTTTAAATTAACATTTTAACTGTTGAAGTAAGCTTAAAATGCCCATTCTAAGGCTTAAAAATACAGTGAAACATTTGAGAAGAAATGTTAAGGCTTGGAGCAGGGGTTTTAAGCCTTAAAATTGGCATTTCAAGTCTTCAAACAGTTGTTTTAAAACTTAAAATTGATATATTTTAAAAAATTAAAAAATTTTAAAAAATATAATTAAACTGGGCTGATCCTATGTGTGAGGCAGTTGCATTCAAGATTTGCTTGTAATCATAATTGTAGTCATCTATCCAATATTTCATACAGGTCAAGGGCATTCAAGAAAAGTAGCAGAATCCAAGAGAAGGGTAATGAGCACTTGCTAGATTGAATATTATTATTAGTTTCTTTACACTTTGTTTGAAAAGGGTATTCACTTCATTCAGAAAAGTTTTAATTATGGAAATTTAAATTCTATGTGAAATTCATGAAAATTGTCAATAGATATTTGGGTAGTGTTCCTGTTAGGAACATTGAAATTGCAATAACCAAGGAAAAAACGTCTCACATTGTATTAATTGTTGATTTTATTATGTTAATTGTTGATTATAGTGCTTAATTGTGTCAAATGTTGTTTATATTCATAATTGGTTAGTCTACATATATAGGCCAACTCTAAAATAACTAGTCTCTTGAGAGATCGTCTCTTTGAGAGACATATTAAATCCAGCCCATTAAAGATTAATGTCTAGTTATCATATTCTTAATGTCTATTTATATTATCCCTAAAACATATTTATCGTATCCTTAATGCCTATTTTCAATATCTTAAATGTCTACTTACATCATTCTTAATGTCTACTTACAATATTTTAAAAAACATGTAATAAGTCGGCCCAATTAAAAATAGTCACTCAAAAAGACCATCTTTCACAAGAATTTGTGCTAAAATAAAAGTTTTATTTTGACTACTATAAAAAATACCATTAAAATTTCTATTACATTTTGATGTTCGAATTTCAATTTAATTAGAGAATTTAAGAAAATTATTTAATAAGCATAGAGACAACCAAATAAGAAAAGATCTAGCTTCATTTCCAAAACTTGGACCTCTGATAAGGTAACTCAACATGTACTCGGTCCTAGCAAAATGAATAAGACAGAAGAAATAAAACAATTACAATTCGCTAACTAGCAGCTCCGTATCACCCACCAGCCAGCCACTATCGATTCCGAGTCACTAACTTCTGTTGCGATTGCGTAGCAACCAACTGAGGTTGTGCCCCCACAAAAATATTCTAAACTGTCAACGTTACAAGCTAATAGCCATAGCAACTAGCAAGGGCAATCCTAAAATGCTGATGAAAGTGAATTTTAACTGTTGCTATTCACTTTCGGCCAGAAGACATCCATCAAAAGATTTCGTGAGCCTTCCCATAATACCTGTTAATGAAACGTTCCTGCATAGAGGAATGATTTGAGTCAGATCGTGAAGGGAATACAACAAACAGGGGAATGATTTAATTCAATGGTCGTGAAGTGAATAAACATCTCATTATCCCATTGTCATTAAAGACTACCATAGTGCCACCTAGTGTGAAGTGAATAATGTTGGAAATACTTCACATGTGAGGCAAGATCTCACATCGATAAAATAGTGGGTAGTTGACTTGCATATATAATTGGTGAGCTACTTTTCCTACTACCATATGGTTTTGGGAAACAATGACCCTCACCAAGTGTATGTGCAAGTCAACGCTCTTGACCCGTGGGTTTGTGGGCCCGAGCCCACGGGTGTCCCGTGTCCACACGAGTGAGCCACGATGAGATTATGTGACGAATTGTCACGGCCTAATAAATAACAAATGCTGCCCCACTTAATTTGTCCTATTTTTCATTTTAGTCTGTTCTAATGAAATTTTCTATTTCAGAATACGACCCCTCCACTTTCACTCTCTATTCTCTCTCTTGTTTCAAAATACCTCACTATTTTAACCCACTATACCCACTTTTTTAATTTCTATGTCATTTAAGGATGGGGTTAAATGACTAGGACCGGGTAGTAGTATATTTAAGAGACAACAATGCTAAAAGCCTTAATCCCTAGAGTCGTCCAAAAGCCTAAAATTTGTGGAAAGTCATGTCAACGGCAGATACGTGGCAATCATACAACTTATATGATAAAAATACAAATCAAAAAAGCTTTAAAAATTCACGAATTCAGTGAATTGAATAACATATAATTATGAGCAAACAATGCAAAAAGCCTTGATCCCAGCAATATGGGTTGGTTCAAAACTCCAAAATAAATGGAAAGTCATATCAAGTAGGTAGATAAATGGCAACCCTATGAGTGAAATACAAAGAAAACTAAACAAGTTCACGAACTTGGCAAATTGAATATTCACCATACCTCAATTTGAACAAATATTTCAATAGTCCATGAAGAAATTTGAAATATGAATATGAAGTTAACAAAAGACGGCAAAAAAGCAATCATACTTCCTCAATATTATCATTAGTACACATAGAAAAAGCTTGATTGCGTCCCTAGACCATCTACTCTGCTTTCTTTTCTTTATATTTTCCCTCGTCACTACACAAAGAGATATATAACCTGATTCTTTCAAGGAAATTATTTGATTCACGCAACACCAAGCTTCCCTAAACCCTAGGCAAGAGCCAATTTTTGGCACTGGGGCAATAGTTGAGGTAGGGGAACCAAGTTTTCGTCATAAATGAGACAGCACAAAAAAAATCCGTTCAAATAGGTCAAGTGAAAACGATGAAGAAAAAGTAACATTATTTCTATCGGTCGTACTCACAACCTTCATCCAATTACTCCTGTATATCATCCCTAATAAACTAATCAGACAAAGGAGATATGGTCATTACCTTCACTCCTGATAGGTCAGGAGTATCAGGTGTAGCCACAGGATAGAACTTGTAGAATCTCATATTTTGAAACGCTGCTTTTGTTTCCTCACTCATCTCCTCTAAAGCTTTTTTACGAGCTTCCCTTGCCTGAAAAAAGGGAAAACCATTTTAGGTGGAAAGGATCTTACAATAAAATACACTCTAAAACTTAATAACAATTCAGTTTGTACCTCACGATTTGCCTTTTTACCTTCCCGTACTTTCTCTTTAACATATTCCTAAGGCAATATAGACAAAGACATTTTTTCAATTTGCTGCAAGAAAATAAAAAGATAATTTCAGATAGCTCGATGTCAAACCTTGAATTTCTCCTTTTGATCTGATGGAAGTTCCTCTTCTTCAATAAGTTTATCAGTAAATTCCTGAAATACGAAAGTGCAAAGAAGTATGTAAAATTGAGGATTTCAATACTTAAAAGAGAGCAAATTTTTAATTGATAATATAGTTTTAACAACAAACTTCACACACTGCCCCTCATGATATAGTTTTATCCAATACACCTAAAACTTAGCACTGCCAAGCTTCCAAACAAAAAAACATTGACATCGATTTTACTCAATACAGAGTTTGGTGACTCGTTGATGCAACATACAAAAATTACTATAGGACATTTTACACCAAACACTAGTAAATTTACAGGCTTCCTTGTGGAATATATATATATATATATATATATATATATATATATATATATATATATATATATATATATATAGGAAGAAGTTCCAGTGAGAATCATCTTTATATGAGAACCGTGAGAACCAATCTTTGTTACAAAATAGTGTTACTTTTCACTATAAAAGTGTCACTTTTAGACAAAAAAGTGTTACTGTTTTCTATGATACTATGAGGCAAAAAAGTGTTACTTTAAGAAAAAAAATTCTGAAAAAAATTCATAAAAAGGTGTTACCTTTAGGAAAAAACGTGTTACTTTTTAATATGTTTATTTCTTTGAAAAAAATATTTTTTTCTAAAAGTAACACTTTTTTTTTGCTAAAAAGTATCATCTTTTTTTTAAATAAAAGTAACATTTTTTTGTCCAAAAGTAACACATTTTCTGTAAAAAAGTAACACATTTATGTCAAGGCGATAGGTTCTCACGGTTCTCATATAAGTTTGGTTCTCATTGGAACTTGACCCTATATATATGAAAGAAGTTCCAGTGAGAACCATCCTTATATGAGACCCGTGAGAACCAATCTGGCTAATCAAAGTGTTATTTTTTTACTAAAATGTGTTACTTTTAGGCAAAAAAGTGTCTCAAAAAAGTGTTACTTTCAAAAAAAAAAAATTTGAACAAAACTCACAAAATGGTGTTACTTTTTACATTAAAGTGTTATTTTTCAAACAAAACGTGTTACTTTGTATTTTTTTTTTGAATTTTTTTTCTAAAAGTAACACTTTTGTGCTTAAAAGTACCGACTTTGTTTTTTTTAAAAAGTAACATGTTTTTGCCCAAAAGTAACACATTTTCTTTAAAAAGTAACACGTTTTTATCAGTTAGATTGATTCTCACGGTTCTCATATAAGCTTAGTTCTCACTGGAACTTGACCCTATATATATGTGTGTGTGTGTGAATATAGATTGATGATTATTACTATAAGTTTCACCTGCAGACACAACGGGCTGAAGCCTTCCAGTGGACAACTAAATTTCAGAAGCAAGAGATGGCCATTGAGGGCTTTGGGTTAGGGACTTGTCTTAAAAAAGATGGTTTCAAATAGGCATGGATAGACATGTCTAGTGACTAGTAATTCTTTTCGCAAATTAGCAAAAGAACTCAAAGGTATACACTTTCCTCCCCCAACAACAAATAGCAGACAGCCATTGTTACAAGGACTCAATTTGCAGATCTTTGTCTTTTGGATTAAAAAGAGCTATTGAAAATAATGCATGGTGAAGCACACATCCAATACTTAAATCCTAACTTCACAAGTACTATTAAAGTGAAACAGAGAATTAAAGAGTACAAAAAACATGATAGTATCAATTTTTTTACCTCAACTTCATCAAACTCCCAATCAAATTCACAAAATACCTGCAACAGATATAAAAGATAGAAGTTACTTAAAGCATCATGGCATTTACTATTATTTGGAAAAGAAAAAAATATAAATTAAAGTAGCAATAGATCATAAATACTGTAACTGTTGTTGGGTATATTCAAAAAATGGTATATTAATTGGAAGACCAGCAGCACCTTCAAGGCTTCCACAGCCAAAATTTTACAAATCTACCACCGTAAAATCAATGCATGAAACTCCTAGAAAACACAGCATCAATGATACAAAGTCTAGCTCCTTTCTAGAAACCACCACCCCCTTAAAGGTATGGTCTCACCTCCCTCTATCCCTGATTTCTTTTTTTCATCATCCATCTCCCCCATCTCAAACTCTTACCCATTATTAGGTTCTCAAGCTCTTCCCTCTTAATTTTTCATATTTCCATCATAATGAAATTATCATAGACGATATGGGAGGAGTTCTCCCCTAGTTTATTTGTAGTGTAAATTTCATGAAAAGTATATGTCATTCTCATAATGATGAAACTTTGATCATTAAAAAATTTGCTCACAATTTTCCATTAACAAAACACCATCTCTACAAATGGTAATACATTAGAACGAATTTTGTGAAAAAAATGAGATAATAGAAGTAAAACAAGCATGACCATCAAACTCGTCGAGAGATTTTCCCATCAAAATCATACTAATTTTGTATTATCATTCCCACCATTTAATACTGACAACCAAGCGAATTGTAAAAGTTTTGATTTTTTACAACTCAGAGGGGCCACATGGCAAATTAAATCATTGATAGAAAGGTCGCTAGTCCACTGTTATGGACAGCAACTTGAAACATGTATGAGTAACAATTCCATGACTGATTCTTTACGACAAAACTCGCAAGGGTTTATAACTTTATATCATTCTATTTGTTAAATGCTTAAATTTAGTTTTCTTAAGATCTGGCAACAAAAGTGGCTTATTAGCAAAAAGATAGAATCAGCACAATGTCAAAAGGCTACTTGATATAGAGTAATCCCTCCAAAAAACAAGTTGCATTCACATGCATCAGAAGTAGCTCTGACCCAACCAGCTAACTCGACCTTAACCTAACCCGAAATAGGTGAGTATGAGTTGAGACTTTTGACCCAATTAATAATGAATCAACCTGACCTAAACTGCTTTTTAACTAGATTAAGGTAAACATTTTAAACCTGAAACTCATTCAGTTAAACCAAATCAACCAATATAACTTGAACTTAATTCATTTAACATTTTTTTATTTTTCATAGTAAACTGAGACCTAAAAAATAAGATGGAGTCATTGTTTAAAGCACTAAAAATGGGAACAAAAAACTCTAACCATATTATGTGGGTCGAAATAACCAAGTCCATCTGATCATGTAACCCAATTAACTAAACAGCTTAGGTTCGGATCAAGGGGTTTCTAACCCATTTATGCATGACCCAAACCTGAACCCGAATTCGACCTAATCAGGCGTAATCAAAAGTATCATTTATAGAATTATAACTTGAATTTCCTTAGATCGTCTTATCTTACCGGTTTCGGATCCATTTCATAAACAATAGTCACAATAGTGCTTTGTTCAAGCTCGTCTTCATTAAAGGGTTGGTAGAAATCTGCCAAAAATGAATTGTCAGGAGCATAAGAAAACAAAATTGACAACATTTCGACTCACTAAGAAAAGAAACTAGAAATCTGGCTTTTTGAAATATGTAAGAACTTTATACTAAAAATCTTTTCTTAATAGAGTCTGACATTTAAATGACAAACACGGTATTATGAGAACTTACAAGGCAAACAATACTCATACGCCTTGAAACGTTCTTCCTTCAAATGTCTTAATGCGGACCTACACCATAGTTGAACGATATGAAGAATGAGCAACCTCCATAACTCGATCTATAAATCTAAAAGCTCCACATAAGCAACGAATTAAAGGTACTAACGAAATCCAAGATAGGTGATAAAATAGTCATGCTATGCAAAACAACAATTCTTACAGCTTAAAAAACAATAACTATTTATAAAGTGCAAATGTGAAAAAACACCCAAGCAGTAATGCACCCTAAAAGGTGCTAATCATAAACTCATCTACTAGGTAGGCAATAAAATTCTTAAATCTCCCCTATTTTATAGTCATCTTCCAGCTATCTATCTAAATCAGAACCACCATAACAGAAACTAAGTTTATAAATTACCCAAAACAAAAGACCCACAACCTTTTTCCGGCCAAAGGCACTTGAACAATAAGTTGACTTAATGATATTTGATCTAAACAAAAGCACACTAATGAGACCCAAAAAGGAAGTAATATGGTACAAACTTGACCACAAATAAACATGGACAACATATCTTTGCAAGACCATATCATAAGCCAAGTTGATGAAAGCTCATTTGACACTAACACAAACTCTTCATTGATTAAAACACTTATGAGAAAAGAGATTGTCTAAATAGACTTAGGATTTGAAGTACCTTCTTTGAGTACATTTCAAGATAAATATCTCTGATTTCAACCTCTCTGCCATAGTGTCCCTGTAAATTAGATAGGTTATACCATCAGCTCATGAAACACACTTGTAGGCAACATTGGGGTTACACTAGTGAAAGCTCACTATACCTTCTCTCTAAAGGAACATATGGGACCCAGTCCATCTTCATGCGCTTCATGGGAATTATTTCTTCAGCCTCTCTTTGAACTGAGTTGATGCCAATCTTATCAGAAGGAGGAAAAGGCGAGACAACCTGTTCAAAAAAAACAATTTGGATTAATGAAATCGGTAATTGGTACTAACAAGCAAACAATGCAATCAAACCACGAAATATAACCTAAACAACCTCTCATTATCAATTGTTTATGTAGGAAAATTACATCTCTACCAAGACTATAAGGTGTCACATATCCTACACTGCCAAAAAAATTCAAATTTTTAAGTAAAGCAAAAATAATTTTAGTAAAAAGAAGTTCAATAAAATAAGTTAAGTTCAGCAAAATAAGTTCCAAACTTGAAAAAAAAAATGAGTTCACCAAAAACAAGTCAAGTAAAAAACCAAGTTAAGTTCAACAAAAATAAGTTTAGTTAAAATATACAAAAGCGACAAAATAAAGAATATGACAAAACTCAGAGAAACAAAATTATTGTATATTTGGATAGGTTATCATGGTTTATTGTGGAGACTTCTGAATTGCATATGAATGAAATGACTTCACAACCAACTGTAGAGCAAAAAAAGAAATAAGAATCACGGTCAACATTTAAAACATGGGAACTTAATGCAGGGTTAGACTAAACAATTCGATAAACACACTCAACCAAATAGTTTTGATAAATTGTTTTCTCAATACTTCATTCCCTTTTTAAAAAGCTCATGAACTCGTAAATACATGAAGTTTTAAAAACGCCTAACATCCAATGTTCAATCTAAAATCAATTAGTAAGGAAAATCTAACATATGATATACCCAGGATAACCACAAGACATAGCAGATCAAGATATTTATAACCAAGAAATTTCATGCTCGCATCCAACAATTAGAAAAAAACAACTTACCGCAACCACGACAGGTACTTGGATTATTTTCATCTCATCTTTAAAAGGCACCATTTGAGCTGCATAAAAAAGAAAGAAAAGAAAAAAATGTTTAAGTCTAAAAATGGAGTCATCCAAAATACTATAATATAATATAACTGGGATAAGGTTAAAAAGGGTAAATCAATAAAGCCATCAAAAAAGATTACAACAAAATTTGAAATACACACAAAAGACTACATCAATTTTTAGTTCTTTCTCACTCAATGAAGAGGAACCAAAAGTATGATATCATAAACTCATAATCAGCCAAGTAAAATAAAAGAACAATACATACGTTCTGTGCAACCAAACATGTATACTCTCTTGCCATGTAGTACTCCACCCTCCTCAAAGGCATTCTGTCCAACATGTAAATAGTTCATTAAGCAAAATGCTAACCAAAAAGTAAAAGCATCAAAGTTGTAAATAAGAGGATTAAAAACTATAGCCTAGCAAATGCAACATACCTCTAAATTTGTAAAATTCCACTTATGTTGGTAAACCAAGTGCATTTGATCCCACTGGGTATAAACAAAATATATCAACATTGCCTAGTGCATTTAAACTTGCGAAAAGTTTATAAAAGCAGATAATAGAATGGAAAGTGCGTCTAACCTCTGTACCAACGGGAAAAACTTCTTTCCACAAGTCCTCCTGCAAAAGAAACAAACAAAATGAGCGTCATTGGCCACTTTGCTTACGCTACTCATGGATAATAACAGAAATCACGCTTCTCATAAATTTCAAATAATGCACTAGGACATTCAATGCAATTTGGATTTGTCTTATTTTTAGCTTTGCTGATTTTTGTTTGCCTATAACTTAGTGATGTGTCCCTTCACTATGATTCCACCATCCACATTGTGCTTTTTCATTTAAAGGCATCATGCTTATTTGTTAAATTCACTATCATATCCAAGTTTCACCCTTCCATTGATCATAATAATAATGAAAGTTGCAATAAAGAAAATGTTATGCACATATATCTCATGAAACATTTCCATAAAAAAGCAGCTCAAGATTGAGAACATTTAGAGGTATAGTAACTACTAATTTATCTTCAAAGAATAAAATGCATGCCTATGAGCAATAAAGATCCCACTTCAGTGGGATAACAACCATGACAGTTCCCTCAAATGCACTCAATGTACTTGGTAGATTAGTTCTCCCTGAGCTGAGGAAGGTTTGTTTCATATTCTCCGCGGTTCTTAGTTGTTTTCCAAATATTTGAAGTACTCTAATTCCAACAAAATTTTAGCCTCACTTTTTTAAACATTTGTTGCCAAACATTTAATTAGACAAATTCCAGAATATTCAAGTCTTCGACACATCTTTATTTTCATTTGTTTTTATTTTCTCCAAACAGATACTCTCCTGTGAGACGACCTAAGCCGTGCAATTGGGTCAGGCCCAATAACTTTTATAAAAAATATTCTAACATACTAATTTCAAGACTTAAAAGGACAATTTCAAGGCATAAGAGGGCAATTCCAAGACTTAAAAAGCCAATTTTTAATACTTAAAAGGTCAATTTCAAAGTTTTTAATATCAATTTCAATGTTTGAGTCATCCTACTTTAAAGTTGAAATAAGAATTTTAAATCTTGCAATTAGTCTTTTAAGTCTTCAAATTAGTCTTTTAAGTATTGAAATTAACCTTTTAAATCTTGAAATTGTCAAGTTCCATGACTTTAAATGTCAATTTCAAATCCTTGAAATTAATCCTAAGTTTTCAAACTGGTCTTTTAACTCTTCAAATTGACATTTTAGTTTGTGAAATTGGTATATAAATATATATAATTGGGCTGGCCCAATAAGACGCGTCTCACAAGTGAGATGGTCTCACCCAAGATTTTATGTTCTCAAAACTTACTTAAACATAAACTCTCATGTGAGACGGCTTAAGCCATGCAATTGGCACAGGCCCAAAAAAATTTTTAGAAAAAATTTTGACATACAAATTTTGACAGGTCAATTTCAAAGTTTTTTGTATCAATTTTAATGTTTGAGTCATCCTACTTTAAAATTAAAATGCGAATTTTTAGGTATTGCAATTGGTCTTTTAATCTAAATTGGTCTTTTGAGTATTGGAATTGACCGCTTAAGTCTTAAAATTGTCAAATTCTATGACTTAATGTTGAATCAAGACCTAATTCCCGCAATGTTGATGATGACTTTGAGTACATCGTAGCCCACGCGATGTCTTGCAGACTTGAGAGTGGTGCGGAGTGTGGCATGAAGTATAGAGTGCTAAGGTTTGGCTCTCTTGATGAAGTGATTAATGATGATGATTTGAGGTGTCTCAATGAAGGCATGAGACGACGATTGGAGGGTTTGAAGGCTGCTCAACCCATCGAGCCAAGCAACAGCGTGAACACAGAGGGTTTTGGTTCCTCGCTCAACCAGGCGAGCAGTGTTGCTTGACCAAGCGACATTCAACAACTTTATTTTGCGGTTTTCAGTTTTAAAGATGCGGTTTTGTGGGCTTATTAAGCCACTTGTCCTAAGCCTTCTAATATGACATGGGGTTATATAAGGGGCCTTAGGAGTGTATTAGGTTTAGAGAGAGAGCCAAATACAAAGGGTTTGTTAGGGTTTAACTCCAAGAGAGTATACTCCATTGTACTAGGGCTTTGTGTGGAAAATTGAAGTAAAGCTTCAATCTTTGATTTGGAGGATTGTTCGAAAGCATTGTAAGGTGAGTCATTAGTGTAATATTGTTTATATTAATGATAAGAAACTTTGTTTGAGAGGAGGTATCATTAGATACCTCATATATTCTTGTGTTCGCCATTGTTGTTTGCTTGCTTTGTTTTTCTTGCTTTCTTTGCATCTCTTTTTGTGATTGTTTCTTCATCAAAGTCATAGCCCATTCACAACATTTAAAATGTCAATTTCAAATCCTAGAAATTGATCTTTTAAGTCTTAAATTGATCATATAACACTTGAAATGGACATTTTAATTTGTGAAATTGATCCAATAAGCAATACGGTCTCACCCAAGATTTTGTGTACTTTAAAATAATCGTGTTTCAATGATCAAAATAATCCAGTAGTAAACTATTAAGCAATAAGTCTAACAAGCATTCTATAACTAACAAGATACTTGAACCAATAAGCTGCAAACAAACACGCTCAGTAACAATCAGCCTACACACACACTCAAGATCCACCCTACAAAACCTAATTTCCCAATGCTAATTGAAATTCAAACAGTGGAATCAAATTTAGGAAGAAAATCAGATAACTAAACAAAAACAACATAAAGAATATAAATAATTACCAAATTACGCTGATCCTCGAAGTACTCTGGTTCAGAATCAGGCTTGATACGCTTCCTAGGTTTTCTAGTGACTTTCTTAGTTTCCTTCTTTTCTTTTCCAACTTGCTTTTTCTCAGCTTGTTCTTCTCCCTCGGACTTTGCATCTACTTTTGCTTCTTCGACGGGATTGTCCTTAACATCATCAGCTTTTTTCGCAGCCATTCTTCTCTGAGCGAGCTTTCTCTTCGCCATTGATGAGATAAAAAAACTAGAGAGAGAATCTAGGGTATGGAAATGGTTGTAGAGAGAGAAGGGGAAGAAGCGGCGGAGATATTTGTTTGTATGAGATGAAAGAGTAAAGAAGCCGCGATGTTAAGAGCTGCGTGAAATTTAAGTCGCTGTGGATTGTACTTGACATTTGTGAGATGAAATTTCAAACTTGAACGTTTACCCCCTCTTTTTTTTTCATTAGGGGATCACAAAATTATCCCTAATTTTTTTTTTCTAATTACATTGGTTCAATAATTACTATACTACTAATAATGATTTTTATTATCATTAATACTTGTTTATAGACTTTTTCTTTAATACTATCCTAGTCCTAGTATTAAATATTATTGTTATATTGAGCAAAAAATATTTTTTAATATTTATGTCAAATTTCTAAATAGAAAACTCGGGAGATAGAGGAGTATTAACCAAAATCTTGCTAACAAACGTTTCTGAGATGACGCTAATAAGGATATAAACAAAGACTAACAAAAAAATAAATGAATAAAGGTGAGAATAAAATAAAAAGAGAGACGTTTAATTTGTGGAAGAGATTAAAAAAAACATAATAGATATATAACAAATTAATATAGAAACTCGTGCAATTCACGAATTTATGAGTATGAAATATATAAAAATATAAATTCAAACAATAATGTAAGTATATATTATCGTGATTAAATTTAATGAATACATGACCCCTTTAAAACAAAAATTAAATATTAATTTTTTAAAATTATTTATCGAATACTTCACTTTTTCATTCCATTAAATATATCAAATTATAGGTTAGGTATATATAATTGTTATAATAAAGTATATAAATAATTTTCCTAATTTAGCTCTAATTTATTATGTATGATTTAGTGTGACAAAATAAACAAACATTTAAGCAAATTTAGTGTACTCAATTTAGTGTGGCAAAAACGAAGAGTGGTCATTGAAATGTTATGTGATCGAGATGTGCCCCTAAAATTAAAGAAATAAGTTTTATCAGACGACCATTAGAGCGACGCTACTATATGGGATCAAGATGTTGGGCTTTTAGAAATGATCCTACTAGAAAGATAAGAATAGCGAAAATGTGAATGTTTTGCCTTAAAGGATAGAATTCAATAGAAAAATATAAAAAAGGCTTAGAAGTTGCAAATATTGAGAAAAATCGAGAAAATCGCTTAAAATTGTGTTTGGTATGTGCAAGACATGGTATTAGTCAAATGTAAGAAAATAGAAAGTTAGAGCTTAATAGATTTAAAAAGAGGTCGAAAAGACCAAAAATGATTTTAAGGACAAGAGTGGAAAAAGATATGAAAGATATAAACTTACAAATTGTGATGGTAATAAATTGGAATAAATAGAGAAGATGTATCCATGTGGAAGACCAATAGAATTCATGTATCGGTTCATATAGCAGGTCAAAATCTTTTGGGCATAAAACTCTTACATTTGTATTGTTGTTGTAAGCATATTGAGAGGAATATTTAGGACAACTCAGATTTGAAAATGAAACACGTTACAAAGGAAGTATATGTTTTATGTATGATAAAATTTAAACTATGTGCTTTAAGAAACTCATATTCCCCGAATCTAAATAATTTTAAAGGTAAATAATTTAAGATATTTTAAATTGGAGATACAAAGTATCACATGGCCGTTGAAAACATCTTATTCTTATTTAGGCAGATTTTATATCCCTGTTTACCGCATTACTATTAGACAAATCTTTAATTCATAAATATCTATTTGAAATTTCATGCATACAATTAAAATTTTCTTAAACAAGAAGTTATATTACAAAGATAAATTACGAGTGAAGAATTGTTTATATTTTTACATACAATTGTCCGTGTGTCTTATTATTACATCATCAAAGATAATATTTGTATCGAATTCACCTTTAGGAGTGGTCTTAAGGTAAGTCCGGGCCAAACACATGAAAAGTAATAGTGTAATTTAAAATTCAGATTCAAATGAGATATCTAATCGGGTATCGTGATAATTGGTTAGGTCTAAGCATACTTTAGCTTTTTTTCTTATTGTCTTTCAGCTTTCGTACAAATGCAAGTCATGTATCTCTCGTAACACTCTGGCTCTATTAGACCGTCGGTGACTACCTATGGATGTTGTAGATTGACCCTACAAAACAACACAAGTCTTTGCAACACACTTTAGACTCACTCGTGCATAACCGATAAAACTTTTCAAGAGGTTACTCATTTTAAATTTGCTCCCCCACGAAGCATGCTTAACTAGCTATCTTCAAAAAAAAATACTTTTTATCATGATATACGTAGTTTATCAAAAAAAAATTTCACAGGGGTATAATGACATATCTAATTTCTAAACCTCCAAATAAAAAATTGCGACAAAAATTCTAACAAGTGCTAAATGCAACGAAAAGGAATAAAAATTGCACAGAAATACACAATCCAAGTATATAAATAGGGGTAAATACATTTAGGGGTGTTTGGTATGAGAATATAAAATGTAATGGAAAGAGAAATGATAAAGAGGAGTAAGGGTAAGGGTATGGGTTGTAGTTATATGTTGTTTGGTATGAAAATATAAGGGAAATACTTATTTGATTATAGAAAGGAAATTTGTTACTTGACATAAATGAGTGGTGACAAAATAAGGGTATCCATTACCCTCAAGAAAAGGATTGGGTTAACCTAAAATCATACCAAACAAAAAATATGGAGTAATGGTAATTAAATCCCTTACAAAATTTATACCAAACACTTATCAAACTCCC
This sequence comes from Amaranthus cruentus, assembly GCA_019425755.1. Taxonomy (NCBI): domain Eukaryota; kingdom Viridiplantae; phylum Streptophyta; class Magnoliopsida; order Caryophyllales; family Amaranthaceae; genus Amaranthus; species Amaranthus cruentus. The sequence continues at coordinate 10,109,445 of CM033452.1, forward strand.
CCAAAATGGAACCCTTGTTTGCCCACAATTAACAAATATAAAAAAGAGGGAGGATACTAAGAAGACGTTCTCTTCAACTTATTTTTTTTGACTTATTATTTATTCTTATTGGAATCAGATCAAAAAAACGCCAACTCAAAATAGTCAGCAAAGTCCATAGCTATACAGAGAACTAATAAAGCTAGGCTTAACCTACAAAAACTCGGCTTGCTCAAGAAAGATGCAAGCCATAGCCAGACCTATCAAATCAGCAAGACATAACATCAAATATACACCAACAACATTGCTCCAAAGGCATCATAAGCTTGCATTGTAACGCCAGCTGAGCACAGAAGAGTATCATTTAGCAGCCTCCAAAATGTGCAACTGATGGCAATCTTAGAACGCAGGCAGCCACTTAAGTGTAAAAGCATCAGTCAATCATTGAGCAGCATAGACTAGCAACAGTTCAGCGGCACACTGCTTCCAAACCATCATACTCAACCACAGAAATAGAACATAACAACCAGCAATGAGTACAACACAGTGCAAGGCCTCTAACACATAACTCAAATGGAAACCAAATCAGCCCACAGAACAACAATGTGCAGCAACCCGCATAAAATCAGAAGCAAACCAGTAGCTAGCATTGTAAAGCAGAGTCAAAAGAGAGCAGCATTCACAGCATCTCTAAGAAAGCAGCAGTAGTAGGCAAAGCAGACCAGCCAGCAGCAGGAAACAGCTGCTAGCAGCTCACAAAAGACAATCCAACATCTCCAACAGCACAACAAACATCAATACAACAGAAATTAATAATGTCTCAAACCAGCATCGATGAAGATTTATAGTGACCAGCAGCCAAACACCACAGCCAACAAGCAAACCACAGAATCCAAAGCAGCTCAGCATCAAAAACCATCAAAACTCAGCAACAACAACAGTCTTTGCAGCAAAGAAGCCCCATACTAAAACAACTCGAGACATCTACCAGTAGCTAAGAAAACCAGCAGCTCATTGCTCCCAAAAGAGCAGCACATCAGACAAGGACCCATCATAAGAACCTACTGCATTAAGGGAGCTTATCCAACTGGAGTACTTTAAGTCAGAGTCTAATCTCATATTGAATGCCTCTAACTAGGGATGATGGCAATCTCACAACATGATTCCAAACCGCATCATTCCTAGCCTCAATCCAAACTCAGTCTTGATGTGCATTCCTGCAAAGCCATCGGGGAGTACAAAGATATCCAAATAAGCAACAACTATAGAACCAAAAGTAACTGGCGAGCATAAATCCCAATCCCACAGGAATCTCCAAAGATGGGCTCAATCAAAGGACAAACCAGCTAGATCCAGAATGTTCAATGCACCACAATGTTGTATAATTTCGTGTTTAATCATGAGAAATACATGCTTGGGAGAACGCACGAACGCAGACCAGACCGCTTCATTCCTACACTTTCAGATATGGTAAAGAGTGCAAGCATAAATGGGCGAAAATACATTCTGTGAGATTTTGGGGAGATGTCTCTTCCGAAAGTCCATCCTGTGAATGGGCCTGAAAGTGAAACCAGTCCATGACTGAACCGCTGCGATACATGAATGGCTGAAGGGGCACCGAAAGAAGAAATGATCATGCGTCTCCGGACATAAACCACATAACGGACACAAATCCTCATCCACCACTCCTAACTGTTGTAGCTTATCTTTGGTTTTGAGACCACGTTGAACTACTAACCAACATAGAAATCGAGATTTAGGAGACGAGAATCTGTTCCAAACAAGGTAACGCCAATGAACCTTATGTTGGTTTGCCAGGGAATGCTCATACACCTCCTTGATTGAATAACTAGGTTGGTAGATCCATTGACGATAGGTTGCAGTCACTGCACACAGTTTCCTAATAGTCCAACTAGCTGTGGCAGGAGCATTAAAGATTTCCCAGCGCCCTCCTTTCGTATACACACCATGGACTGATAAGTGCAATTATTTGCACTAATCGCTTACCTTTTAATGCTCTATTGAGGTGTTTAGAGGCGATTTAGGGTCATTTCGTGTGGTTTCACTCCATTTCGATGTTCCATGGTCAAAGTATGGGAAAATGGGTGAATTATGCAATCTTGAGTTGTTTTTGTGGGTTTTCGGTGCTAATCGTGTCTACAGGAATCAAGGGTCAAGTCAAGCTATCTATTGAATCATGCCACAACCTAAAGAACAAGTTTTCAAATGCAACTCAGTGCAGGAGCCAAGAGCCGAGTCGGCTAAGGTGGCACCAATAGCCTTGATGACTCGGCTGTGAAAGAAAAAAAAAAGCATCAACTTTCCAGCAGCAATCGCCGACTCGGCGAAGGGTGTAAAAATGATACCGCCGACTCGGCGGTGATTGAAGCAGAGGCATGAGTTTTCCAGAAGGTGTAGCCGACTCGGCGACGAGAGAAAATAAGTGGCCGCCGACTCGGCGGTGCCTACTGATCTAATATGCATTTTTCCATATTGTACAGCCGACTCGGCTTCTCCGGGCTTTCTTTGGGCTTAGGGTTAATTACCCTCATTTGTATAAATAGAACCCTTAATCCTGATTAGGGTTTCCGCTTTTTTTTACTACTTTTTACTTAGTTTTTCCTTTAGTTTTCCGTAAATCTAGCTTTTAATCCCTTTTTAGCATTAATTTAGTTGCAAGAACTTCAATCTAGTCTTTGGCACTCAATCTTTCTTCGAGTTTGTAAGTTTCCTTTGGTTTTTAATTCTTAGTTTTAATTTATTGTATTAGTTTAAGTTTTCTCTAGTAAACAGTAATCTCTTAGTTTTAATCATCCTTTAATAAAAAGTGTGTTCATTTTCTCTATTATTGTTTTAGCATTTATTGTTATTGTTATTGCTATTAAGTTGTTTTTCATTATTACTCATTCTAGTTTATCATCTTATTTATTATCATTCATGCCTAGCATTAAGTTTGAAGTAGTATTCATTGCAGTCATCATGATTAGTGAGTAGATCCATTTTCTAGGGTTAGGGCTTGAACCTATTAGTTGAGTATGATTTGATTCTTGGATATGACTATGAAACTATGGATTAAAGTGGTTAAATTGTGCTAATTAACCCTAAATTAAATATGCTTTGTCGGACTAGTCAATAGAACTAGCATGTGAGATTGGGACCGACTTTGCTTTAAGGTAAATTTTAGTTAAATTCTTATTAATTCGTTCAATAAAACTAACGTGTGAGAATTGAACTAGTAAGGTCTAAATCTAATAGTTAATCAACAGAGCGAGAGTTTGAGATTAACAAGATCATATTTAATCACATAATTAATCCGAATTTTCATAGGCACTAATGAGAATTAGATCATGCAAGACTTTAGGGGATTCCCGACACCCTAGATTTCATCATCATATAGTTTAAACCCATTTTAACTATCGCATTTGTGGTTGTTAGTTCAAAATTTGCACATCAAGTTTTTGGCGCCGTTGCCGGGGAAGCGACGGACAATTGATTTGTTGGTTTTTATTGAGTATATTGCTTTTCTTGTTTACCCCCTCCCCAGATCTTACACTTGCTTTGGTTTCCTTGTTGAATGACCAGGAGATCCCGGTCTCTTGAACATTTTGACCCTGAGATCGAAGCTAAAGCTCACCGACTTAACGCCCTTAGAAGGCGAGCTAGAGAAGAGGAGGTAAGACAGGTAAGACAGGTAAACATGGCGGCCCAAAACAATGAGAATAATAATGCTAACAATAATTTTGGCCGCATGGGTGCGCCTTCGCTCACCCTAAGTTTTATTCCTTGTATTGTTAAGCCGAATTTTGGTGTGGATAACTTCGAACTGAAACCTCATCTTATCCAGATGATTGAACGGAATCAGTTTGGAGGACACCCTTCAGAAAGTCCCCACGACCATGTTTCTGACTTTGTGGAGAGGTGTGATACTATCACCCAAAAAGATTTAAGTGAAGATGTTGTACGGCTAAGGCTTTTCCCTTTCAGTTTGAGAGATAAGGCCAAAGCTTGGCTGAAGTCTGAACCCGCAGGTATTTATCGGACCTGGGAGGAGTTGGCTAATGCATTTTTGGCCAAGTTCTATCCTCCTAGGAAGACATCACAGATACGCACCCAGCTGCAAACATTTAAGCAGCTACCTTTTGAGTCTTTTCACGAGGCATGGGAGAGGTTTAAAGACCTCCTATTAAGTTGCCCCCATCATCAGATCCCAGATTTGTTGCATGCCCAATCCTTTTATTTAGGATTGCATGATGAGCACAAGTCCTCGGTTAATGCTGCATGTAATAGGGATATGGATTCTAAGTCGCCCGAAGAGGTCTTGAGATTGTTTGAGACCATGGCCAAGAACAGTGTTTTTCTTGGGGAAGTGAGAGGGAACGTGCATCCCAAAAGGATGGCACCGATAGTGAGGTCATCAAGGCCCTCACAAAGCAGATGGCCGCTCTATCCGCACAGATGGCCAAGGTAAGTATGGTAAGTGGTACTTCTAGCCCTGCAGTTAATAATGTTTCTATGTGCGATACATGTGGAGTTCCCGGTCATTGTTCAAGTGCGTGCCCCCAAGTTTACGAGGAGGTAAATGCCTTGTATGGTAGATCGGTGAACGACTCCTTCTCTAACACTTACAATGCAGGTACTAAAAATCATCCGTACTTTTCATACAAGAGTACCAATGTGTTGAACCCCCCTCCATACCAAGCACCACACAATCCACCGGGGTTCAACACCATCCACAACACCATCATCCACCACCATCTAATATGGAATCACAGATCGCAGAGCTCCGTAATATGATGCAGGCACACATACAAACGAGTAGTGCGCATATGAAGATGCTTGAGACTCAGGTTACCCAATTGTCTCAACAGCAGAATATGCGTGCTCCTAATCAGTTCCCTAGCAACCCTGAACACAAGGGCAAGGAGCCCGGCCAGATGAATGCTGTGATAACCAGGAGTGGTAAGCAATTGGTTGATCCTCCCTTAAAAGAGGTGACACCAACAGGTAGTATTTCTGTTAATCCTGATACTAATGTTGATATTGCTGTTGAGTCTGATTCTAATGCTGATGATGTGAATGGTAAATCTGTTGTGATTGATGTTGATAATGCTAAGTCCACATAATCAAGTAATAACATATATCTCAAATTATACTATATTCTCAAATCATAACATAAATATAATGTTCTGAGTTAATATTCATCCAGTTAATAATATTAACATGACATACAGATATTCATATTCATATAATTAATAATATCATGATACACAATTCTCGTCATATTCGTATAGTATACATGACATTTTAAACATTTGAAAACATAACTCATTATACTTGAATGTAATAAATTGTCATTTCAATTCATATATATACAATATATAAGTCATAAATAACTATTTTCATCAATTATATATAGTATAAACTTTTATTCTTAACTAGAATAGATATAGAATGTTATCTCATACTTTCAAAATCATTTTCTTCTCACTAGTCAAAATACATCTCTTGTCACTTTTAATTAAGGAAACTTTAGGACTCGGTGGGGGTAAGGCTTTGGTCAAACATACCCCATACTCAGAGTGACCATCGTCAATAGTGGGGGACCTAGCTTAGGTGATGGGGTTGCATATGCAACCCCATTAAAAAAATCAAGAAAGTAATATTTAAAAATTATTTTATTTATCGTTGTGCTATGTTAATGTTTGTTTAGTGTGCAGCAATAAAAAAAATAAAAAAATATAAAAAAAATGAGTCAGAGGGTAAAAGTCGAGTCGGCTGTGGTGACTAAAAGGCGAGCGCCGACTCGGCGCTTGAATCTGGAACATATATAACATCAAATAAATCATCGCCGACTCAGCGATCTGGGATAAAAGGGCTATCGCCGACTCGGCGAATACGGCTGGACACAATCTTTTCGGCTTTTTAAAAGCCGAATTCAAGCCCTACTTCATTCTTCACCTCTCATTTTCTGGTTTTATCTTTCTCCCTCTACCCTAAACTCCTTCTCTCTCTACCTTCAAACCCTAATCTCTATTCATCTCCTCCATTCAAGAGCTCTAAGACCCAAATCTCCAACTTTTCACCATTCCCACCTCTCAAGCTTGCTTTTTGGTTGAGTATTGGTGAAGGAGATTCTTCAAGGTTGAAATTTGGTACTAATCTAGCAATAATTCATTTGCATTTCATTGTGGAAGGTATAAATTTCTATCTTTTGCTTTTCATTTGTGATTTGTGCATTCTAGTGTTAGATAATTGTTGTCAGAAGACCTCTAAGTTTGTAGCTCTTGGATCTTAATTGTGGTTGTTGGATTATTGTTTGTGGCATTGTTTGTGTTCTTGTTGTGTACTACTCTTGAGGATTTGTGGTTTTAGCTGTTTATTTTTCGAGACCATAATGAAGAATCTATTTAGATCCAAGAGAACCAGGACATGTGAGTCTTCCTCCTCTCAGAGGGAGGGAAGACAACCTTCACCACCACCCCCAGACCAACCTCAAAGAGCCCCAGGCTCTACGTCCTCCGCCAATATGGGGTGTAGATTAACTCCCCCGCAGACCAAACTTTTTGGGAAGCTGAGGGGGCGCACTCTACTCCGCACAAAATTTTTAGATTTGAATGCATTGCACAGTACATGTTTATATAATGGCATTCACACACTGCTAGAGCGGAGGGGACTCCATGGCTTCATGGATGTCGCCGCAGACGTGTACCCACGTCTGATGTTCGAGTTTCTTGCGACCCTGACTCGTCACGAGTCTTCTGAGGGTCGATACATCACGTTTAACGCCCTGAACATGGTCTATTCCATGTCATACCTGGATGTTGCCAGGGCGTTTAACTGGATTCTGATCGGGACTTTACGTCCTTCAAAATGTAATACCGCAAGTGCACGGCGTAGCTTAGTACGACGACAAGTACGGGTCGAATCCACAGGGAGTGGGGGTTATGTCAGTGGTTTCTCAATCGATTAGTTAGCTCAAAAACGTATAAAGTAGTGTTTGGAGGTAGAACTAAATTAAAGCAAACAATTAAAAAGAACGGAATGAAAAGCGAAAAGCAATTAAGAACACAATAAACTAAGGCAATTATAAAGTAATCAATTAGCTAAATAGGCATAGGCTAGGCTTTCTCACCATGGTAGTCTTTCCTAACTTCAACCTAAGGACATGGTTATGGGTTGTTATGAGGAAGAACGTATCTTAAATACTAATGTTCTCTCTCGAGCAACAATAGCTTCCTAAAACATACTTAACCACCTATTCTCATGGAGCTAAGCATAAATTAAGACATGGAGCACACATTCATTATTTCCAATCAAAACATCTACCTATTCTCATGGAGATGATTCAACTTTTAAGCATAGATTATCATTAAAAATCGACTCTCGCCCTCAATTCAACGACACTAAACAAGATAGCAAAACCTATACTAAACCATAAACAACACAACCAATGCCAAAGGTCAAGATAGCAATTCAAACTACATACATGGTGATTATGCCTAGCCTAAGCCAAAACAAACTACTCACACATATTCATATTGAAATTATAGATTGCAATTAAGCCAAGAATCATGGATGAATGAATTAACTATTGTATCTTAACAAGATGAATGTAATCAATTGAAGAACAATCAAGCAAAAATATATGAAAGCAAAAGCAACAATAACTAAATAACATGAATTGAATTTAATGTAAATAAAGATAGAAATTACTCTTTGGTGAACAAAATGAATGGATGATTCAAAGTAATTCCTTCCAAAAGCTCCAATTCAATACACCAATAGTTGAAGAAATCCAAATGGAAAAGTGTTACAATAAGGAATGAAACTAAGATTGAAAATGAAATTGCAAGTGTTTGATTTGAAAGTGAAATTATACTAAATGCTAACTCTCTATTGAAATAAAAGCTAAGCAAATGAAGAATAAATAAAGATTACTCTAAGTGATGGTGAAATCTGGGATGCAAATTGAGATGAAAGCATAGATGCTGAGATACTTCACTCCTTCTTCCTCTTCTCTATTTATAAGCTCCAAGGCATGTGGGGGTGGTGGTTTCATGATTGCTCCACCACCCCTAAGGTGTAGGAGGGAGGTGCCACCCCTAGAGATAGGGTAGGGTGGCTACCAAAGTCCTTTCAGCAGCAAAAATAAGGAAACAAATCTAATTGGACCAAAATGCTTCTTATAAGAATCGCGAAAAGCTGTTGCCGCCCAATTCGCTCGACCCGAGCAAGCTAGCTCGACCTGGTCGAGCGAGCATCAGATACATGGCCAGCAACATCAGAATGTGGACAGAAGGATTGAATTTTGTCTGCTCGACCTGGTCGAGCAGATGTCCTGTGCCTTGGTCTTGGCTGCTGCAATTGATCAGAAGCTACTGGAAGTTAAAATTCACTTCACTCGACCGGGACCGGGCCATATTGCTCGACCCGGTCGAGCGGCCTTTAGCATAGCTTAAATAAGCTTCTGATCTCAACTATGGGTCTCAGGATGCTCGAGCCACCTTGGCTCGACCCAGATTAGGTCGAGTGGCTTTGAAATGGCCTATTTTGGCCCTCGTTTCGGCTTATCTTCTTGACTTGGCTTATCGAGGCCTTGCTTCCTTAAGTTTTTTGGAGCTGAATGAGCAGCGTATGCATCAAAAGTGCTTGATTTAATAAGTTTAACCTGAAATTCAACAAAACAACAAAATACCACACCAAGCGTAAAATCTTACATAAAACAAGCATCGCTGCATCAAATCTCAACATAATTCAATTAAACAACGGGGATAAGGTATGAATAAAATGTAGTTAACAGGTTCTTAGGTCGATGAGTATGGCGTCCCATCCGAGGCAGATATCATGAGCTTTTGGTTAGCTATCACCCAAAAACTTGATGTGCAAATTTATTTAACCGCAAGCGCACGACGTACGTGTAGCTGCGGGTCGAACACAAGGAAGCTTGGGGCAATGGACTTTACGATTTTAATTGATTAAATTGCAAAAGGGATAAAAATATTGGTTGGTTTTGAACTAACAACTACAAATGCGATAATTAAAATGGGATTAAACTATATGATGATGAAATCTAGGGTGTCGGGAATCCCCTAAAGTCTTGCATGATCTAATTCTCATTAGTGCCTATGAAAAGTCGGATTATTATGTGATTAAATATGATCTTGTTAATCTCAAACTCTCGCTCTGTTGATTAACTATTAGATTTAGACCTTACTAGTTCAATTCTCACACTTTAGTTTTATTGAACGAATTAATAAGAATTTAGCTAAAATTTACCCTAAAGCAAAGTCGGTCCCAATCTCACACGCTAGTTCTATTGACTAGTCCGACAAAGCATATTTAATTTAGGGTTAATTAGCACAATTTAACCACTTTAATCCATAGTTTCATAGACACATCCAAGAATCAAATCATACTCAACTAATAGGTTCAAGCCATAACCCTAGAAAATGGATCTACTCACTAATCATGATGACTGCAATGAATACTACTTCAAACTTAATGCTAGGCATGAATGATAATAAATAAGATGATAAACTAGAATGAATAATGAAAAACAACTTAATAGCAATAACAATAACAATAAATGCTAAAACAATAATAGAGAAGATGAACACACTTTTTATTAAAGGATGATTAAAACTAAGAGATTAATGTTTACTAGAGAAAACTTAAACTAATACAATAAATTAAAACTAAGAATTAAAAACCAAAGGAAACTTACAAACTCGAAGAAAGATTGAGTGCCAAAGACTAGATTGAAGTTCTTGCAACTAAATTAATGCTAAAAAGGGATTAAAAGCTAGATTTACGGAAGACTAAAGGAAAAACTAAGTAAAAAGTAGTAAAAAAAAGCGGAAACCTTAATCAGGATTAAGGGTTCTATTTATACTAATGAGGGTAATTAAACCTAAGCGCAAAGAAAGCCCGGAGAAAAACGCGAAAAACCTGATAGAATAGGCCGTCGAGTCGGCTTTCATGATGAAGTGGGGAGAAGCCGAGTCGGCTGTACAATCTGGAAAAATGCATATTAGATCAGTAGGCACCGTTGAGTCGGCGACCACTTATTTTCTCTCGTCGCCGAGTCGGCTACACCTTCTGGAAAACTCATGCCTCTGCTTCAATCACCGCCGAGTCGGCGGTATCATTTTTACACCCTTCGCCGAGTCGGCGATTACTGCTGGAAAGTTGATGCTTTTTTTTTCTTTCACAGCCGAGTCGTGAAGGCTATTGGTGCCACCTTAGCCGACTCGGCTCTTGGCTCCTGGACTGACTTGCATTTGAAAACTTGTTCTTTTGGTTGTGGCATGATTCAATGGATATCTTGACTTGACCCTTGATCCCTGTAGACACGATTAGCACCGAAAACCCACAAAAACAACTCAAGATTGCATAATTCACCCATTTTCCCATACTTCGACCATGGAACACCGAAATGGAGTGAAACCACACGAAATGACCCTAAATCGCCTCTAAACACCTCAATGGAGCATAAAAAGGTAAGCGATTAGTGCAAATAATTGCACTTATCAAACCACTCCATGTTTAACCTTTGCTAGTCCTCGAGCAAATCAAGGTTGAAAAAAGATAAAAACAAGGTTAAAACACGGTCTCCAAATCCAAATACAAATGAGATAGGATATTATAATGCAAGATCTCTTTTTTTCTCTCATTTTGCCTAGGAACTCATTTCGGGTTTTCGTCCTAGCCACTCTTTTATTTTTTCAAATCTCACATTGCTCACCCACTCATGCCGCTCTTTTGCCTAGGTCGCCCTTTCGAGTTTTCAACCTAGCGGGCTTATCTCTTTTGAAGCATGTTTCCCTTTTTCCAAAGAATGAAATGTACAAACTTAGCAAACACTAAAAGAAAAAAATGACACAATATGAACATGGAGCTAAGATTGTACACAAATGAAGCACAAAGAGAATATGGGTAGCAATAGGGTCTTCAGTAACCCTGGATAAAAAACACATCAAAGCACAGAAGATAGAATGCACGGCTAACTAACATACTCCAATGATGAACTGGGATAGCACCATCAGTTTCATCATTACCTCTTTAAACATGAACATCGGCTCTACTTATGGCTCCCCAAAAGAAAGAGGCTTCCTATCTTAATCTCCTTAACTCTAAAAAAAATGATCTCACTTAAGCCCATAAAAATTCCAAACCCCTTGTTGACCTCATACCCAACCCAAAACAAACATCCACACAACATCAACACAACTACAACAGGATGAAACCAAATAAAACACCCAAACTCCAAACAGTATGGCTCATATAATGGAGTTCTTGGATCTCGCAATCCAAGAACTAATTTGGACAAAAGAGGATGGGGGCTTATGTTGGTTAAAAATTTGTAGCTCAAATAACATGTAGTGGTTAATATAAGATGATATGCGAGAATATAAGTGAGGATGGCTAGGCGGGTTAAGGTGGGACAGTTTAGTGGAGCTAGAACTAAAGAGAAAACAGAGATAGGAAAAGAAGTATACCTGCGAATGCCTTAGCAAAGGATGAAGATGGATATCGACTGGAGCACACTCACTCTCCTTTTGCCTAGACCTCCTTCACAGGTTATGGCTAGCACTCTCATCATTTTTTTTTGAACAGAAAATAAAAGACAATAACAAAAACTAGTCTATGAAAGCGATAAAAACTACAGCTAACAGATGTAGACTTCACTCCATGTTTATCGAAAGCATTGTCCCCAATGCGTAACTGTGAAGCAAGGGAACAAACCATGAAAAAAAAAACATATGGATGGGAGAAGTCTAAAAGATAAGTGGCCCTCAGTGACCACGACGGCGAAAGAAGGAGAATGAACTCCTCCTAGATCGCCTAGCCTCGAGCTCAGCGGCTCGATCTCTCTCTCTCTGAGCCTCCATCTCGGCGATTCCGGCTCTAGGATCGACATACGGCTGCCCAGAATAGTATTTCATTTGGGCCTCTTGGGAAATCCACATTGACTGGAGACATGTATCAAGATTGTACATTTCTCCGTCGTATGTATCTTGGAAGGTCTGCAGATTTCCGTCTAAATGGTCTAGTTGACCCTCCATCTCCCCATACCTGTTCTCCAAGTTGGAGAACCTCTCATCAAACTGCTGATACTAGCGGGGGCCGGAATCAACATCGGGACTTGCGTCCCTATACACTTGTTCCTCAGATGGAACATACTCATCCTTTTCCTCCTCATCCTCATTGCCATCCTGTCGAGCAAGCACACAATTTCCTGATAGTCCAACTAGCTGTGGTAGGAGCATTAAAGATTTCCCAGCGCCCTCCTTTCGTATACACACCATGGACCCATCGAACCCATAAAGTTTCCTGCATAGTGTGTATATGCCAAGCTATTTTACCCAGAGCTGCCTGATTCCAAAGATGGATATTACGCACCCCAAGGCCACCTACCTTTTTAGGAGTACAGACCTCCTTCCACAGAATATTACCTGGTTTATGAGAAGCAGAAATCCCAAACCACAGGAATGACCTACAAATGGAGTTAACGATGTTGATTACCCGTTTAGGGAGAATGAAGATCTGGCACCAGTACGAAGATATACCCATCAAAATTGAGTTAATTAATTGCAAGCAAGCTGCATACGATAAATCATAAATGTTTAGCTTGCCAAGAGTTAATACGTTTCGTCATCATATCTGCCAATTTCTCACAAGCCGCAATACTAAGACGCTTGGACGAGAGAGGCACTCCTAGATACTTAAATGGAAGAGTCCCCAAAGTAAACTGAGATGTGCGCCGAATATCCTCCTTGAGTGAGGGATCAACCCCAGCCAGGTAGATTGCCGATTTGTCCGAATTCGCATGGAGCCCAGAGGAAGATGAGAACCTCTTAATACAATCACAAATAATCTGCACCGACGAAAGATGCCCTCTACAGAAAATCATAAGGTCATCCGCGAAACATAAATGGGTGAGCTTGATGGTCTTACATCGAGGATGAAAACCAAAGGTCCCTATAATACTCTTTAAGCTCCTAGAGCGACATTCCATCCCTATGACAAATAGCAGTGGAGAGAGAGGATCACCTTGCCGTAGCCCTCTTCTAGCCGCAAAAGAATTGGAGGGAGAGCCATTGATCATCAAGACATAACTTGTAGAAGTGATACAAGTCGTAATAATTTTGATGAACTTGTGGGGGAAATTTAGAGCCGCCATCATTTCCTTGAGAAAGCTCTAATTCATCGTGTCATATGCTTTACATAAGTCGATCTTCATCAGACAACTGGGAGCACAACGAGCTCTAGTATAATGTTTAACAAGATCTTGACAGAGCAAGATGTTGTGCATAATGCTCCTTCCCGCCACAAATGCGCCTTGAGCTAAATCAATCAAGAAATCCAACACCAGCTTCAACTTCATACAAATAAGCTTAGATATACACTTGTACAACACGTGGCAGCAAGAGATAGGTCGGAAATCGCCTGGATGCACAAGATTAGGCACCTTAGGAATCAGGGTAATGGTGGTATTGTTCCAACTCTTGAGCATTTTGCCGTTCTCAAAGAATTGGGTAAACGCTATAATGATATCGTTCCCCACTATCTCCCACGCAACTTTGTAAAAACCACTATTAATAATAATAATAATAATAATAATAATAATAAAATATAATAATAATAATAATAATAATAATAATAATAATAATAATAATAATAATAATAATAATAATAATAATAATATTAATAATAATAATAATAATAATAATAATAATAATAATAATAATAATAATAACAATAACAATAATGATCTTTTCCGTGGTTGTTGTGGCTCCAATGCTTTTTCTCTCAATGATGATCTCGCTGCCCCCCATATGATGAAAAAGCTGGCAGGGGCTTATTTTAGTGTTGTTGAGAAAAGTCTTGTGTTTAGTTACATGCTCACCCCCCGACAAGTTGCCGTTCTGAGCTCCACCCAGGAGCCGCATGCTCAAGATTTTCTCTTTACCATCCCTATTGATGGCTTGGGACAAAAGATGAATAATCGTCAATATAGATCTGTTTTGTGTTACCGGCTCGCCATCCCCTTGTTCATAGAAGGAAGTTTATGCCCGAGCTGTAACTCTCCTAGGATGGATAAATGGGGGGACCATGCTGTTCATTGCTCTAGTGAGATCGGTGTGAAGTTTCGCCATAACTTGGTTCGGGACATGCTTGTGGATATTTGCTACAAAGCGGGCATCTCAGTCCGTAAGGAGGCACCGATGGGGTTTTCTTCAGATACCGGGAAAGATCTTAGGCCTGCAGATATCTTACTGTTTAATTGGCTTCATGGCAAAGATGCTTGTGTGGATGTAACCGGAGGTTCGCCTTTTGCTGGCACTGGAGTATCCTTATGGGCCCCTAGTGTCTCTTTAACCAATGCTGAAGATAGGAAAAGGAAGAAATACACATCTAAGTGCGAGGAGAATGGCTACAAATTCATCCCTTTCGCTTTCTCCACCTTTGGAGGATTAGGCAAGGACGCGCTTGACATGTTATCGAGAATTGCATCCTTTTCTTCTAGTAACTCCAGTAGTACTAAGACTAGGGCTTATATTTACCATAGACTAGCTTTTTGCATTCAAAAAGGTGTGGGTGCCCAGCTTGTTGCTCGACTCCCCACCAACTTTGTGTAAAGTTTCTCCTTATGATATAATATATATAATAATTATAATAAAAAAATAACAACAACAACAATAATAATAATAATAATAATAATAATAATAATAATAATAATAATAATAATAATAATAATAATAAAATAAAATTAATAATAATAATAATAATAATAATAATAATAATAATAACTTTATGAAATCAAATCAGATCAGATCAGATCAGACCAGATCAGATCAGACCAAATTAGACCAGATCAGATCAGACCATATCAGAAAGATTTAGATCAGATCAGACTGAATCAGATCAGATCAGACCAAATTAGATCAGATCAAATCAGACCTTAGTAAATTCAGATCAGACGAAGAGAAAACCCTAAATTACTAACGGTCCGTTTGATTTATGGTATTAAATGGTGGTAATGGGAATGATTTATAGTCTAAAATTCCGTCAAAAGTTTCATATGATTCTCGTGGTAATGAAACTTTGATCAAAAAAAAAATTTATTTACAAATTTTCATTACCACCTAATACCATCTCTCCCAATGGTAATGCATTTGAATAAATTTCATGAATAAAATCAGATGATTGAAGTTGGACAAGTATGACCATCAAGGTAACCAAGTGATTTTTCAACCAAAATTTCACTAATTTTTCATTTTCATTACCACCGTTTATTACCACCTACCAAACGAGCCGTAAAAGAAAGAAATACAATCTATACTATATACTAAAGCCATTATTTAGAAAGGACACATGTCACTCTCATGTTGATTGTTTTCCCTCCAAAATACATTCAATTTTATGGCAATAAAAAATTGGTCAAACAGTATCAAAGTAAAATTTGACTCATTAAATGTTAATCACATTTAAAGAATGAGAATCAAAGGAATAATTCAAGTAAAAGAATAATGCAAAAGAAAGACAGTTAGAAATATTTGACATAAAAAGTTACTTTATTTAAAATAAAACGTTACTACAACTATATTTGACATAAAAAATATTTGACATAAAAAATATCTTCATATTACGAGCATAAGAAAATATAAATTGATCGTTTGATTTCTCTTACACGTCAAATATTATTTTCTCTATATTTATTATAGTTAACAAATAACAAATTAATATCATGATAATTTAAATATATAAAATTTATTTATATTTAAGAAATTATTTAATTTTTTTAAATTTTCCATTCAAGCTAGTATAATACTAAGAAAGTTGTGTGTAATCCTAATACTCTTTGCTGCAGGAATTGTGATCACATTCTGCATTTGTAACAGGCCAGGTAAACCTCTTGGTAGTCCTACTTTAAGAAAAGTGCGGTCTCATGAGGCTTTAAAGTATACTATAAACCCACAAATTCAATGCATACAAAAATCATATTATACTGTATACTAAAAGTCTTGAAAAATTCCAAGTAGCAATCTTACATTAAATAATAATTTGGCAAAAAATTATTGGTTACTTATTAATAAGGTCTTTTAATGAATGTCAACTAATTACTATATATAATAAGTTTTCTCTCTAAAAAACTTTTCTTGCAAGTTTAATTTGAAACTATCTTTGAAATAAGAGAATATTTCATGATTGAATATATTTCTCATTATTAAAATTTATAATATACTAATTTTTTCTATTTTCTAAGCTTTTCTAAAGATTTTCTCATCATTTTTAATTTTTATTGATTTAGAATTGGATTTAGAATTAATTCATGTACATTATTTTTTAATTAATTTTTTCATGTGTTGTAGTTGTACAGTATCTCAACCAAAAAGCAACTAAAGATCTTTTCTTTGACCCAAATGTCTCAAAAAGCTATAAAAATATAAAAAAAATTTATTTATTGTTTTGATTATTCATTTACGTGTCTAAATTATCAATGAAAATAAAGCTTTTCTTACAAGCTTAATTTAATACTCCCTTCGTCTCTTTTTGTTTGTCCACTTTATCTAATACACGCATTTTTTTAGCAAATTTTAAGTTTTAATATCTCTGTACGCATCATAAAAAATTATAAAAATTATATATTAAAAAACTTTACATCAAGACAAATCTAACAAGATCTCATATGAATATATTTTATCTTCAATATGTACTTCAAAAATCTAATTTAAATTTCCCTCTCTTATAAAGTGGACAAACTTAA
This sequence comes from Amaranthus cruentus, assembly GCA_019425755.1. Taxonomy (NCBI): domain Eukaryota; kingdom Viridiplantae; phylum Streptophyta; class Magnoliopsida; order Caryophyllales; family Amaranthaceae; genus Amaranthus; species Amaranthus cruentus. The sequence continues at coordinate 10,126,195 of CM033452.1, forward strand.
AGTGGACAAATAAAAAGGATTGGAGGGAGTAATAGTTTTAGGCTACCTTTACCTTTTCATAAAGTAAATTTTACTAAAAATATATATTTTTTCCATATAAATCGATTTTATTTACACTTTTTCTTTCAAATTTTTTCTCTTCTCTAGAATAACGACTCTTTTTCAATTTTGCTTTAGAATTTATATCACACGTTGTCATTAAATAATTAATAATTATTTCTATTATACATTTTATTCAAACTAAATAATTTTATAACGATAATATATATTTGCATTGCCATTACTTAGAAATTATAATTATATTTATCAACACATTAATACATCCGTGAATATACACTAGTATATACACTATCATGATTATATTTATATTTGCATGCACGAGTATATACACTAGTGCTCTGATATTCTATCATGATTCGCAAGCTCAATCCTACAAATCGGATAATTTAAGAAATTTCTTGAATTATAACAAGTGTTATATTTGAAGTCCGACTCCTAAATGGCTTATTTTTTTAAATAACTTGAACAGTGAACACTTATAACTAGGGTGTAAATAATTTGGCGAAAAATCAAAAACCGAATCAAACCGAATCGAATAAGTAATTTGGTTTGACTTTATTTTAAATTTCGTTTGGTTTGAACTGAATTTTAATTATAATTTGGTGTTCGTTTTAGGGTCCAACAAAACGGAAAAAACCAAAAAAACAAAATGTTAAAGCATGTTACATCTTTCATTTGATTTTTTGAATTTTTGCCCTTATTTTTTGATTTTTGTTAGAGGTTTTTTACTTGTTCGAATTAAAAACTCTAAAATTGTTACTATCTATTTAGGAGCTTTAGAAAGAATAACTTTGAAACAATATATACAAATTTAATTTCGGTGCAAAATATACAAATCGGTGCAATTCGGTCTATTCTGTTTAATTTGATATGGTATTTTAAAATTCGATTCGCTTCAATTTGGATTATAAATATTATGATTTGGATTTGGACTGAAAATATCAAAATCGAATTTTATTCGATTTGAATTGGATTTCTATCGAATCCAAAGCAAAAACCAATCTTTCACCCTACTAATAATTGTGTAATAACACCATCAAAGTAAAGCGGATCAGAAGACTTAACGACGTGATTCGGACTGACATGACCTAAGATTTGAAATGACCTCAGGAATTCGTATCAGAGTTTTAAGAAATACTTGCAATTTAAATTAATTTACAAACTCTAGAACTGAAATAAACTTTAAATTCAACTTGTTCAAATATATAATTATTTAGTTACTATTACTAGGGATGGGCATTTAAGGGTATAGGTCGGGTCTGGACTCTACCCGGACCCGGACCCTGATATTAAGGGTCTAAAAAATTAGACCCAAACCCAGACCCTTAGGGTCTAGAACCATACCCTAAAAAGTTTATTTTTTGAGTGAGATTAACCCTTATTAGACATCTAATCTGAACCCTTAAAGGGTCAAAGCTGTTGAATAGATCACAAATACTATAACACATCTAATCTAATCTCAAAGAATAAATCTCAAATTTCCAACATCTAATCTCTAATAAATCTCAAATTTCTAACATCAGAAACAAAGGGTGTATTATGATACCCAGAACGAAAAAGCCATTCAACAAAATCTGAAAACACAGGCCATGGATGTTGATATTGATGTTGACGTTGATGTTGATGCAGATGCTGATGCTGATGCTGATCAAAATTGGATGAATTAGGGTTAAAAATTCGCTCGGTATCCTTCCAATTAAAAAAAACAGAGTAAGATCCAGAGTGAAGTTGCTGTGAACATTTGAGAACAGTAGGCAATACAGGATGAAGAGGAGGGTGAAGGGGGGAACGGAGAAGAAGAGAAGAGAAATGGCGGAAGAGGAGGAAAGAAGGACGGCGAGTGATGAAGCGGAATGTGGCACCTCCCATCGCACCCTATGTCAAATTTTGAGTTGTGCTTGTGAATTGTGATTTGTGAATACTAATAACAATTTAAGGGAGAAAAATTAATTAAACCCTAGAATTTTTAGAGAAAGGGAGAAAAATTAAGAGGAGAGAGATGAGAGTAAGAGGAACACCATTCTTTGTAAAGTTAGTATAAAACTCTAAAATGTTCTCCAAGACAAAAATACAAAAATAAAAAGGGTCCAAGGGTCCAATCCGGGTCTACCCGGACCCGGACCCTTATAATATTTTTTAGACTCGGACTCGAACCCGGACCCTTAGGATCCAAAAAAAATAGACCCTTACCCTTAAAAAAGGATAGGGTCCAACAGGGTCCGAATAGGGTCTTAGACCCTTGCCCATCCCTAACTATTACAGACATGTTGTTTAATAAATATCCTCGTCGACGTAATTAGCCCATACAACGTAACATTTGGAGTCTATTCACACTCAAAGGGGAGAGATTACCTAAACGTTATTTTGGGCATCACTAAAATATAATTTAACCAAGTTAAAGTCCACATAATCAAGTAATAAATATAATTTTCTGAGTTAATATTCATCCAGTTAATAATATTAACATGACATACATATATTCATATTCATATAATTAATAATATCATGATACACAATTCTCGTCATATTCGTATAGTATACATGACATTTTAAACATTTGAAAACATAACTCATTATACTTGAATGTAATAAATTGTCATTTCAATTCATATATATATACAATATATAAGTCATAAATAACTATTTTCATCAATTATATATAGTATAAACTTTTATTCTTAACTAGAATAGATATAGAATGTTATCTCATTCTTTCAAAATCATTTTTTTCTCACTAGTCAAAATACATCTCTTGTCACTTTTAATTAAAGAAACTTTAGGACTCGGTGGGGGTAAGGCTTTGGTCAAACATACCCCATACTCAGAGTTACCATCGTCAACAGTGGGGGACCTAGCTTAGGTGATGGGGTTGCATATGCAACCCCATTAAAAAAATCAAGGAAGTAATATGTAAGTCTTGAATCCTTGACTTATTGTCAAATATGGACAATTAACCACATTTCCATACCATTAGGCTCAACACCCACTTTTTGTTGATTTAAAACTTTAACATCATTAATACTTTATAAGAGCAATTATCTTAATGACTATCAAAGGAAGGAAATTAATGACTATTAGTTCCTTAATTCTCCCATTTTCGACTCTTCTTCCTTCAAATCACTGTTTTAGAATTCTTAAGCTGTCAAGCACCATTGTTGTCGGCTTGTCACTTGCTAGTAGCCGGCCCACAGCTACTGTTGTCGACACTACCGTCGTCATGCACTATTGTTGCCCATAGTCCACTACCCCACAATCCAATACCCCATAATTATATTAGGTAAATTATTAAAATTGAATTAGAATTTAGAATTTTTTTTTAGAATTTAATTAACTATTGTATTGTGAATTTGAGTATGATTTGATATGGGTTTAATTTTAATTTGCTTTAAATTATGATAAAATCAATTTTATTTGTGTATGATTCGGGTATTATTTGTTTATAAATCATAATTTTAATTTGCTTTAAATTATTATAATTTCAATTCAAAATTAGAATTTGTATTTGTATTTACGTATGATTTCATTGATTGTTATTCGTGAATAATATTAAAAATTATCATTTTAATTAACTTATAAAGTATCAAATTTATGTTGAGTTTCTTTAATAATGTTGTAGTCGTTCAAGTAATGCTTTACTTGTTGATGAAAATAAGATGTTTTTATTAAACTCGCAACCCCATATTTCAAATCCTAAGTCCGCCACTGATCGTCAACTACGTATTATTGTGAACTTGCAAGTCGCTAACTTATAGCTGGAGAGCTCGTACATAATAGTACCTAGGCCGACTAAAATATTACCACAAACCATATTTGAGGACTTTCTGGTTCTTTATACGCATTATAGCCTAATGTACTATCTTGTAAGTATTATCGCTAGTCCATTTCCCTTTATTTAAAATCTTATGATTAAGTTTTTATACAAAACAACATAACTCATTGTTTCCAATATAAACTTTAATTATATGAATATCTTGAATATATATACTTTGTTTTTGTTAAACAAGTATTGTAACACCCCTATTCTTTTATAAATATAAATATTAAATACAATAAGACTTAAATAATATCTTGTAGCAGCAGAAGGTGAAAACAGGGTGTCCACCACACTCAAAAAGTGTAAGGCGTCAAAATAAGGATTCAATAAGTATGCATTAAGGCAACTGTTGGTAGGTATTAAGGTTGTTGTAAGTAGGCATTAAGGATGTTTTAACTAGGCATTAAGCATATTGTAAGTAGGCATTAAAGATGATGTAAGTAGGCATTAAGCATACCGTAAGTAGGCATTTAGGACGCTATAAGTATGCATTAAGGATGATGTAAGTAGACATTAAGAATTCAATAAGTATGCATTAAGGTTACTGACACTATGAATGAAATTAAGGATAGAATAAATATGCATTAACGATACTTTAAGTAGGCATTAAAGATAATATCAGTAGGCATTGATCATTTTATTTGGAAAGTCAGATTGTATATATCTATAACTATTACTAAAACAAAAGACGCTTACATCATCATACCTTTAATTTTATGAGGTGTATTTTAAATAATGGAATTGGAATTTCCATTGGAATTAATTAATCCTAATGAATATTATCATAATCAATATATTGAAATTGTTTAATTTCCTCAACAATACCAAAATACATTGGAATTGATTTATTTAATCAATAATAAATAAATTGTTCACATCATCTATGAAATTTGTTTAAGGTCGAGCATTCCGGTTCATGTAGTTTGACTCAATGTTCTATTTTAAAAATAAAATTGGCTAATTGAATATGTTGGTATGATACATATGTTATATTTTTATTAAAAAAAGGGCAACTTATTATTATAATTATAATTATAAATAATAATAAAAGTAAAATAATGGAAAAAATTATATTTGTAGGTTGATCCAATGATAATTAATTATTATAATAAGTAAGTTGAACCTTCAACAAGTAAAGCTAAAAGATATCATCCAATAAAATTATCTTTCTAAGTATTACTTCTGATGTATGATATTTTTGAAGATATATTTGCAACATTTTTTTTTGAATAGTATAAAGTTATTTTAAATCCGTGCATCGCACGGGTATTACCTAGTAAAATAAGAAAGGAAAACACAGACATAGAAGAGATCAAGAGCACCGACGTAAAAAATCCATTCTTCATTCTTCAAATATAAATTCAGAAGCCTATAAATAGGCACCATATTTGATAAGTAATGTACATCATATAATGTGTTTGTTTGGTGTTTTTGAACCAAACTCCTTTTTTCTGTTGTTGTTGTTGTTTGTATTATCTTCTCAAAGTTCCCTTTAATTCTTTTTTTTTATCCCATTTGTTATAGACTTTTCAGGATCAAGCACAATAAATGGTGTATGTAGTTGTAATTGATATTCTTGAATTGAATATTTTTGCACTGTAATATCTTTGATATATTCATGTCTTTATATACAACTCCTCAACAATGTGCTGGATAATTTGTAATGTATTATCACCACCAATTCTTATGAACATAACAAATAACAATCAATAATATTAAACAATAAACATATAAAAAATTCAAGGCATACTTCAGTTACACTTAGGGGTCGCTTGGATTGAGAGCAAATATTTAAGGGGTAATAAAAGTCAAAGTAGGAATTTAAAGTTAGTTAAGTAGGTGATTAAAGGAATTTGATTGTTAGAAAGGTGGAAGAATGAATTAGAAGATAATGAAAAATAGAGAAAATAGCAATAAGTTCTCTTACTTTTGGGGTATAAATTTACCCTAGGGGGAGGTGGAGAAATTCTTTACCCTCAAATGAGTGAAACCAAACTCTTTTTCTATTCATCTTTTTTAATTTAGTCATATTCTATCTCTATCACAATTATATTAATAACTTCATTTGCACATATAATTACCTTTTTTACATTAGTTTGACTTTTTTTACTACCTTAAATATTCACTCTTAATCCAAGCGACCCCTTAATGTCTACTTCAATTATGCTTAATGTCTACTTCAGTTATGCTTAATGTGTACTTACATCATATTTAATGTTTACTTATATCATCCTTAATTTTTACTTACATCATACTTAATGCATACTTACAATCAAGGCGTACTTTTAGTATCCTTAATGTCTATTTACATTATCCTTAATGCATACTTACAATATGCTCAATGCCAACTTAAAGTATAATGCCTACTTATTATATCCTTAATGCCTACTTACAATATCCTTAATGCCTATTTATAGTATACTTAATGCCTACTTACATCATCCTTAGTACCTACTTACAGTATACTTAATGCCTACTTTTAATATGTTTAATGGTTGCTCATAGTATCCTTAATGTCTACTTATATTAATTATAACTACTTATAGTATAATATTTAATGCATACTTACATCATATTTAATACCTAGCTATATTATACTTAATACACACTTAAATGTTAACTTACAACACACTTAA